>CM056605.1:36812936-36960436 GCA_029721355.1 Tegillarca granosa
TCAAGTTCGATGTTTGACAAGTTCCATGTATTTTTAATGAGGCTGTTGCAATCTGATTGGCTGAATGTTTTCCACATGATATCTTAAGAAGGAATGATGAGATTTTGATAAACTTGCTTGTGATACTAGGTAAATAAATCCTTCGCTCAAGTTCAATAAATTCCGTGCATATTTAATGAGGCTCTGCAATCTGATTGGCTGAATGTTTTGCCATGATATCTTAAGAAGGAATAATGGGATTTTGCTGAAACTTGCTTGTGATCTTAGTACATAAGTCCTTTGCTCAGTTCGATTTTTGACAAGTCACTCACTAAAGTTTGATGTTTAACAAATTCCATGCATATTTAATGAGCCTGCATACTATGTAATTTGCTGAATGTATTAAGCATGTTATCTTCTGATGGAATGGTGGGATTTTGATGAAATTGCTTGTGATAGTCCTTACCTTATGGTTCTCACTTGGTGTCTGTAGTAATCCTTGTCTGTCTGTCCATCCACCTATCTGTGCGTCGTTTGTCCATTTTGTTTCTTCAAGTTATCTTCTAAATGCTTGATCGCTGTTGATGAAAGTTTCTTGTAATACCTCGGTACCTGTTTCATAAGTAGAAGGTATTATGTGGGGCCCTTCCTTGACATTGGTCTAGTATTCGAGATTGAAGCCATTAATTCCAGAACAAAAGTTAATGTGTATTCAAAATATGAAACTCTGTAGCATTGAATTGTAAAATTATAACATACTTGCTGATAAATATATAGTATTGTGATGGGTCATATTACTTTGAATGGCTTTGTAGCATTGTATAGTAAAAAAAAAAAAAAAAACAAAAACAAACATACTTGCATGTTGTACTGTGATGGGTCATATTCTGTCTTTTGTGATCATTATTATTTTAGGCGGAAAGAAGACATTTAACAATGGTTTTAAGCCAGGACAACGGGTCCACCAAGAAAAGCTCTAAGTGATGTTAATAAAATACAACAGCACTTGCACACAAAAACCAGATATTAAAAACAACAACAACAACCAGGTTTTTCAGAAGCCCAAAGGTTTACAGATAAGAGAAACTAATATCATTGGTAATCAGCCATTATCCAGCAAACCAGGAAATGCTTCAAAAGGTAAAATGTCACAATTTACATTTTACGGGTGTGGCTGTAGGAATTATTCAGTCTGCCAGTCTATTCAAATTTGTGTCTGGACTAGAATTGAGCATTGCTTTTGAAGAATTTTTATGATACTAGGACATATAATTTCTATGGTCCAAGTATGGTTTAAACTTACACAGTTCATATCTGGAAGATTAGGATCAGAAAGGGGTTTATGTATGAAAATCAATTTTCGTCATAACTAGATGCTGGGAATTGAGGGTTCCCCATGAAACTATTTCAAATTATTTCCATATTCAAATTATGTGTTATGTCAATTTTGAGCTAAGGTCATATCTTGAAGAAAAACCAGATCATATACTGTGATGCTTGTAAACTTTTTACAGGTAATAATTCAAATGGTGTTATGACCTTGAAAGGGTCAAGGTCGTAAGACATTCCTGGAATAAGCATACAGTTTTGGGAATTAACCATTTCTGAAATTTCTAATTTGGAAAAATAATAAAATTGTTTACACCCACCAGTGTCAGAAATTAAATTCTTATTCTAAACCAGTGTCAAAAATAAAGTTCCTATTCTGACCAGTGTCAGAAATGACATCTTATTCTAGCCAGTGTCAGAAATTTTGTTCTTTTTCTAACCAGGTGCCAGAATTAAAGTTCTTATTCTAACCAGCCAAATTCACAAATTACAATAATGAAGAAAATCTGAAGAAATTTACAAATACATTTGTATATTGTATTAAAGTATTATTGGGTTCCACAGAAAAGTCACACATCTCTGACTAAACCACAATGATTATTCTTAATCCTCAATTAAAAACAAGATCAGTTTTTTTCTTTCCAAAATCGTGATTATGTTTTTTTGGAAATATGATGCTCAAGAAAACAAAAGTTTACAATGGTTTAAATAATGCATGAAGCATCTTGACACTGGTTTCATACTTGATACTGATTTTACTTGGCCACCGATTTTTACTTTGCACAAAGTTTGTACTTCACACCAACACTGATTGTACACTCCGAGCTGATTTTGGAGTCTGAATACCAGTAAACCATATGTCATTGATCTGTTTTTCATCAACCACAAAGAATGGTGATTGTTATTGTTGCAAAATTTTTGTCTTTTACTAGGTAAATGAAAATGATATTAGAAAAAGAACAGGGGCCATACCCAAGACAAATGTGAAAGTTTCAACACAAGGAAAACCTGAGGATTATGATGAGATAGAGAAAGGCCCTGTCTACAAACAGGAGGAAGGTATGGAATATATTCTTATTTCTAAATCCCATATTTAAAGCAAGGTTAGAACAATATGAATCAGATAAAGTTCATTGAGAATTGCAAAATATTTGAATGGTTTGAGCATAAACCCCCCAAAATTGTCAGACCTCAAACCCTCATAGTAAAAAAAACCTTTTTCCTTTTGCTGCTATTTCAGCTATTTTTGAAGATATTTCAGTCTAGTTTTTGATTTTTCACATTCTGTTGAACTGACATTCTACATGATGCAAAGGTCAAAGTCAGGGTCATGACCTCATTCCTATATGATTAAGAAATAAGCTTGAAAGCAACATTAAGTTTTCCTTGGGAAAAATAAATGCGGTGTTGATCTATATAATTTTGTTTGAAATGTACAATATTACATTTGGTTAAATGATAAAAGCTGGAATAAATATAGAAACAGCAGTACCTGTGGGATCAAATTTTAGAACATGGTTACGTCATAAAAAAAATGGGTTGCGTAAACACAACTTAAAACAGTGAAATATGATAAATTAAACAAAGAATTTCATTAAATTTGTCATTTGCGACTTTATAAGGGATAAATAACACCATTGCAAATACATTGGATGTTAATGCAATTTGTCAGGTTTCCCTTTTGATTCATTCAAGTCTCTTTACATCAGTGCACATGCCCCAAGCTAATAATGATCATTATTTGGTAAAAGTTATGACATTTGTTTAAGTATTTCACATGTACATGAATATTAACATATGATTACAGTTAATTTTTAACATTTTTGAAATTGTAGATGATTTTGAAGATATTTGGCCTAAAGCTGACAGAATCAGTACATATCTACATCACATCATAGCCTGGAGACCACCATGTTTCCAGATCCACCCCGATTCTGATAGTGAAGTGGAAGAGGAGTATGAAGAAAATCGTAAAGAATTCAAAGCTACATTAGAAAAAATGCCAAAACCTTCAACAGACAGTGGTTAGTATTTATTAAAGATTATACTGCTGCGACTTTGTAACTGGACGTTTGTGAGATGTTGCTATGTACATGTATTATCATTTGATAGTAGGGTTAGTTACAGGCATTTGTCAGTTTTACCTGTTACTATATTATTTTTAAGTTTTTTTGCAGTTATTTTGGCAGCAGGAAATTTTTTGCGAACCAATACTGAGACAACTGTTGGAAGGATGATACACCAGATCATACAAACTGTTGACAAAATTAAGCTTCTGTCAATATAACTGGCAACAAAATATTTAGAGTCAAAGCCAACCCTGGCTAGAAGTATTAGTATCTATCATGAATGTTAATAAAAAAAGTTCTTCTTTTTCCACATAAAATCTGAAATGGCTATGTATACTCTTTTTGTCCCATAAAACCAATGTCACTTTTTTTTTTGAAAGCTTTGATGTTTTTTATCTTACCTTAGTTACATTTAACTTTGAATTTGTGCAATTTTGCTCTCATTAATCAAAATAACGCATGATAAATTGATTTTGTTTTTGTTTTATTTTTTTTTTTGGGGGGGGGGGGGGGTACCTCAAACTAAGTATTCGATCATAAAGTTGAAGTATTTGGAAAATGCATTTAATAACAATAATTATTATTATTAATATTGTTATTTTTTACTTTACATAAACAGGGATCACAGACGAAGATTTATTAGAGTTAGACTTGGTAGAACCAGAATTAGTTGTAGATGACATACCTATGCCAGACGAGCCTTTATTTCTTGATGATAGTATAGACATTGTTAATAACATAGGGACACTCGAACTGAAGGAATCATAATCTGAGTGATGTAGGAATGATCTGTGCTTAAGTGATGTACGAGTGATCTGTGCTTAAGTGATGTATGAGTAATCTATGCTTAAGTGATGCACGAGTGATCTGTGCTTAAGTGATGCACGAGTAATCTGTGCTTAAGTAATGTACGAGTGATCTGTGCTTAATTGATGTACGAGTGAACTGTGCTAAAGTGATGTGTGAGTGTGCATGTATGAGTGTAGACATATGTCCATGTAAGAACATTATGTGTAGATGGATAAATGAAGATGTGAATATGTGAAGAGATTATGTGTGTATGAAAGTCTGACAGTGGACCAGTTGTTGGATGTTGTCATGAGATGTACATTAATTGAGTGTATGTAAAACAGTAAAACTTTTATGAGTCATGCATGTTTTATCAAAGCCGGTGCATCAAAATTCATGAGTACGCAAAAGTTGGAAAGGTATTTTATATTATGAGATGATATACATTGAATGGCAACTGTTCAAATTGTATGCATTTAATCGGGTATAGTCTGGATATCAATTTAGAGTAAATTCATTAAGATGATGTATCATGTAAAATCATGTAAATCTGTGAAAACAAATTATTTTTTTCCCTATTAGTTTTATACATGTAATAAATCATCAGCCAATTTTTAAAGTCTTAATCTTTTAAAACTGCTCTAGTTTATTTGAAACTTTGTTCTCCCAATAGAAGATTCAAAAGATTTATTTTTTTAATGAAATAAAATTTACTGAAATGGTCTAAATTTATTGTTTTATTCTGACAGCTGAAATAGAAAAAGACTTTTTGTAATATAACAGGTGAAATGTTACATGTCTTCAGATGTAAATTTTTTAATTATCCTGACAATTATGTCTTATACCATTGCAGTTTTCTATTACAAAGGTAACTTTATTTTTAAACTAGAACTTTTTTTTGGTGAAATTTAGTTATTTTTACTTGGTTTCAATGCTATAACATTAAATTCTGAATTTGGACAAGATTGATTTTAATTGGTTTCAATGTTATAACATTACATTCTGAATTTGGACAAGATTGATGACAATTCAGCTTTATGATTTACTTGTAGATTCATAGAAACATATTCTTTGATAGAAATAAGTTTGTACAAATACGAGTCTTTAATGACAGTGTAAATGAAAGTAAGGCTTCAGTTGGTGTTTTGTGTTTTATTACAAATTTACATTTACTTTAGTTTTATTATTTATGCTTGCCATCATTTAATTTTCATTTTAATTTGTTTCATTCATCTCAGAGCACAAGTTTTATATTTAATGTAAATATTGTAAATAAAAATTAGAATTAAATTTTATTTTGGTCTCAAATTTTGTACAGGAGGTCCCTGTGGACCAGTGGTATAAAACAGTTTTCAGATCACAGTCAGTGCCCGGGTAGACCAAAACTGACCTGGGATGACCTAGTGAAACAGGACCTAAGTCTCTAAAATGGGTGATACAAATCCACTTCAAAGAAGTAATCAAAGGCCTGGATAATATAAACAGGATAATGATGAGATCACAGTGCCTTTTGCTGCCTCAGTTTGCAGGTACTCGTGTAAGAAAGTTTGTCAGTTTTCGTGTGTTTGTTTTAAAACCAGATATTAGTTTCATGCATCTTTTCTCAATGGCTCCCTGGATAAATGTGAAATAATTGACAAGCTTGTAATACAACCTTAATTCACTATACTCATTTTGAAAAAAAAAAACAATGCAAAGTCATTCTTTAAGCTTAACCTATGGTTTTAATGTCATAAAGATAAAAAAAAAGCCACATTCAACCATTTGTTTTCCATGAAACAAGAGGCTCTCCCATTAACCCATATTTTCCAACCTTTATTTGTGACCAATCAGACAAGAGAATGTAGTTTCTTTTATGTTATTTGACTGGTAAAGTAAACAGACATCCTTTCTAAAAAGACTGATGTTCCTGAAGGACACATTGAGAATAATTTGAAAGTCGGATAACAAACATAAAGGCTGTTGTCTGATTGGTAAAAAATAAAGGTGAGAAAATATTGTTGAATGGAATAGTGTCTTGTTAAATGAAAAACTACCAGTCAAATATGGCTAATTGATCTTTATATATGAACATATAATGGATTAATAAGCCCAAAGTTAAACCTAAAAGTTATTAAAACAATTGACTAGTGCAAAAATCACAAATGTTACTAACCAAATTACCTGTAAGTTATCTAAACAGCTTTGAACATTTGGTTACCAAGTTAGTCATTAGTAAAGACATAATAAGAGGACTTCTCAACTATATCTTGAGACCTGCCAGTCTGTAGTACAGAACAGGAAAGTTGTAGGCTTAATTCAGAAGCACTTCTTGTCACAGATTTAAATCAGAACAGTCTCCTGAGAGACAATACACCCCATCCCAAACAATGCAAAATCTATGACCTTGTAACCTTGACCTCTGACCTACACAGATAAATTTGATATGCAACACATCTGATGTTGGTTTACATTTGATGATATGAGATTGAATCCAAGTTTGATCAAAATTCATCCAAAGATGTGGAAGTTATAGAGTGGACAAAATATCTGGACACACTGATGGCAATTTCTATTTAGCAGTACCACTTTATTTTTAGATGTTGCAAAAAATAAGCTCATATGGTTTCAACAACTAAATATAACCATTAAGTAAAGAAATGTTTTCTGTTTGAACAGCAATGCTCATTATTAGTTGTCAAGAGCTTATTTGGTAGAGTGCATGTCATGGAAGTGTGGGGTTAATTACCAGATTCCTTTCTCGCTTAACAAACCATTACAACAATTAAGCCTAAAATGTGAGGAAACAGAATGATTGTTCTGTCCTGGCCCCAGTTTCACAACCATTCACTCCATTGAGTGTACACTCAACTTAAATTACAGAATATTTTGATTTTATTTTAAAGATATTACAATGTTATATCTGAATTGTTTATTGTAGGTTTGTTGAACAAAACAAAACATAGTCTCATAAACTTAAAATTTTTAAAATATTGATGAGAGAAAAATGGGAATATTTGAGTTGAGTGTACACTCAATTGAGTGAATGATTGTGAAACTGGGGCCTGACCTATATTATTTACAACTTGGAAGGTATTAAAGTAAAGTATTTCCGCAGCAAGTTGATAACAAAAAGGAACTTAAACATAAAACACATTTTAAAAGTATTTTAATATTGAAAATATTTAATACTGAAAAACAAAAAAAATAAATTAACTGAAATCAACAAGTCCCCACAGTTTTACTGAAAACG
Source organism: Tegillarca granosa (assembly GCA_029721355.1). NCBI lineage: Eukaryota > Metazoa > Mollusca > Bivalvia > Arcoida > Arcidae > Tegillarca > Tegillarca granosa. The sequence continues at coordinate 36,820,335 of CM056605.1, forward strand.
GGTTTTAAAATCATTCATAATGAATCACATTAATTTATAAATAGAAAAAGTTAAAGTTGCACTTAAAAGCCTCTTCATCTGAAATCAAATCATAAAGTCCTCTTCCTCTGAGCTAAACTTGATAAGAGTATGATCGATCTGGAGATGATTAATTAATTCTGTTAGTGATGGTTTAGGTTCGGGCATTAGTTGTTGGAGATCTTTGAGAGCTTGCTGACTGACATCCAACCATTTATCTGTTACTGAGGCCAGGTGATCTAGATCATTCTGTAATGAAAAAAAATTGTGTGAGTAGGTTCGTCTCTATTTAATCTTCTGTTTGTAAGAAATCAAAAACATAACTTACACGTATTTGGTGAAATGCTTGTGTATTGCAGTTCTCCAATTTTTTTTTTCCAATATTCTTTATCTTATTAAATGTGAATATCTGTTGAGATTGTTGGCAAAGCATAATGAAGGTTGGAAATTTGATATTCCAGTTTTGATTAAAAGAAATGAGTCTGAATTCCATGACACATTGATGTTTAAATGACAGGCTAAAATATAGTATAAGTTTGCCTATATCATGCATATTACATCATCAAGTTTTAACTGCAATAAAGAGGGATAGATCATTTCTGGTACAGTTTATCAGCTTGATACAGGGGTTGTTTTTGTCAAGCCTGGCATTGCCATAAGGCGAGACTTAGGTGTTACTTTTCCAGTATCATCATTGTAGATGGCAACTGCAGCGTGTCAAAATGTGAAAGTTTATGTTAAAGTAATTTTTTTACTCAATCAAAAACTAACCAGGTGATACATTTAAATCTGTCGAATTCTTGTTTAAAGAAAGTTATAAAAGATCAGAAAACGACAAACTTGGTAAATGGAAAAATTGCGCAAATTTATGATGTGGGTATATAAACCAGATAGATAATAGTTTGAATCAAAAGGCTGAAGTGTTGACTGATAATGAAAATAATGTAGCATCAGACCAAAAATGGCAGTCTAGGCCAACTGGTTGTGAAGATATAAATGGATATAAATGATCTGTGGAAGTGGTTTCAAGACGCAACTAAATATCGTATAAATATTAATGGACCAAAAAATGTGCTCTTAAATTTGGAGAAAAAATTAAAGATAGGTTTAGATTAACCTAAAAAAATATGGAATTTTAAGATGTACAGTGTGTATTAAAACAATATGGCCTTTTAATTATCTGACATTGCTATATTGGTCTTGTGTAGGGAAATGCTGAAGTTCAATATTTAAACCTCCATACAAGAGGACCATGGACCTTAATGCTCACCTGGGGTTATGTCCTAAATCATTTGCAAATTACAATAGACAATAAATTTACTATTTACAAAAACTTTCCAAGTTTTTTTCCCAGTTCGGAACTGTCACAATACTTAGTTAGAAATATCTAGTCACAGTTCATTCATAAAATAGCTAAAATGAACTTTGGTCGGGTGAGCTAAAAAGGGCCACTTTTGTTATTTCCCCTGAGTGGCTCTTGTAGACAGGTGGCCCTTATAGACAGGTTAGACTGTATGTAAGCAAAATAATCTTGACTTCAGTACCAAAAAAAGAAATTCTAAACAACCAAGGTTTCATTACCATTAGAATTATACTTACTAGCAAAAATCAAGGGGCCTCGGTGGCCGAGTGGTCTAATATACGTGCTTACAGATCACAGTGCCTCTCACTGCCTGGGTTCAAATCTGCCTCAGGACAGATCCTAGTGTGAGAAAGTTTGTCAGTTCGCTTGCCAAAGGTCGGTGGTTTTCTCCGGGCACTCCGGTTTCCTCCACCATCCCGGAACTGACAGTCTCGAAATACGTGAAAGAATCTTGACTGGGGCGTAAAACACCATTACTCCACTCCACTCCACTAGCAAAAATTAAAAGACTAAAACTAATTACTTAACGAGATTATTTTACAACAATCTATGGTGAATCATACCTTTGATCTATACATTTTTACCAAGTTAAGTTTTCTTAAAGTTTCTTCTTTGGATTTCAACATTTCTTTAAGTTGTTCTTTTTGTTTCAGCAAACCCTCAATAGAACAAACATCTGGTTTCAGTTCACAAGATGTTGTACACAAGGTTTCTGTTGAAGATTTTGTTATGGTTTTTACCCGAGAAGTGTCAACCATGGTAATACATGTATTCTCACTGTTTGAAACTGGTTTCTGTTTCACTATATCAGAGCCAGAAAGTTCCAGTTTTTCACATCTCAATGTTTCAAACCTTCTAGTGTTTCTAGGAACACAAGGTGTACTGTGGAGCCCTCTTTTGGTGTTTTTAGTAGCACATGTTGTGCTGTGTCTCTCTTCATCATTTTTTGTATTTCTGTTTACTTCTGGGGTATGTAATATAGCTAATTCAGAATAATGAGATGACCCTGGATTAACAATAACCTGTGAGTTATCACAAACATTTTCAAAGTCCTTCTCATTGCTTCTTTCTCTTTCCAATGTTTTACTTTCTATAGTCAAACCATCCCCCAAAGTGGATATCTCAGCCAATGAATGCTGTTGTAACAAACTTGTTTCTATGAATCTATCTTTAATGACTTTGTCTGTAACCATAGTAACAATGTCTGAACCAGGTCCATCTGGTTGTTTAAGTATTGATTCCTTCAAAGTCAGGCATGCCTGTTTAGATAATTTACAGGAGTCTAGTGGGGAAGAATGGTACTGTCCACATCTCTTCAATCTTGCTTTTAACCCTTCACTTAACTGTAATAAAGAATGTTATATTTATTTTAAATGCTTATTTGTATAAATAAAACTGATCTATGAACATGTTACACAAACCAATGAAATGTGAAATGTTATATACCATATTTCCTTGGTTACAACCCACCCTGGGGCATAACCTGCACCCCCTCTTCAACATGAAAATTTCAATAATATTTCCACTCACAGTTTATAAATATTAATGCTTTAAATAACACACTTCTGATCATCAGAATGTTAATATTACACTGACACATTTGCCAATGCAAGACTTCGTTAAAACTGAGTTAGCTAAAAAAGGATGGTTTATTACTTATTCTACAGACGTTGAAGTTGAAACGTTATACAAATATTTGATAGACCAGCCCCCAGTTTCACTATTATTCACTCAATTGATTGTACAGTGTACACTCAACTCAAATAAGGAAATACATGTATTTCAATGTCAATTTTTAAGACATTACACACTTTTATTTAAATATCTAATGTTACATTTAAATTGTTTAGTGTAGGTTTTTTTTAAACAAAACATTGCCTCAAAAACTTAATATTTTTAAAATATTGATAAGAAATGGGGCTTTACGTATAAGTCAAGAATATTTCACTTATATCAAGACATCACCAGATATAATGAAGTGGCAGAAATTTTGACCTTTGGAGTGCGCTTATGACAATGTGCAGGGGGGGAGAGAGGGTTCTTTATCATGCCACAATTGCCATGACATGTGGCATGACAGTTTTTAAGGTCTCATCTGAAGAACCCTGTGACTTTCATTCAATAATGCTTGGTGCTTGGCAAAAGAACATTCACTACTTATTTTAAAGTCTTGATCAGACCCGACTGGGGTTCAAACCCTGACCCCTGACCTCCCACATGTATACGAAGTGAGCAAAAAAAAAAAAAAAAAAAAAAAAAAAAAAAAAAAAAAAAAAAAAAAAAGGTTCAAGTTTTTAATCTTATATTTTTAATCTTGTATTATTTACAAATAGAGTAAAGCCTAAATATACTGACCCTTGAAAACTTCTCTACCTAACTTATGCCAATACTCTTTTAAGGTCTCAAAATTATTTTTTTTCTTTTATCAGCCACCCTCGATTTATTGTTGAACACCCTTTATCATGAAGATTTTAAAAATAAAATTTTAATTGTGGGAATGAATTTAAGGTCTTATTTTAGATTATGTCTGTGTACCTGATTTCCTTTGGGAACTGGTGTACCTCTATCTCTAGACATAAAAATTCTGTTGTAATCTTGTAATTATTCTTTACAAGTTTCTTCTCAGTGGACTAGTGCCCTGCATGCAAACAAATTTATACAATGACTATATCATGTTATATATATATCTTTAATGATTTATTTCTTTTCTATGATCTTTGCACACAAACATGCATTTAAAGCATTTGTAACAGGAGGGAAGAAATATAAAAAAAACACATCCTCATCAATTGTCCTGACTGAGGAAAGAATCCGGCCCTCCTGGGTGATTAGCGATCACTCTACCCCAAAGATAAAATTATCTGGACCATATAGTATGGCAGTAAATCACTCTATTATATCTACTATATACAACACAATGACTAGCTCAGTCCCGCAACACATTTATCCTTTGTTATTTCAGCATGATGATTTAGTGTTCACTTGAGTTACACTGTAGCTAATTGTGCAGGTTAAAACTACAGCCTGGACTGACTACATTTATCTTTTACTTTTTTTTTGTTTTTTTGTATAGAATGGAATGATGTAGTCATTTATTAATGCATATTATATTGTTTGGGTAATTTCAGTCATGCTTTTAAACCCCGTTTTTGTGATAAAGAGATAAAATTGTCAGTGAAAAAAAATGGTTTAGGCCTACTATTTTTGAATATCCAAATCGAGCCAGTGGCAGTGCTCAGGATATAAATTATAATGTACAAAACCTGTTTTGTTGACATTTACCTGGCTTGTCTGTAGAATCTTCAACGAGACACTAAACATATCGATGTAGCATATTTTCATCACATTTCCTGTTAGTAAAAAAAATTAACTATTCATATTTTGCGCCAAAAGATACACAACATATGGAAATTATATTTTAAGAATTGAAAAATGAAATAGAAATTTATTATTGCTGACCCGGAGAATACAGTATATCCTCAATAATTGTGGCGTTTTGAAATTTGGAATTTCAATCTGATTATTAACAAATATTTTTGTTAATTCTGTGATCCAAAAGATAAAAGACCGCGTGCCTTAGGTAATAAAACTGTCGTTTTTTAAAATTTGTTATCCGGAATTTCGCGACGATTCAGTTTCCAATTTAAGGTTTTATTTCTAATTCTCGTTAATTCACGTCAACGAAGTTTTGAAGGGAAGGCGGAAACTTCGAATATACAAATGAAAATACGGTGATTCGAAGGTAAATATTGAAATAATTGTATTCCTTTCAAACAGTAAATAATCTGTACAAACCGAACAAAACATACCTTAATTAACTATTGATTAACAGCTGAAAACGACATTGGATGAAAACGAAAGGTACACAGCAAGATATGAAATGCCCACTTTATTCGTAAACAAAAGTTGACCCAGGTAGTTTGGTAGTTATAGGGTCGATAATTCCTAGGTAACAAGGTAATATTGAATCAGAATTCATTATCATTTTATTTTTCATTTGTAAATATGTGAATAACCAAAAAATCAGCATTTTTCGACAGGTAAAACCTAAATTTCTGTTAACATTCAAAAACGAGATTGACAGTAAAGTGTATGTAGCCCTACTAATTCACCATGTTCACTACAAATAATTTAGCCCTGCTTAAAAAAACACTAGGTTTCCTCGTTGTTTTGAATATGTGTGTGTGTGTGTTACTGCACTGTGTTGCTAATGCCAGTCATGCAGCTTATATTTGGATATGTTCCAATATTTGCTATGCACCAAATATGGTATTGAATTCAAACGCTGTTTGTGTCACTGTATTTATGAAAGTAAATTTTGCTTAATTTTCTTTGAAAAATCAAATTAACTTGAATTAAGTTTGGTATTATCACTGAACTTTGGTAACTCAAAATTGACATGTACAGATTACCATAGAATATTTCTCAACGAAGAAAACTGTTGTTGTTACAGGAATTTTACATTGTAAATTGGCAACGTTTACATCAGGATTGACATTTTTTGTGTCACATTATGTCAAATGGGCAAAAGAATCGACCATTTGCCTAGTTTTTCAGCATGTAAAATCCCCATAATGACAACTATTTACTGTGTGCTGAAATGTACCTTGGTATTCATGGATGTGCATAGCAATTTTCAGTGGAATAGAGTCAAGTGAGTGAGAAATACCAAACTTTATCTAAGGTAATTGGAGCAGCTATAAAATTAAGCAAAATTCACTGTTGCAAACAGAGTGGCTCAAAAAGTAATATGGATTTAGGTTGCTTTTGAAGAGCAAAGCATTTTGTTTTTCTGTAACTGTTCAAAATAGACATTAGTTGTTTAAACATAGAATGAAACATCTTACAATTTTTTACTAAATGGTAGTCTGAATTTCTTCTGAACCTAACACTATGATTGGCGACTGTGTAAAGTCACAACGATTTATCAAAAACCAATTGATTTTCTGATACCAGCTAGTGTCTGAAGAAGTGTTGCCAAATTTCCTTTCAGACTGAAAATATTAGTGGGAATGAAGAAAAGTTACTAACCTAGATTGATAGCTGAATGCTTATATACTTCAAGATGTTATTGTCTCTTTTATCAAAATTAAAAATTAATTTCTTTAATTTTGGTGTTTGCCAACTTCTTGTTCCTTTTACAAAACAAGATATTCTTACCTCACCATCTTTTTTGCTACCAAATAATTTGAAAGAAAGATCTTTAACCCATCTTAAGTCAGTGTATTTATACATTGGATGTCTTACTTAATAAACTACCATCATCTTTCAGATTCAAAATGCCATCTGCACGAGAAATTCTGACTCCACTTACAACACCAAACATCCAGAGTAGAGCTCATTTCTCATCTAAGGGGTTTATATCGCCATCAACGACGAGTCATCGGGCAAGTCTAACCACACCACTGCCATTACTTACTGCTGAACATGATGATTTAACAGAAAAAAGAGAAAGAAGAAGGTCAAGAGTTCTAGAGATACAGAGAACTACTGCAGCAAGTCCTGGTTCTCCCTCAGATAGGTAAGGTTATATAGGAACAAGAAGATTACACTAGAATTCAGTGTATAATAAACTTTTTTACATACATTTGAAAATTATATGTTTTTTACTTTGTTTTATATGCTTAATATTTAGCCTTATAAACCAAAATTGCTGTTGTAGCTGTGGCATCATCGATACACATTATTACACATTGTTGTAATATTTGAGTTTAATAATGGTTGATTCACATTATCTTAACAAATAATTGAAATTATTTTGGTGAACTGGACTTAGCCATTTTCAGTGATGACTGGGCTCAAGTAAGTGAAAAATACCAAACTTAAATGAAGGTTATTGGATTTTCTTAGAAAAATAATCATGGTTTACTGTCACAAACACAGTGACACAAACCGTGAGGTTTTATTTTTTAATGTTTATGTCTTTACTTTTTTCAGGAGAAGATCTTTACCTTTGAATGGCTTGACAGCTACACAGCTTTCAGATCATTATACAAACTGTATAAAATTATCTACAGAAAATGTATGTATAATTTTTTTTTTAATTGATTACTAAAAACTGTTTCATTGTGGTTAATTTTTTCAAGGATTAATCATAAAACTGTTAAGATCTATTGTGAAATGTATCAAAAATGGCATTAATTTTCATTTTACTTCCTTTCTTGTAAGTTCTATCTTTGTTTTTTTTCTTTTTTCTTTTTGAGAAGTAAACCAAGGTGTACTTGTAACATGACTTTAAAAGAAATCAGTACAGTACTTTATATATGTCTATGTATTTTTTAAAAACTCAGATTAAGAATTTTTTAATGTTTCTTTTTCAGCAAATGGTCTCTGGCTGCATTACCAAAATGTTAAGTTTTACTATAAACCCATCTTGTACTTTATTAAGACTTTTTTTTATTTCTTTCAGAAAATCAATGCCAAGAATGCCTTTGGATTACATCTTATAGATTATATGTCTGAATTGTTGAAGAAAAAAGAATTAGAGAATTTTCAGGTATGTAGTGCATGTATATGTCACCTGTGTAATTTGCTATGAACCAGAGATTATCCATATATTTGTGAACCAAAGATGATGCATATTTTTTTTGTGGACATGGGTTGCTCTGCCAAGTTAGCCAATAGCTAATTTTTATACTTTCTGGCTAAAATATTTATTTTGGCTAATATTGTTGCTGCAAAATTTTCATCAATTTTATTATGAGGTTTTAGTTTCTGAGGTTTACTAGAACTGTTTAATATGTGAATTGGCTCCAGATTTTTACAGTTTGACTAATTTTTTAGCTCCTACTTTTTTTAGAGCCAGAGCTAATCCTGTAGGTGTTTTGTTTATAATGGATATTAGTCTGAAATAAACTTTTAGCTCAAGTGTATTGTGTAAGTCAAGCTGATAATTGCTTATAACATAACCAAGTGTAAGTCTTTATGCATGTAAAGTCTAACTTGTGTTAGTGGTCACAAGTAACCACTTGTCTATAATGGCCATCTCTTATTCCCCCAGTTAATTTTATTCTTTATTTCACCTCTATATAGTGGTTACTGTCTAATGCGGCCAGCAGCCACCATTTTTCCGACCCCAAGCTTTAACAAAACTGTCTATAGCAGCCATTTGCAGTGTTTGTGAAACTTTGTCCCTATCTGGAAATTTTCAAAAACAATTGGCATAAAAAATCCCATAATGCAATTCTGTTTTGTGTACATATATTTGGTAGTGTTAAGTATTTTATTTTCGTTTATCAGATTTATTTATCTTATCTGTAGGTGGCCAGTACAACATTGGATGCCAGTGCTAAGATTTATGCTGGTAGAGTCGATGCTATCTACTCAGAGACTTATAAAGTTCTGACAGGGCTTGGAAGATCAGACAAGAATAAGCATGAAGGTGATGAACAAGGTGTGTATTTCGTAGACATAATCGTTATAAGAACATGTAGATCTGTGTTCTATATATTTGTTTTATATTGCTCTCTGAATGCTTTAACTATGATTGGCTGGCTCTCTGAATGCTTTAACTTTGATTGGCTGACTCTCTGAACTCTTTAAATTTGATTGGCTGAAAATCCTGATAATTGTTCTTTTCTACAGCTGATTGTACAACTTGTTCTTTTGATTGTTGTACATGTACATAGTGTTGAGAACATTTTTATTTCACTGATAGTTTACAATGAAAAATAAAGAAATAAAAAAAAAATAAAATGAAAAGAAAAAGAAAACCAAAGCTAGATAATTTCAGTAAATGATGGTAAAAGTGTAAAGCAATCATTTAATAAAACACAAACTTACCAGTCGATGTCCAAGTCACAACCCAACACCCCCCCCCCCCCCCCCCCCCCCCCTTACAAAAAATTAAAAAAAAACTTAGGAAACTTGCTAATTCAGTTATACATGTGGGTTTTCATCAAGCAAGCTAGGCCAGGTACTCTGGAAGGGTAAGTACCTAAATATATAACAAATACCTGCTAAATTTTTATGTGCCAGATGTGCACATTTCGGAAAATCATTCCTCATCAGTGACACAAGGGGCGGAAAAAGTTGATAGATTAAAAAACATACGCCAAACAGTTACAAATTAAGGAATTAATTAATTAATTAATAGGCTGTGGTAGTTAGATGATTAATAAAAAGTGTACATGAAATAAGGGAAAATAAATGTATATTTATGCATTGCTTGTTTTGACTTATTAAAAAGAATTATTCTTAATTTATTGTAGAAGCTGTTGATGGAGAGGTTCCCGAGGGACAGGAAGAAAATGAAGAAATTAAAAAGAAAAAGAGGGTATGTATGAGAGGGATAATTTATATTTTTAAATGAAACATATCTTATTTTTGTTTATATAAATAAATAGGATTCTGTTGTAAATTTTGCAATTGTGTATCATTTATGAATTTGTTTTAAGAATTATTTTCATACTTTGGTTTTTTTTTTCTATTAAAAGGCCAAAAAGAGTAACACAATAGAAACTAATTTGAAAAACATCAGACAGAACAAAATGGATCTGGAATTTGAGGTAAGTCTGAAACTTTATGTTGTTAAAAAATTATAAAACCATGCTCCAATTGAAATCTAAAAGCAGCTATTGTATTTGGTTGCCTTAATGTTAAATAGATCATGGTCAGTTATGTGCTTTACACTATAGTCAGTGATACATTCTTTGATTCAAACTCTGCCGATATTTGTTTAGAGTAAGACTAATTGTTAGAGTCAGTTATTAACAAGATTTCCAGAATTTCTACTTTTTACAGAGACACAACTTAAAAATTTTATTTGCCTTGCTGGCAACCATTTTTAGCTCACTTGACCGAAAGGTCATGTGAGCTTATGGCATGGTGCGGCGTGTGTATGTGTGTACGTGTGTACATGCGAATGTGCGTGCCTCGTTAACACCTATTTTCAACTTCTCCTCCAAAACTGCTGGACAGATTTCAGTGATACTTGGTCAGAAGCATATATGAGCTGGTGCAATTCAGATTTGTTCATGGCATTGCAAGGTGACCTAGGGGTGCAAAAATCTTAAAAAATTTTCTTCTCCAAAAGCGATGATGGGACAAAAAAATCTGATTTGATATTTGGCTTCTCTAGGGTCTGAAGCCTATAGTTTGTTCATTTCGTGAAATTTGGTCGAAAAATGGGTTACACGTTTTTGCGTTAAATTTAAAAAATTTCGTAAAATGGCTTCAAATTGTTATAACTTTACTATTTGAACAGATAATGAATGAGGTTTACAGTTTGACTTTTTCTTGAGTGACCTTTAAATTAGGGTCAAGGTCACCAATCAAGGTCATGACCTAATTTGTGATTTATGCAGTTTTAGGCAATTTTCTTGCAAATATTAAGAGATATATGAAATCAAAACACTGTTAAAATCAGGGATTTTTCTGGCCATTTTGGGAAAGGGACAGTCGGATGAAATTGGGAAAATCATTGACAAAATTGACATTTTGGGAAAATTTTTCATTAAACTCTAAAAAATTTTACATTGTCAGCACATCAAATATTTTGCCTGGAATATTTACTATTTTGATACATGCTGGTAGTCACTCATTTGTACCAAATCACTCAGACATTAAAACAATATCTTCATAGACTGGCTCCAAAAAAACATCTGAGAAAGTTGTTTCATGAGTTGCTCCGCTTCTACCAGATCCTCATTGAGTATAAATCAAAATGTGCATAAATACAGGTTATTATAAAGATATACAAGCTACACCAAAAATACAGAGTATTTTCACTTTTTCTTAAGTTTCTCAAAGCAGGATCATTTGGGAATTTTTACCTACAAAATTGGGAAAAATGTATGCGTTTTGGCATTGGGAATGGGTCCCTTTACCGGACCCTGTTTGTGGCCAGAAAAATCCCTGAAAATGTTCAGCATGACAAAATTTAAAAAGGTACCAAGTTTCGTAACTATATGATAATCCATGTAGGAGTTGTTGCCCCTGAAATGTTATTTTTGGCTTTTAAATACCAAAATTGTGTATTAGCTTGAAAACTGTAATCTTTTTGTATAGGCATGTATATTGGAATATTGTAGGAATTGTGACAAAGATCATTTTGATATATGGTTCAAGGTCATATGTTCAAAGGTCAAGGTCAAATATGCAAAAGAAGACTTAAATTGCTAATTATCTTGAAAACTATTAACTTTTTGTATAGACATGTATTTTAGAATATTGTAGGTATCGTGACAACAATCATTTTGATATATGGTTCAAGGTCATATGATCAAAGATCAAGGTCATAGATGCAAAAGAAGACATAAATTGCTAATTATCTTGAAAACTATTAACTTTTTGTATAGGCATGTATATTAGAATGTTGTAGGAATTGATATGGCGATCATTTTGCTATATGGTTCTTGGTCATATTTTCAAAGGTCAAGGTCACAGCTGTAAAAGAAGACATAAATTGCTAGTTATCTCAAAAACTATTAACTTTTTGTATAGGCACGTATATTAGAATATTGTTTGAATTGATATGGCGATCATTTTGCTATATGGTTCAAGGTCATATGTTAAAAGTTAAAGGTCACAGCTGCAAAAGAAGGCTTAAACTGCTAATTATCTTGAAAACTATTAACTTTTTGTATAGGCATGTATATCGAATATTGTAGGTATTATGACAACGATCATTTTGATATATGATTCAAGGTCATATGTTTAAAGGTCAAGGTCACAGCTGCAAAAGAAGACATAAATTGTTAATTATCTTGAAATTTATTCTCTTTTTGATAGGCATGTATATTAAAATATTGTAGGAATTGATATTGCAATCATTTTGATATATGGTTCAAGGCCATATGTTCAAAGGTCAAGGTCACAGCTGTAAAAGAAGACATAAATTGCTAGTTATCTCAAAAACAATTAACTTTTTGTATAGGCACATATATTAGAATATTGTAGGTATTGTGACAACGATCATTTTGATATATGGTTCAAGGTCATATGTTCAAAGCTCACGTCACAGCTGCAAAATAAGACTTAAATTGCTAATTATCTTGAAAACTGTTAACTTTTTGTATAGGGATATATGGTAGAATATTGTAGGTATTGACATGGTGATCATATATGGTTCAAAGGTCAAGGACATAGCTGCATAAGTATACTGAAATTTGTTAATGATTTGGAAATTATTCATTGCATTACAGTTACCGGTACTTCATGCATATTATATAAGCTACTTATAAATGAAATGTGACTGGATATATTTCTGACTAAGCTTTGTGGGAGTTCTTAACTTTAGAAAACTTTTAAAGTTTCTGTATCTAATACATTGTCTTTTGCACTTTGCAAAAAATTTTGGACATATCCTCAGGTGAGTGTTAAGGCCCATGGGCCTCTTGTACAATTCGTAGTTGCAATATTCTTTTTTTTTTGTCAAAAACTTGAGTATTTGCTAGGCTGTCTGGAGCATTGTAAAATCAAATGTATTAATGGTAAAAATTGTTTAAAATACCTTTATTTCATGCATTTTTGTATAATTATTTTAACAAAAAAAAGGGCTATAAGTGTATTTTGACAGTTTTCGAGGCTGACATTTTTTCCAATTGCATGTGTTAACTTTTGGATGATATTATTTGTAACCCTTTGCCTGTCTGATTTTGTTATCCCTACTTTAAAGGAGTGGTCAAAAGTACATGGATTACAGTTTCACACTCCACATAGGTTCAAATTCTGCTCAGAAAAATCCTAGTGTGAACAAGTTTGTCAGGTGGCTTGTTGAAGGTCATTTGTTTTCTTCGGGCACTCCAGCTTCTTCCACCATTCCAGAACTGACTGCCTTGATATAAGTGATAGATTCTTGACAGGGGCATAAAACACTAACAATTCAAGCCAATCTCTACGTTTAATGTCAATAGCTTATTGATTTTTGTCTTTTTATCATGTTGCAGGTAGATCCTTTGTTTAAAGTTATGACAGCATCCTTTGATGAAGGTGGCACAGCAGGACTACTGTTAAATAATCTGAGATGTTTTGATGACAGTCAAGAACTTGTGTTAGATTCATCTACAATTTTACCTGCTGGTGACGACTTCTCACTCTCACAGTCACAGGACTCCAAAGTTAAACCAACAGATTTATCAGACATTAAAGGTATAAAAATAAAATTTTAATCAACTGCTGTAGAATTATTTATAAAAAAGTTTACATTCTCTGTGTTGGAATTTAAAGTGTATACCAGACTGGACCTACCAAGTCAAATAGTACTGGGATGTACAAATGTATACCGAAACTAGACTTAAATTATAATTTAAGTCTAGTTTTGGTATACATTTGTATATCTCAGTATTATTTGATATAAATAGCTTGTCTGAACCGGAAAAAAAGTAATAAAAATAATAATAATGAATAAAATAAATGAATAAATAAAAAATCTATAGGAATATTTTCAAAGGATTTACTAAACATTATATATACTTGTACATGTAGGTCGAACTGAAGTACTGGGTTTTATGTCAAACCCCTTATAATGTACATGTATATATCAACACATCATATTATGGTTAAATCTACCACTAGTCTGTAACCATAGAAACAGAGAACTTGGAGCAGATTCTATTGTATATTGTAGAAAATTCATACCTGATAGACATTAGTGTATTTTATAATTAATGTTTAGATTATATTCTTTTTTTATGTGTCTCATCCTGTCTGGAGCAATTTTACTCAGCCTTTAAAAATCATGGCCACCTTTCCAGGCAGATTCACGGCTCAGATAAAAATTTTTATAGCAGCTTGGCACTCTGCCAAGTAAACAGGTGTTAAGTACTCTGCATTAACTTATTTTCACTTGGCACTAGAAATAGTGTTACAGGTTTTTGTATAGGCATTTATAAAAAAAATATTGTAGGTATTGATAAAACATTCATTTTTATATATAAACATGAGTCATAGTTTATAGCAGTGATTGCTCTGCATTTGCCAATTAAGCCAATTGCTAATTTCTAGGAGTTTTCACTTGGCACAGGTTTAAAGGACTATAATACCAGCAGATAGCAGAAAACGTTATAAAGATTTTTTATTTAAGCATTATAATTTGACATTTAATTAAGATCATGGATGGTGTTATACTGATTATTTGCTCACCACTGTGCAGAGTGAATACGCTAAATCACTCTTCCATGAGCTGTTTCAACTTTGTCAGGATGAGTGACTAAGTACTTTATCTGAGCCAAGCAGTATTGTGAAATATGTTGTCTGGTTGTTTAAACATAAATAATCATGGGATGTATTGATGAACTTTTAAGAGATCTGTTACATATGAAAACATTTTACTTTCTTATTGATTTATTTACAGAAATGTACCGTGGAAAAGATATTGGGTCTTTAGAGATTTGTCCAGCATTTTCAAACTTCGTCTTCACAGAATGGGATGGTAACACAGAGGTATAGAGAAGTAGATAGTTTTAAGATATAAACCATTAGAGAAGCAATGTCATGGTTAAATTTTTTTACCCACTTGTTCATTATAATCCTAAATCTTTCATGTATCTGGGTTATTTCATGGAAACTATCACCAGATCATGCTCAAGTTGTTTATTTTTCTGCTTGTCCTCATGAGTAGATTGTGTAATTTGATTTGTGGAGTTGCGAATATAACTCATCAAATTCTTGAATTTTGTAATGAATACCCGGTAATTTATTTTTGTCATAAGAACCTGAGCACCTGTGATTAATACATAGATTACTTATTTTCCCACCAAAAATTGGTAGTAGGGGGTATTAGTCTCATTTAGAGACAGTTCTAGTTCCAACATGTACATGTATGATCATAGTGTTGATTGTATAATTTATTCTTTGTCAACAAAATCACTAAAATATTTAAAATAATTATTACTTATACGTTTGTTTAAAAAAGACCCATATGGAGCGAAATTAATCATGTAACTGATAGCTTGAATAAAACCTCCCAGAAAACTGTATGGCACTCTTAGACCTCAGGCCCCAGTTTCACAATAATTCACTCAATTAATACAGTGTACACTCAACTCAAATTAGAGAATATCTCAATATAAGTTTTTAAAACATTACACAGTAAAAATTGAATATCTAATGTTATATTAAAATTGTTTAAGTGTAGGTTTGTTGAACAAAACAAAACATTGCCTTATAAAATTTAAAATTTTTAAAATATTGATGAGATGGGAATACATGTATTTCAGTTGAGTGTTAACTCATTTGAGTGAATGATTGTGAAACTAAGGCCAGGTAGAGTTGTAGTGCTTGATCATTTTTTTTATTTTAGCCCTAAAAATTATTTTTTGTGTATTTAATTTTTTTAGACTTCAGTACTACCGTCACAAGGTGCTACAGATCATGAATTTGATATGAATGCTGAAGCTGAACCTATTCCTGACATGGATGATAACGCCTCTGACCTCCCTCCAGATATGGCAGATTTCCCCATGGATGATGATGACGATAATGGAGGTATACAGAAAATTTCTAATATTTTTACAACTTTTGTCTTTCTAGAAATTTAATCAAAATGGGTTCCTTGGTCGAAGTCTTTATCATGATTTTGAACCATGGTTATTTCTTAAAGACAAAAGGTGTTTATTATAAAAAATTATTCGACCCAGAACACATTGCTTTAAAAAAAATTCACACAAATGATCTTCATGGGCCAAAAATTTGCCATGACCTTGAACCAAGGTTATCTTAAAGGTCAAGGGTCAGAGAGAGTATAGGTTGGAAAGTCATTTCCAGGAAGAAACTTGATGTTTCTTTGGAGGAATTTTATAAAACTTCTTTTTAATTCACCTTAAGTCAATCTGTTATTTTTTGTCTGTTTTAGGATCTGATACGAGTCATAATGAAGGTGAAGGTCAGATTACAGAAGATCGTGTTAAGATAGGTGATGGTAGAGCAGCACAGTTAATGCAGAATGCCATTAGAGATTTAACGTAAGATCTTGTTTAAATAGATGTAGTTGTTTTGTAATTGTTGAAATAGTACCTGTGATTACCTGTATTTACCTGTATTTACCTGTGTTTACCTGTATTTACCTTTTTTGCATGTGTTTGTTCTGTTGTAACCTAAAATGTCATCAAAAGATTTAAATATCAAAGTATACAGAAAAAATCCATCATAACCTTTCGATGATCTGATCAGTCTTATATATATATATATATATATATATATATATATACTGGTAAAAAAGTTCTTGCACAAGGTGTAGTATACTAATAATAAAAATAGACAACTCACTAAATTTTATATAAAATTTTCTCAACATACTTCTTGACTATCATCAGGAGAATGAAGTAAAGTTTGTTGCAATGTTGATAATCACATGACAATATTGTGACATGTAAGCATTGATTAATTTAGTGAGCTGTTTTTTATTATTTATAATATATATATAGCATGTGATAATTTTAATTAAATGTGATTATCGGTTACCATAACAGAATGTAGGAGTGTGAAAGTAAGTCAGGTATGTACATTGGCATCACAGTCTATCCAGAAATTTTCAATGGATTTAATGTTAAAACTGTTTTAGATGTACTTCAGTTGTTTTGATAAGTTATGAAGTTCTCTTTTATTTTCAGACATGGTACCTCTGGAACATTACTTTCAGTTTTAGCTTCAGAACCGTCAGATTATTCTTATTTTAACAAAGCGATCTTACGGACTTGGGCTGGTCCCTCACATTGGAGATTAGGGCCATTATCAAAAGGTTTGTATGATCATTAAGTAAATCTTACATTGGCAAATGTTTCTGATTGAGTAAAATACTGCACCTAGGCAGATGTTTTATGATTGAGTAGAAAATCTTGGCAGATCATTTGTGATTGAGTAGAAAAACTATATGTAAGGACTTAGCTTACCCCTTTACTTTAACTCATTTGTATACATTGATGCATTTGCAGACTTGTGATTGAGTAGAAAATCTTGGCAGATGTTTTGTGATTGAGTAGAAAATCTAGGCAGATGATTTGTGATTGAGTAGAAAATCTAGGCAGATGCAGACTTGTGATTGAGTAGAAAATCTAGGCAGATGTTTTGTAATCGAGTAGAAAATCTAGGCAGATGATTTGTGAATGAGTAGAAAATCTAGGCAGATGTTTTGTGATCAGATAAAATTCTGAGCACATGCTTTGTGATTGAGTAAAAAATTTGGGCAAATACTTTGTGATGGAGTAGAAAATCTTGGCAGATGCTTTGTGATTAAATGAAAAAAATTGTCTGTGTAACGACTTGGTTCTTTAAGTTTTACTCTGATACGTTTTCATGTTTAGAATCAGCATTTTTATACGATTTTGAAAATTATATAATATATATATTAATACAGTATTTAAAATTAAGACTGTGATTCTTACAAGCTGATTCTTTAAATCTAAATGTATTCTTTGAGAAAATACTCTTGTTGGGGATTTTACAAAACACGTGTTACAGGATACATTAGGTCTTAGACCAGAGCTTCACAAACACCGATTTTTGGCGAAAAACGCCGATTCAAACTTAAAAAAGCTGATTGAAAAATATTCGAATCAGCTTTTTTTTCCATAAAAGTACGACAAAATCTGATTAGAAATTCTTTAATGCCGGCTTGTTAACAATTAAAAGTACTCAGGACAGTGTTATGATTCACTGAACTTCTCTATTCACAGGTAATTACCTAATACCTTACAAGTTAATTGATAACTAGTGGCCTCCCCTGTTCACATCGTTTCTGCTAGAATATACAAACTGACTGTCATACACACCCCTAGTTTATAGATAATTAATAACCTCCCCTGATCTCTATATACACAAGCTTACTAGATTGATTACGACCGTTTTTCGGGTTACATACAACAACGTTGATGTACCCTTTGCCGACTGCCATTTGACCTTACCGGCGTTTATAGAGCCCTGTCTTAGATCTATAAACAGGCTTAAATTTGGAATCCTGGATGTAGGGATTCAGTTCTGCTTCTATATTTGTTTGTTGATTTGATTTGATTGAATGGGGTTTTATGTCCCAGTCGAAAATATTTCACTTGTATCGAGACATCACCAGTAATAGATGAAGTGACAGAAATTTTGACCTTTGCAGTGCGCTTAGTGCAATGTGCAGGGAGGTTTCTTTAATGTGCCATGTCTGCCATGACATGAGGCATCAGATTTTAAGGTCTTCTCTGAAGGAACCCGCAACTTTTATTTCTAAGTGTCCAGTGCTTGGCAAAGAACAATCACCAGACATTTTCAAACCTTGGTCAGACCCGGCTCTCAAACCCAACCTCCTATACTAAGCATATTTGTTTATACTCTGTTATGTAGAGTAGTTCCGTCAAACATTGCACAATTATGTTGATAAAGAAATAGCTCTTCATGATCTCTTTTTTTTGGGGGGGTAGTTATTTATAAAACTTAAGGCAAGCATTTTGATTTTTCCTACAGATCCGAGATTTAAAAATTTAACAGAGGATAAAAGTAAAAGGAAGAAAATTGTGTTTAAATTAGAGTATGAAGATGATAAAGACTTTGATAAATTCTTCAAGAAATCCAAAGGAACAACTCTGACAAAGTTAACCCTAACTAAATACAGCAAGGATAAAAATACTCTACCTAAAGATCTACATTTTGATGCTGATAAACTATTTAGATTGTTTACAAAGACGAAAATAATGGTAAGTTATGGTGTGTCTGACTGTCTGTGTGTATGTCAGTCTCTCTCTCTCTCTCTCTCTCTCTCTCTCTCTCTCTCTCTCTCTCTCTCTCTCTCTCTCTCTCTCTGCCTGTGTGTCTGTCTTCCAAAAGATCTTCATTTTGATGCTGTTAAATTAGATTGCTTACAAAGACTAAAACAATGGTATGTACACGTATCTGTGATTGTTTGTCTGTCTTAACATCCATCTGTGTGACAGTGGGTGTGACTGTGCCATTCATTGTAGGTAACTGTTCGGAAGTTTTAAACATACTTTAGATTTAGAACATTTCAGATTTCAAACTCCTGTCCACATTTGAACTTTTTTTTTTTTTTTTACATTTTTGTCCACTGTTTTTAGATTATTACTTACATGTATATAAACCTAGTATTACAATTGATTTGATTAAGCTGGGATATTTTAAATCCAGTTCCATATTTATTACAAAAAGGTACATGTCTTACAGATAATGTAAATGTCTTTTTCTTGAGTAACGTGTAACAACCATCAACACCCCCATCAAAGTATGATTATTTTGCTTTATTACTTTTTATTTTGAATATTTTGTAGATTAAGAGACAGAATGCTACAACAGACAATATAGATGATAACATAGATAATTACGATTATGATAACAGAAATGATCGGGAAAATTTCTGTCCGCAAGATATGGAGGTGAGAAGTCTTATAAGAAGAAAGCAAATTCTTTTCCAAAAAAGACATGCTCATGTATTTGGCAATGGCCTTTGTGCCAAAAAAAAATAATAAAAAATATGAAACAAACAAAAGAGTGAGACCAACAAGACAAGATGTAACCAAGAAGACATACTGAGATCACTGATCTCCAAACTTACTATATGATGTTGCTAATTTTGACATTTTTAGGGTGATGATAAGTATGACATTATTTGTTCAGTGTGAAGATAATTTTGACATTTTTTTTAGGATGAAGATAAGTATGACATTTGTTGTTCAGGGTGAAGATAATTATGACATTTGTTGTAAAGGGTGATGATAATTATGACATTTGTTGTTCAGGGTGATAATAATTTTAACATTTTTTTAGGATGAAAATAAATATGACATTTGTTGTTCAGGGTGATGATAATTTTGACATTTTTTTCGGATGAAGATAATTATGACATTTTTGGTTCAAGGTGATGATAATTTTGACGTTTTTTTTAGGGTGAGATAATTATGACATTTGTTGTTCAGGGTGATGATAATTTTGATGTTTTTTTAGAATGAAGATAATTTTGACATTTGTTGTTCAGGGTGATGATAATTTTGACATTTTTTGTTCAGGGTGATGATAATTATGACATTTGTTGTTCAGGGTGATGATAATTTTGACATTTTTTGTTCAGGGTGATGATAATTATGACATTTGTTGTTCAGGGTGATGATAATTTTGACATTTTTTGTTCAGAGTGATGATAATTTTGACATTTTTTGTTCAGGATGATGATGATTTTGAGATTTTTTGTTCAGAGTGATGATAATTTTGACATTTTTTGTTCAGGGTGATGATAATTTTGACATTTTTTGTTCAGGATGATGATGATTTTGAGATTTTTTGTTCAGGGTGATGATAATTTTGACATTTTTTGTTCAGAGTGATGATAATTTTGACATTTTTTGTTCAGGGTGATGATAATTTTGACATTTTTTGTTCAGGATGATGATGATTTTGAGATATTTTTTTTTCTGTCAGGGTGATGATAATGATGATGACACTGGTGGTAACTTTGATTTTAACTTTACTGATGATGGAAGTGTTTTCAGCCAATCACAGGACTCGGAATGCTCACAACGGATGACCTTTGACCAGACACAACTTGATGGAACATTACTTACAGGTGACAGACTTATTGCACAACCACACAAAGTAAGTATTGTTATAGTAAATATTGTCATTAGATTTTAAAAAAATATATTTAAGTTCATGTACATGTATACATAAATTTATGGAAATGACTTGTTTTTATCATTCGATTTAACCATTTATGTATACATATATGTCTATATACTGTAAACATACTACCGGTATAAATAGTTCGACACATAGTGATGTGTACATTGTATAGAGTCAGAAGTTATTATGGACTTCAGTGTCAGAAGTGCATGTATTTGGTATTTACTAGATAGAGGAGGCACATGTTTATTTGCTTTCATTTCAGAAGTCGGACAAGATATTACAATAATTTTCATGGCATCTTGAATCAGAACCATACATCATGTAACTAATATTTCATAAGTCAGACAGGATATTACAATGATTTTCATGGCATGGTGAAGCAGACCATGCACCATGTCGCTATTATTTCATAAGTCAGACTAGTTATTACAATGATTTTTAATGGCATTATGAATTGGGACCATACACCATGTGGCTATTATTTTATAATTAAATGATTTTTGTGGCATCTTGAATCATACCATACACCATGTTGCTATTATTTCATAAGTCAGACAAGATATTGCATTAATTTTCATGGCAACATGAATTGGGTCATACACCATGTCCCTATGATTTAAAAAATCAGACAAGATATTACAATGATTTTCATGGCGTCATGAATTAGACTACACACCTTGTTGCTATTATTTTATAATTAAATGATTTTCATGGCATCATGAATTGGTTCATACACCATGTGGCTATTATTTCATAACTCAGACAAGGTTATTACAATGATTTTCATGGCATCATGAACCAGACCATACATCATTAAAATGATTTACACGGAATTTTATACATTGCTCCTTTAAAGATTTTTCTTAACTAGTTGACAGCGCTCTATTTGCTTAACAACATTGAGACAATAAAATAATAAACAGCTTTTAAGTTTAAGAGTTAGTTAGATTTTTTATCTCATTTTAACCCTTTAATTGGCAGATACGCCAAACTACGCCATTCTGATTTTTGGACGGTTTGTTGCACAATGTTTGGTGTAAAATTGTTAAATCTTGACCGATTGGTGTAAATTTGGTACCATATGAAACTAGAGAAAATTGTCAACAAATTACATTCTTCGAGTTTTTTCATGCGGAATATATTTCAATTCGATTTTTTAAGTTGAATATTACGATGCGATCCCGTTCCTGACGTAGTGAAAAATTAAGAGTGCCGAAAAAGTAAGGAAAAAGTAATTCATTCAAACTTTGAAATTAAGTTTCAAACCAAAATAAAAACCACATATTTATGAAGAGCAGGAAAAGGTTGTTTGATTTATGTAAAGAAATAGTAACTTGAGCCATAAATAACATCGAATTCATTACTTCGAACAGCTACCACTTTTGATTTTTATCATGTTTTATTTTGACGTTTTTGCCCGCACCGGAAAAGCAGAACGTTTCGTTCTTATTTTACATGGTGACACTGTTTGATGCATCTTTATAAGTGAATTTTGGAACTTTGATTGACAAATTTTATGTAATTAAAAAGGATTTTTATCTATTTTATACACCTATAAAAAAAAAAAGTATTTTAGAAATTATTTCATGCAACAATTTTAAATCTTTGGCAAATGAATCTGAGGTAAAACTTGCATTTAAAAATTAAAATTTTTCGTGTCATTATTACAACTTTATATTTGAGTCAATGTAGAACTCTAAATTTATCCCGATTGAATAAATTTATCAGTTTTTTTTCGCAATCAATTTGGAAATTTTATTTGATGCTTTTCTAAAGTATTTTTCTATACAAGGACGATCGATTTACAACTTTAATTAGAATGTAGACCGCGATTTGAATATCAAGACAATAAATTTATCATTGCCGAGTATCAAAATGTATCATACCGCGTTCGTGTTGGGTAATCAGTCCGCGCAAGCAAATAAATAAATGATTAAATAATTATGATAAAAAAGAAATAAAAAATTACATTTACTTTATATCAGAATAATACATATATTTAAAAGCAACTGATATCTGATATCTGTATAACCCATGAAACAGACACATGTTCACTGCATAGAATATGTGTCTTCTCCTACGTCCGTAGTGTTTCTAAAAATATAAAGGTTCGGCTTGGGTTCTAACTATATATCATGACAAAGAAAATATTAATACAAAGTCAAAGTTGTGAAATAAATAGAACTGATCGTTGGAATTGGTTTATCACAGCCAATATGTCCCAGGGTCAATGATTTGTTTTGAACAAAAGTCCAGGTAATGTCCGTGTGGTTTCTTGTTTTTAGTAAACAAAAAGTTATGATACAAAATAAGGACAAATTATTGAAGTTACAGAAATTCAAAAACCTGCATATATAATGATTAGAAAAGAGAACAAATTCAATTTGATTTTTTTAAATATTTTATACATAAAGTTTTTAAACTATAAAAACAAATACAAAGATTAAGTTAAAAAAATTATAAAAAAAAAAAATTAAAAAGAAAAAAAAGGATTTTACTGATAAAGCCATCAATAATAAAAAAGGAACGTCTGCTGCTTGGTGGGAAATAAAATTGACTGTTGGTAAAGTCTGAAAAACATCTAGCTATACTGGTAAAATTACAAATAAAATTTTAGTATTAATTTTAATAATTTTGAATCAAAATTTAGAGTGGAACACTATTTTTATGTATGTTTGTAAAAAGAATTCATATCTGGTAATAAGGTCAATATAAGTATGAAAATTTTTAAACTTTTTTTTTACAAACTTATGGGAAAATAAATAAAAATTCAAAATCTATAGGAAATAATAAATACAATATCTTCATGGAAGAGCATACTAAAAATTTGTAATTTTGAAATACTTGTAGTCGCGTCTATTGAAACTAAACATATAAAATAACTTAATACTTTCTTGAAAACCTATGATTAAAAAATACGCGTCTGAATGTCTAGGTCCACTTCTCAATATGTGCAAATGTGAGAAAAATAATTTGTCTGAATGTCAAAAGTCGGTGATCTTCACCAACTACTCCTGGTCCCAACATTTCTCCGGATTTTACAGCTTAAACGAAGGAATCTTGTCTGGGGCGCAAAATTTCATGTCTCCACTCTCTGAAATGTGTGTCCGTTGAGAAATCTCGATTTTCACAAGACTGACTATGATTTTTGATCACACACACACACACACACACACACACACACACACACACACACACACACACACACACAACGTGACACACACAAACACAACGTGACACACACTAAAACACTCTCTCTCTCTCTCTCTTGCTCGCTCGTCGAATTAACCATAAAACTGAAGACGAAAAAATAGTAAGTAGAGATGACAAAATAGTGTCATTATTTTGCAATGTGAGGACAATTCCTGTATGACATGTAAAACATTACCCAAACTCCGTGATAAATAAATCATTTCAAGCATTATAACAAGCCTGATATTATAAACAGTAAATTTAGGAATACTTGTCCTTGTAATCAAAGCAGTGCTCTTACTTTGTAAATTAACATGTTAATAATTCTTCTTAGATTTCGGTGGATAGTGTCACACACACACACACACACACACACACACACACACACACACACACACACACGCGGTCTCACGGTAGCAATTAAAATTTTTCATGTAACGTCAGATATAACTGGTAATGCCTCAATATAAGTTACATAATATTGAGTTAATGTCTGAAATAACTTTTTCTATCTACTAATGTAGAAAAATGTGTTGACAAATTTGACAACCAGTTTTAAATATTGTAGTGTAATTGATGAAAACTTTTCCCACCCAAAATGCATATAATATGTGAAATATGCATTTTCAAACAGTTGCAAAAGCTATTTGTTGAAAATGTTTGATATGATTCTGTATATAAACAAGATATATAGAAAAAGGCAAGATAATCTGTTTCACAGATAATCAAAGTTACCCTTGTAACAGTAACAGGTATTAATATTTGCCAAATCCTAAGCGGTTTTGTTGTTTTTCAAAATTATTATTCAATCCCTGTCGAAGCGATCGGTTTAAGAATGATAGAGGATACCCAGAGAAAAACACCAACCTTCAAAAGAAATATAAATTTTCTAACTCTTGGATTTGCTTGATTAGCTGGATTAGTCTTTTGGGATTCGAAACCAGTGGTGAGAGGCACTGTAATCTGTAAGGCAATGGTTTTCAGTGTTGCTTTTAACTATGTCACTTGTACGCCTAAAAATACCTTAAGTTCGTCAGACCGACTTTTTAGCATTCGTAGGATGAATAAAATGCATATTGTTCACCTGCTGTTGCCTACCTGACCTAGTCTGATCAAAAGGTTGTGAATTACCAACTTTATCAAGTATCTGGCATATATCTAAAAAGATATCATAACTTCGATCCAAACGGAAACTTTGGACGTCACAAGTTGTAGTAATGTATGTTCATTGTACTTATCAGATACTTATGGCATGTGCTGATTTTGAGTTTCTATTATTCAAAATCAGCAAATGACACTTATTTCAAATATTAGTAAGTGCATGCACTGCGAAAGCACATGGGTTTTCCCACGATTTAACCAAATTCGCTAGATTCTGTTATCCTGGTAACGGAATTTGACAAGTACAATGAAATTTTACAAATTTTAGAATGACGTTTGGTATAATTATACAAATTTGATTCTTTTTTTTTTTTTTTTGGGGGGGGGGGGAGGTAAAAGATTACTTGTTATCTCGAGTTTCTTCAAAATGCAAGATGGCTTCAAGTTTTGAAACTAAAAGTTATGTATCATTATTTGAGTGGAAGAATAAGAAATTTAAAGCAATCTGTAACTATTATACATTTTATAATAAACGAATAAAACTGTGTTGCACCTCTGTTTATTTTGCATGAAATATATAAATAGTAAAATATCATGCTCTTTCACGGTTTCGATAAGATTTTAGCAATTTTTGTTGCCAAGGTAACGGAAATTTGATTGAAATTCTGGCAAAAACAAAATTATCATGTATGTTTTCTAAATAAAGATGTTTCTCTTCCATCATTCCTTTTAACTGTTGAAGTATTGAGTCGAAAAAAATGTGTTCTTACGTAAACATGTCCATTGAAATAACAAAATATAACTGTCTTGTTTTGATGCGATAAGCTGATAATTCTGTAATAATCGACATCTCATTTTATGTGAAAAATGCAAAATTTCGAAAGTTTACTTTGTGTAAGCTTTTATTAGGTGCCAAAATAAAATTATTTGTTCAAAATGTACGTTTTCCGACTGCTGATATCTAGACACTGTAAAAAATTATGGATTTTTATACAAATTCTCGTTTATAGTACATTTTTGTTATATTTGTTGCCATGGTAACCGATATTTAGCTGAAAATAGTTTCGAATACTTTTTTATTAAACAAAAGTAAAATTCATATATGGTTTCATAGTAATAAAATCTTTATAACATAATGAAATTTGCATCGAATTAGTGGTCTTTTTTCTTCTTCAAATATAAATTTTGTATATAACGTTTGTTTACTTTTAAGAATTTAACCAGAAATACATGAAATTTGATGGTTTTATTTTTTGGGAAAACAAACAAATTTTGAAATGATCTTTCTACAGTATATTTGAATGATGCCTTACTTCGATTTATAAGCATGAAAATTTATTTCAAGTATGCAGGAATCAAGATAATAGCAATGTTTTGGAAATCAAGCAAAAATGTGAAAATTTTCACACATTTGTGGTGTAAATGCTTTGTTTATGTTGCCATGGTAACAGGTATTTCGATTTGAGATACCTTAATGTAAAGTATGTTAGATAGGGATATCAAATATATAGGGGTTGGTTATTAACATTTTTACTGCAAATGTCCGAAATTTTGAATTGAAAATATGGTACATTTTTTGTTAAATTTACAAAATTCCTCTGCCAATTAAAGGGTTAAATTATTAATTTCTAAACATAGGACCTGGAAGTTAAGCTGGTTTTTTTTTTTTTTTTCTAAACTACAGTACATTTATGTGTATGTTAATTGCAGAATATAAATGTTATTTGACTGTTGTTTTTAGGTCGCCAAGATTGATATAGAGTATGCCAGGACAGCTAAAAAAATGGATGTTAAAAAACTAAAATCTACAATTTGGAATATTCTTACACATGATGAAGAAAAGGTTTGTATTATCATTTACATGTACTTTGTGTTGGATATTGTTTTTGTCTTGTCTAAAAAGTGCAGAAGAGGTGGAGTCGTTTTCCTGGCTTGATAGGTTTTTCTTTTTCTTTTTTTTTTTTTATCAATTCCTGGCTTGATAGTTAATATAATCATACTGACCTTTGTTGAATGGGTTCCCATAGAAGTAATTTTGTTTTGTGAAATGTTTTGAGATTATTGGCATTTATTCAAGCTGTCAGTGACATTTTTCAGGATGTCACTTACACTTTGTAAAAAAAATGGTGGCTGTCATCTTGAGTCAGTTTGGATATCTTTGGCACCTTATATCCCCTCCACACAAATATCCCATTATATAATGTAACTGACAAGACCTGATCATATGCTTTCCCAGGAAGTATACATCTACAGGTATTCTCTCTCTCTCTCTCTCTCTCTCCCCCCCTCTCTCTCTCTCTATGTATGTATAAATATATATTTTTTGGCCATTATTCCATTATTGCTAAGGTAAGTCAAATTTGAGACAGAGTATACATTACAATGATTTATTTATTTATTTATATATATATATATATATTTTTTTTTATTTAAATCTTTATTGGTTATATATATATATATAATATTACATTACAATGTATTTACAACATCCAGAAAGTGGATGTTTTTTTACCTGATTTTACTGAATTCAGAAAAAAAGTTTGACAAATCTGATAAGTTTGATTGCTTTTATTTCATAACTTATATAATGTATATATTTATAATGAATATACCTGGAAAAAAATCTTTTACACTTAATTACACACTTTACATGTATGTCTTCGAACATTATTGTTATTCTTTTTTCAGGATAAAATGAACTCTGTAACAACTCCAAATCCAGCATTAAAGATCATCAAAGAAATGGATGGGACTTGTACTTTCCAGAGTTTGTTGAATGAACTGCCAAAGAAAGTCTCAAATAATATGGCCAACAATCTCAGTGTGCCGATAGCTTTTGTATGTTTACTTCACTTAGCCAATGAAAAAGTAAGTCTTATTTAAAATAGATATTACATATTTGAGAGAGAGAGAGAGAGAGAGAGAGAGAGAGAGAGAGAGAGAGAGAGCTTGAGCTTACAAACAAGTAGCAAAAAATATAAAAACTGACATGTCAAAGTTTTCATATTGCTAAACAGCAAAATATCACATGTAAAACAGAAATCGTTGTACAAACAAACCAGTCATTCTTTAAACATTATCTATCACTTTGTTCTATTTAGTTAGCAATGATATTACATATGAAAGAGAGAGAGAGAGAGAGAGAGAGAGAGAGATTTTCATGTACATACTGCAAATCATTTTCATATAAGGCCAGGATACAAATTTGTGCCCACATCCAGTGTATATATATTTCTATGTATTTTCGAACTTCCCGGTATTAGTTCACGATGCTGTAATTTTTTTTTATCACTTGATACTTTATACATATATGTAAATGTTTATTTTATAGTTCATAAGTATTTTGCAATATGAAATATTAATGAAAAAACATAATATTTTGATACACTTTACAGTTAACTTTAATATCAAAATCACTGTTAGAATAAAAAAATAATTCTAGAACATATAAATGAATTTTCAGAACAGTACAGCAGGGTGCCTTCTTCCTATAAAATCCTATAAATTCCTATAAAATTGGCAATTCCTATATATTTTTCCTATATTTTCTAAAAAAAACCCTAAAATTCCTATATATTTCACACTATACCTAAATTTTCTGGAATGTTTTTGTTTCTATTTGTGTTAGGACTTTTTGTGTTCACTCACACAAAGCAGTGACTGGGGTTATATACATCATTTTTAGTTATTCTAAGAAATCATTGGAATGTCTTGAATTGAACATTGAAAAAAGAATTCCTATAAAAAATAAAGAGGAGAGGCTTGAACATGGAGTGGCTGTGAGGGTTGGAGGAGGCCATTGTAGTCGTCAGTGATGTATACAATCCCAAAATTTCTTTCAGTTTAGCAATTCAATGTTTGAAAATTCCTATATTTTTCCTGTATTTTTCAGTCAGATTCCTATAAATTTCCTATATTTTGGAAAAAAAATTCCTATATTCTTATATTTTTGACAAAGAAAGTGGGTGCGCACCCTGGTACAGATATGATTTAAAAAATAACAAGTCTGAGAACTATCCACTGGCCTAAATTTTGAACCCTGATAATACTGATTTTGTGGCCTTTTATGACAGAATATCTTAGCTGTCAGATAAATTTTTCTGAAATTAAAAAATCTGTTTTTAGCTGGTATTTTACCTAAGTCATTTGCAATAAAGCAATATGTATATAGCAATATGGTTGTTTTCCACTTTCAGACATTGAAGATTTTAGACAACAACATGGAAGATTTGATGATATCACAAGGAATTTAATTGTTAAATTTTTTATATAGATTAATTTACATTGTACTGTCTCTGTCAAATTTCAACACATGCTATATATTCTCTCTCTCTTCATTCTTTCTCTGTCTTATGTTTATTTAAATTGTCATTATCTGTAAAACACACACACACACACACACACACAAATTTCGACACATGCTATATATTCTCTCTCTCTCTCTCTCTCTCTCTCACACACACACACACACACAAACACACACACTTTTTAAATTTAGACATATACTAAATATCCTCGCTCTCTCTCTCTGCATACTTTGTGTTTATGTTTTATTGTTTTGATCTCAGGATTTTAATACAAAATTAACACTTTTTTATCACGTCACTATTCCTTTGTGTATTAGTTGTAATTTATGTACATACCTGTAAATTTTTAACATTATATAACAAATTCATTCTAACTACGTAATTATGTATATATATGTATTATATATCTGATGGGTACATGTTTACTAAAATAACATCCATCATCCCCACAATGAACTTTTGATTTTTTAATTTATTGGCATCAAACCTAATCCTCATGTCGGTAGCTTGTCAAAATAAAGTAATACTTTTTCTGTGACTTTTTATACATTATTATGTTTTCACGAGAGATCTGTGCTACTATAGCATTAGTGCATGAGCCACAGACATCGACATCATACTCCAAAGATACACTATAGAAGCACAGGTCCAGAGGGAAAACATAATATACACATAATGATCAAGATTTTCATCTGCAAAACGAGATGTCATGTTGTTTTACAAATGGCAGACTCTTCAAGGGGGAGCTAACTTTTTTTAAGGTGACACACACAGGAGTAAAGGAAAAACAAGAGTACCATACTGTTGAGGGTACTATTGTCGTCAAGAAATGCCAGAAATTATAGAACTCATGTAGGTGAATCAATATTGTGCAAATTAATATGTGATGTACTAAAATCCAGTGGATCTTGCTATAGAATTTTTGATGATATAAAATTAGGGAGCAAGACTAGAAAACCAATGTCATTGGCCAACATAATTAAATCAAAACTATCAGGCAGTGTAAGGTGTCAGAATTAACAATATTTTCTTCTAGCAGTTTTTAGACTTGTAATATATATATATGAATGTTTTAATATATATACTGTAAACATACTATTTTTATTGGTGTATTAATTTTAGCAATTTTTGTGCTAGGAGAGTAGCACTTATTTGAATACACTGCTAAAATACATGCTTGACTTATAGTCTGTTTTTCAAAAGTTGTTTTGCGCTTATATGGGAATTTGTCAATAATGTAAATTGTGCTAAAATATGTGTACACTAAAATCAGTACATTTACAGTATATGGTTGTTGATTATTTTTGAACTAGTAATGTTAGTGCTTTTTTATAGGATTTACTGAACTTAATTTTTTAATCATGATTCAAAACATCCTCTGACAGCCACTGATATTGTGTTATACATGTACTATGATACATTAAAACTGCATAACTGTAACAGAGGCCTCGGTGGCTGAGTGGTCTAAAGGGCACGCTTACGGATCACAGCGCCTCTCACCGCCTGGGTTCGAATCCCACTCGGGACAGATCCTTTTGTGAGAAAGTTTGTCAGTTTGCTTGCTTAAGGTCGGTGGTTTTCTCCGGGCACTCCGGTTTCCTCCACCATTCCAGAACTGACTGCCTCGAAATAAGTGAAAGATTCTTGACTGGGGCGTAAAATACCATTACTCCACTCTACTCCACGCATAACTGTAACAATATATGATAAGGAAAATGAATACATTTATATTTGTGAAATAAAATAAAAACAAATATGCTTCTCCATCATATATTTATTACACGATTATACCATATAGTAGGTTGATTTAGCGGCACTAAATTTTGGCAATTTTGACTAGAAAATATCAGTTGAAAACTTTATCACATTTATTTTGGCAATTTAATACAGTTTATGTGTGATCGATTTGTTTACAAATATATTTTAACGATTTTTATTTTGGCGATTAAATACTATTTAGAAGAGTTGCTATGAGAATATTTAAATATGATTTACTTTTTGGTAATTACTACTACAGTATAGAAATCAGTATATTCTAATGTTCACTGCCAGTACATTTCTGTATATCTTGTCATTTTTGATTGTTTTATTTATGTCCAGTATAAATTCACGTCCTGATATTTACCAAGTTTACTGTATACATTTGTATTTGTTTGTTGTTTTTTCAGTAAAACCTTGTTTATTGCTGTCATTTTTCAGTCAAATTTTGACATTTAAGAAGTTTGGCAATAAAATTGAGGGAGACTTAGAAAACACATAAAAGAAATAACCTTTGCCACTTCAAAATATTGTTAAGCAAGGTGACAAAGGATTTGAGAGGCATTATAACAAGGTTTTACTGTATAGCACAACCAATTCAGTATCTTCATCCTTGTAAATATTGTCAGATCATATGTATATTATCACCGAGTAACACACTGGAATAAAATACATGTATGTAAATAATATTGTTAGATTTTGTTCATATCGAGACCTCAGTTGCCATTTGAACTTGGTGCTCTCTCAGATTGGATTGCCCTAGTCAAGATTCTTGCACTTCATTCAGTTCTAGAAAAGTGGAGGAAACTGGAGTACCTGGTGAAAACCATCAATATAAAGCTTGCAAACTGACATGTTTTCACTCTAGGATATGCCCACATGGAATTCAAATATAGGCAGTGAGGAGTGCTGTAATCGGTGACCATGCATATTAGACCACTCAGCCACCAAGGCCCCAGACATCCTTACACAGTGACTAGGTTCTTTTTCCACTTGGCAGATCCTAGTGTGAGAAAGTTTGTCAGTTCCCCTGCCATAAGGCTGTGTTTTTCTGTAGTTAACTCAACTATTCTAGAACTGTCTGTCTGGATATAAGTAAAGAATCGTTACTGAGAAATGAGGTAGTGTACTGTTATTCCATTCCAATCTGGGTCTTGTAACTTGGATCACCAATCACTTATACATTACGATCTCTGTATAAACATCTATTTGCGCAATTAAATGCCTTATTTCGTATAATTGGGCATGTGGGTCCTTTCATCTACAGCATAGTCAGACAGAAAATCTTGCTTTAGTGTCTTCGTGATCACAGGCGTCCAAACCCCAACAAGACTTTGCAAGATGTTAATGGACAGTAACTTATGTGTATATTTACTTAAAGCAGTTGGTAGCTGTGAGTGTATTTTTACTTAAAGCAGTTGGTAGCTGTGAACTTATCACTTATTGTCCTACCTTTGTAATTGGAATAAATGTTCCAATAATGAAGCAAGTGACAAACACTTACTCAATTAATAAAGCATTATCCACAAAAAGCAAAGAGCTCTTTTGTCATAACTTTGGTATCAATGTCCAGTTTACTGGACAACCTCCATAAAATGCTGCACCAGTATAAGTGAGCTATCTGATGTTACTTGCCCATTTTTGCCGCCCTCTCTTTTGTCTGAACATGTAAATTGTACTGAGTAATATATAACAATAACAAGTTATATTTTTTTCTCCAAAAACATTTACTGAGACACCTTTAGTTAGATGTTGTACATCCATTATAACAGATCATATGACATAATTATGTATACACAAAAAAATCATATATCTATATATATATATATATATATATATAATGTAATCCTCGTGATAAAAGTACATCCCCAATTAACTCAATAAATAATCAGATTTATAAATAAATTAACAAAAAAATAAACAATGTATTATTATCCACCAGTGACTTTAGTGCCCAATCATCGTCATACAATATAAATAAATTACAAATAAATAAAATACAAGAAATCCGAGATTCAGCGTACAGACTTTTACGTGTAAAATGCAGCCATTGGTGTAATCACAGTCAGTTTGACTGTGATTATAACAAAAAAAAAAAAATGCAGATTGTTGGATGTCAATCACTAATGAAAACAATATGACAGTCATTAGTTACTAGGACAGTTATCCGTTACTAGGGAAAACAATAATTTTCCAAAATCAAGCATTGACAATGGTATCTCTTGTTGAGCACATTCTTGTGAAGTTTCAGGTTTTATTTTATACAACTGAAACATAGTTGTTTAATTAATTGTTTCTAAACATTACTATAGCGATCAGCAGGTTGATACACTAACAAAGTCTTTTTTTCTCATAAAAAATTCTTAATAAATAAAAACAAAGTGAATTGTGTTTTAAAATAAGAAATGTACAGAAACAAATAATTATCTATACAGAATTGTCATGGAAACCATACATTTTTTTTTTTAAATATTGAGATTCCTATATGAGTAAATGCATCAATTTTATTGCACATTTTGTCAACAGAAAAAAACCATTATACCCTATATACACAGCACACTAGCTACTACTTTTTCAATAATGTAAATTAGGAAATTCTGGTGTTTTATTTTATGGGATTTGTCTTTGTGAAAAAAAAAAAATTGCACTTAACTTGAAACAACAATTCTCACAAAATTAATGTGACAAGTATTTCCAAATTTACAGTATTAATATAATGATCTAGATGTGTAAAGGGAACATCATTTGTCCTCACAAGTAATTAACAGTTTGTAACCAAAGTTGTGTTTAGTTTGGTAACAAAGCCCAGTCTATACAAGTGTATGAAACAGTAAATCTGTTACATGGTACAATGTACCAAGATCTTGTAAAATGCAGATCATACATCCATGATGAGACATAGTGTCTGTGACTGATCAGAGAAAATCGGTGGGGGTTTTAGCTTAAACGAATATGCTGGTAATTCAGTATACAACGTATTGTCATTATAACTATTTATCAGTGTCATAATTGCCTTATTGAGGTTGGTTAGCTCAAGATTTTTCGGAGAGCCATGAGAAAACCACTGACTTTTTGAAGGCAAACTTTTTTACACTAAGATTTTCACCCAGTGAAATTTAAATCAAGTTAGTGAAAGTCACTGCTTCTTAATCTGTTAAGATCATCCAAACACTCAGTCCCTGTTCATGAATGTGACTTTTGTAACAGACATTTTATTTAAAAATTAACATATCGTAAGTAGACTTCTTTTGTTAATTTTTACAGTTCCTGGACAATTTCAGTCCAGTGGATTTCGAAACATTTACTTTTCAAACACCACCATTTATCATTAAAACATGTATCACACTGCAGAGATTCAAATATAGCAGCCAGTTTAAATTGGCTTTTTTCTATTGGAGAGACAGGAAAAAAACAGGACTAGCAGAATTGTAGATAAAATACATGTGTAGAAAAAACAGATAACTGCTGATTAAAATTTTGACAATTTGTTTTTACTTTGCATTATTAGGGGTGTTATTTTTATGGAATGGCTAAAATTTTAATGTTCCTCATGATGAAAAAAACAAAATAAACAGCATATATAGACCTGAAAGGTCTTTGTTTGCTCACCTGGCTAGTTGTCTCTTTCCACAAAGGGGAAAAAGTAATTTTGTATATGGAATGTTTGTAGTAATTACAAATGTATATATACATGTATAAATAAATCTTCAGAATATCAGAAAATCCATGACATAACTAAAATCGTAAAAACTTCCATTTACATTGAAATCTAAGGTCAGTTCTACAAATAAAACATGTTTCTGTCTTTTGAGACAATTTACACAGCTCTATTAGGAATGTTACACTAAAAATCATAACAAAACAAAGCTACTATTTGTAACTTAGAAACATATAAAAAATTAACAAATAAATAAATAAATAAATAAGATAAAAACAAAAACTGAAAAATAAAATTAAATAACAAATAAATGTATGATATTTAACACCTTGACTTAGCACAATATGAATTGTGGACTAGAAAATAGAGTTCAAAGCTAACCTAAAACTTAAGACCAATTCATAATTCAAATAAAACAAATTATTTCTTTATATTTCAAATAAAACACTTTATTTCTGCCATTAAAAATCTCCCTCTTGTTTTACCATAGAATGTTAAAAAATTTGCCAGCACCAAGGGAAATAACTCTTGTCACGTCAAATCATAAGTCAACATTAATGTACAAGTAGACAATCTACAATAGACATGGCAATGCTGGTACTTTTAATATATTCATTTATAATAATGTCCCATTATTTCATTTTTAATAATTATTTTTCCATCTTAAAAGTATTTCATATTAGTTTTGCACACAAAAAACTATGAATGATTTTGGGGACCTTATGCCAACAAAATAATTTCCAAGTTTTTTTTTAGGTCTTTCATGAATAAACATGTGCAATAATTTTACAAAATTAATTATGTTTATGGTTATAAGCAAACATACAAGTATAGATTACCTTGGGGGCTTGTTCTAGATGTTTTCAGAGATTGCAACTGCAATGGACAGAAGATGAAAGAAATTTATGACATTTGTTTGTGAGCATTTAAGGAGTGAATAAAACAATTAAAAACTGATTCTATCAATTTTTAATTCTTGTATGAAATAAACAATCAAGCACATTCTCAAGGATATGAGTACAAATTTCCGAAAAACACAATTTTGGGAAATTTTAGCCTCCGGTGCTGGCAACATACCCAAAAAAACACAAATATTACCTTGAATAGATTGTTTTTATAATATGCGTATCGACAACAAAATTGAAAAGAATATGATTTAAAATAGGTGTATTAAAAGAAAAAAAATGGAAAGGCAACAATCTTTCTTTTCTTGTTTTTGAAGTTCTAGAACTTCACAACATCATGATTATAAAATATCAATGAAATTGCATATTTGCATATTTTGGTCATTTTTGGAACACTTGATACATGATTTTTTCTATATGGTATGGATTTCATGAAATTTAAAATTTTGTAAATTAACAGTGGCAGGGTTTTCGAGACAGTTTACAAGAATTCTTTAATGAATAAACATGAAATATTATAATATATATATATATAATATGTGAGTTATCATTATATATATAAACACTATGTAAGTTATCGTTTCAACAAAAACTGACTAGAAAGAGTAACTAAAGTAACTAAAATGATCATAATTCTGTTTTGTAAATAAAAAAAAAAAAAAAAAAAAAAAAAAAAAAAAAAAAAAATTATGAAACACGACACGACTTTATATACACTAGATTGTAAGCACTTTTTTCTGACTAAATAGGGATGTTAAACAGAAAAAAAAAAAAAAAAAAAAAAAAAAAAAAAAAACACCAATAAAAACAATAAATATCTTAAAAATGAACTTAATTGATCAAAAAATGAAAAAGTCAATACAATCTGATTTCAAACATCAAATGCATATATAAATGTTATATATTATTATATATATTTTATATTTATATATTATTCTTAAGTTTTGAAACTTCATCATTTTGTATATATATATACACCGTTTCAAAATTTACAATACGTCCTGAATATTGACATTTTAAATATTCATAAAAATATTTATATCCCAATAATAACATACACATTGATATAACAGTTGTGATATGATTTACCAAAAAAATTCTGATAAAATCAGAAAAATAAGCCTGATTAAGGTTTATAGAATATATATATGTCGAGAAAACAGAAACTAGCAATAACAATGATACCTAACAGAAAAACAAGAGACACAAAGTATACAATGAAAAAGGCACTATGAAAAACAACACACACGCCTCAATGACAGACATAATTACAGTACACATGAAGCAGGTACTCAGTACAATGATTAAACTAACAGTACAGTGAATTCTAAAGATGGTAGGTTGGACCACTTTTTACCTTAAAATTTTATAATTTCTTGAACATTGGGTACATGTTTATTTATTTGTCATAGATTATATTCTTTATTTTCTTTTTGTTTTCAAGACAACATGAAAATTAAAAAAATTAATTTCTTAAAACCAGAATTTTTTTTTTTTTTTGGTGGCGGCAGCGGTGTGTGTGCATGCATGCATGGGTGTGTGTGTGTGTAAATTTTAATGAAATTTTCAAATCTTCTCTGAAACTTTATAAATTCACTGTACAATCTACAAAATGATGTATGAAAAAAAAAAAAATTGAATTCTGATATTATGCCTTTTGTGTAAAACCGTGACATTTAAAATGATTTTAAATGCCACTGATGTAAACAATTATAATATTCCTGATAAATATAATTTGATCATTAATAAATACAGGACGGCTGAATACACTTTACAAATACACATTAACACACATATATCCTTTGTTCCGTATATGGGTAATACTCTGATAACGTAAACAATGTTTCCTTGAATCCATAAATAACTTGACTCATTGAAATGTATTTGATCCATCTTTATCCAATTATAACATAGTTTACAACTCCTGTGAACTTGATGTTAAAATCAAAGTCCAATAAGTCGAACTGAATCATCATAACTTTACTGTACAACAAAATAATATTACAGCAACCCTTTACTCCCTAAAAAGCTATGGTATAGTAAAAACACACAGAAATGGACCATACCAATGCAACTTCCAAGAGGTAAAATAGGTTTTATATTGAGACTTCTTGTTCCCCTCTCTTTCTTGATTACTAAACAACACATTTAAAACGAGTGAAATTATAAACAACGAATAAAAGTATAAACAATCAGAAATGTCTGTAGATAATGTGGTTTATAACAAATACACTGCATCATAAATAATCCAAGGTAGCAGCATATATATACATACATACATACATACATACATATACATGTATATATATATATATATATATATATATATATATATATATATATATATATATATATATATGACTGGCAGTTATGAAATAAATAACAAAAAAAAAAAAAATACATATATATATATATATATATATATGACTGGCAGTTATGAAATAAATAAATAACAAAAAAAAAAAAAAATACATACATATATATATATATATATATATATATATATATATATATATATATATATATATATATATATATATATATGATTCTGTCATGTTTAAGGTGAGTGATTGACTAGTTTTAATTCTGAGACCTAATATTTCATTCCTTCTGGCTAGAATATTTGTATATAAATAAATATCTAAATATCAAAAAGACATCAATATCCGTGATTTTTGTAAAACCAAAGTACCATCAACAAAAATATAACAGAAAAACTTCAACAATTTGCTCAAAAGCCGTATCTTTCAAAAGGACAAATTTAAATATGCTATATATATATATATATATATATATATATATATATATATATATATATATATATTGCAGTAATTAAAATGCAAAAAGAATATATAACAACTGAAATGTGAGTAGAGGAAATTATGAGTGTTTGTAAAATTTTGTTATTCTTGTAAAAATTTTAAAGTGGTGTTCAAACTTTTAATAATTAAAACAGGCCATCCACTACTATTTGTGCTGATTTGAAAATATCCATAAATTACCTCTCTTTAAATAACTTTTTGATGTCTGTCTTCATAGTAACACTACAGAGTGCTCGGTGGTAAAGCAGTGCATACAATTATACATTTCCCTAATTATAAACACATAATGTGTGTATGTTTTTGTGAATAGAAAATTCTGTATTATGCCTTTACATATAAATACACATAAACATATATCAAGTTATACACATGTACAATAAACACATATGTACTAACCACATAAACAAACTGTTTTGGCTATGTTATATTTATGAAAAGTTCAAAATGTATAAATTTCACATACACATACACATACACAGTATATATTAAGTTTATTGCACCAAAATAAGGCCACCTTTTTATATGAGGCCAAGATTATTAGAATTGCCACTAAAATAGGGCAATATGGATGAAAGTGACACTGATGGATATCTCATCAGATATAGCTTAAGCCTAGCCAAAACAAATGATCTTATCCACGAACCCTGATGACAATGATCCCAGCTTAGAACACTGATGACAATGATCTAGGTCAAGGACACCGTCGATATTGATTCTAGTCAGAACACTGCTAACAATGATTCTATGCAAGAACACTGATGACAATGATCCCAGCTTAGAACACTGATGACAATGATTTAGGTCTAGGACACTGCTGACAATGATCCCAGCCAAGAACACTGATGACAATGATCCCAGCCAAGAACACTGATGACAATGATTTAGGTCAAGGACACTGCTGACAATGATTTTATTTAAAGAACATGATGATAATGATTCTTGCCAAGATATGAATTTTAGAAAATAGAGTTTTATAATAAACAAGTGAAAAACTCATCCAATCTGTTTTATCAGAAGATTTGTCTTAAGTCAGAAGTTGTGCATCAATTTTGGCAGCATACAGCTAAATTTTAATTTTTTTAGTATAGATGAATTGTGCTGTAAAGGGAAACATTGTTTAACTCGATTCGTTCAAGAAGGGAGACAACTCTGTTAATACAGATGCCAGCAGTGTTCTTGGCCATCATCAATGTAATTACATTTACAAACAATGTTCACCAGCATACAACATGATATACTTTTGTAAATAAATATTATTTTAATCAGATATGGAATAACACAGTTGATGGTTTTCCATGACAAGAGGTTGAAAAGGGCCTGTATTGCTCACCTGGAAGACCCCTACTTTGTGTGTTTTCGTTTTTTTCTTTTGAAACTATACCCATAAATTTTTTTCAAAACTTTTTTTTAATCTTTATCCCCCAAGGACCTTCCTCTAGTGTTTTCAGGAAAGAAGACTAAAGTTTACAAATGCAACTACAATGCCATAGGCTCATCCGGACTTTACAAGGTGAGCTAAAAGTGATGTTATCTGAGATTCTGAAACGTTCTCCAAACTTTCTGTACACACAGAATTGTCAGAAATATTGATCAAGATGTAAACTGGTAAACCCCATTAGCTACATTGCATGAAAAACCATCTCACCACAAAAACAAAGTAAATGTGTATATTAATTTGGCATTCATTAATTAATGAATAAATATCCCTCTCCTAATGAGCTATTTCCACCTAGAAGCTCATAGCTATTTTCTTGTAAAGAATTAGCTTTACTCTGAACTTTGTGCTGTAGTTTTCTTAAAAGTTCTGAGGCAGGGGTATTTAGGGCAAACCCTGCAGCTGGGTTATAGAAGGCTCCAAGACTTCCCGTGGAGGCTGCGTCTAACGGTGAACTTGACGACAAATATGGTGGGAACCAGCTACTACTGGTAGTTGTTGTTCCTGAAGAAGCCGAACTCTGTTTGGAAGTTTCTAATTTTGCAGGACTGGTATTTGAGCTAGAATTTGAATTACTAGAACTTGTGCAGCTGAGGTTGTTGTTATTATTATTACTTGCCTTTTTATTGCTACTACTGTCCCCAGAAGATGCTGCCGCTTCTTTCTGAAGTTTCTGTTCTTTAATTCTCTTTTGTCTTAACAAATGACGTTCTTTGACCTTATACTCTAATGTTGAATGTGGAACTCCATAGTAACTGCCAGCCCTGTGTACACTCATCTCTCCACGTTGTACTGCTTTTACGGCTTCTGTCAACAGCTGACTGTTATATTTACGATACTGTCCACGCTTTGGTCTCGTCTTTTTCAAAGCTGTGGAGGAGGAAGAGGTGGATGGAATGTTTTCTGTATTGCTACGTTTATTTTCTTCTTCTTCTCGTTTTATCCTTTTTGTTGGTGACGGAGAGGCACTTGCTGATGAAGACGGAGTGCTAATACAAGAATTTAATTTGGCTTCCTCTCTGGGTTCCAAAATATGAGCGCCAACACCCTGACAGAAATCTGTCAAAGCTTGCGACTTCACACGCACCTTTTCTGAAATTGTTTTTACAATAATATCTTTGAGAGTTTCACCAATTCTAGAATTATCAAGCTTATCATATGAACTAGGGTATATATATTCACTCAACAAATCATCACCATTCTGACTGTGGATCGGTCTGTAGGACGGAATTTTAATGTCAGAAGAAGCTAAGGCTGTTTGTAATAAAAGACTACTTCTTTTTAAGCTTTGAACAGCTGATTCTTCCTCCAGATTAGCATTAATTTTCTCTTTATTCATATCTCGGACTCTGGAAGCATTACGTTCCATGTCTAATCTCTCTTCCGCTAATTTACGGATAATATCAGCAAGTAATGGCATTTTTAGCTCATGAGCATAATCAGTTCGGTACAACTCTTTTTTCCCATTCAAATTATGTTTCTTACGAATTCTATCAAGTTTCATATCCCAGTCATCCATATCGGAGTCACTCTCTTGTTTAATGGCAAGAGGAAGGTTAAATGGCAACTGAGGTAACGATAATGGAAGGTGATTTCCTTGAATCAATTCAGACCATTTCATGGCCGTTTCGGAACTTAACATGTGATCTTCCTCCAAGCTGTCAGAACCACTAAGTAAATTTTCAAGTTTTTCATTCCCAAGTTTAAATATTTTGTTCCTAAGAGTGGACCTTGGTATACCATAGAGAACAGAGGCCCTTCTAGTTCCAAGCTTTCCACTTTGTATTTCGCTGACAGCTGCTGTTAATTCTTCATCAGTGTAAGCTTTCTTACAATTTGAAACAATCTCTTTCTTTATTTTATTGCTGTTAAATAATAAAAAAAGAATTGCAATTACTAAAGGTACCATCAGCAATACATGACACATAAGACATCTCTGTACATATGTTAACACTAAGGAAAATTCTGTTATCAAGACAATTATGTCAACTAAAGACAATTTTGTCAACTATAAACAATTCTGTCAACTAAAGACATTTCTGTCAACTAAAGACATTTCTGTCAACAAAACAATACTGTCAACTAAAGACAATACTGTCAACTAAAGACAATACTGTCAACTAAAGAAAATTCAGTTAACTATGTACAACACTGTGGTAGGGTCTGATGGATAAGCCATGTTATATATTAAAAAACATGTGAATATTTGAATGTTTGAAGTATTCAAGTATCTGATAGACAACCAACTAAAATCTTTTCTAATCAATGCACATTTCTGAATCGATACTGAATTAATTGAAAATATCATCAATCTAGCGATGTAGACCAGCTGGTTTCCAATGTTAAAAAAAAAAAAACCCTCATCAATAAGATTAAAAAATATGTTTAACTAATACAGCAAAATTGTTCAAGTGTGACCACAGATTTTTTTTTTTATAAAGTCACTGTTATGTACAGTAACTCATTGCAGCAGATGTGTAAACAATGAACAAACATCAATTATCTATTTTAATACAAGTTTAAATATATATGCAGTTTTTTTAATACATGTGTATATACTTTATTATAAGTATTTATATTTGCGTGTATTATATTTTGTGCTCCCGAGGTACATTTAGTATATTTTCATTTTGGCACTGTTATTGTTTACCCCTTAGATAGGTGAGCTAAAATTAATGTTGAAATGTATTTATATTGGTGGAAATTAATTTTACGCCAAAGGCACCAATATTACTACATAGCCAAAAT
Organism: Tegillarca granosa; assembly: GCA_029721355.1. NCBI lineage: Eukaryota > Metazoa > Mollusca > Bivalvia > Arcoida > Arcidae > Tegillarca > Tegillarca granosa. Next base: position 36,863,193 of record CM056605.1, read on the forward strand.
AAATACTTATATAGTATCTTAGTTTACTAATTGTGTTCAATAGTGTCTCATAAGTCTTTTAGGCTAGATGTCATATATAATGTACTATGATGATGTTAGTTGCAGTTAATGTTTCTATGACATGTGACACTTTAATAAAATAAATTATTATTATTATACCTATCAACCTAATACCAAAAGCAACTACAGTAATCAACATTATAACCATCGAAATGTTTTTATTAAAAATATACATATTCTCTATCTTTTCGTCTCTGAAATGTTATAATATTTATCTAGTATTTTATTTGCTGCAAATAAATTGTAAATTCTGTCACTGACTGATTTATTGATTTAATGAGGATTTTCAATGTCTCAGTCAAGAACATTTCACTTATATCAAGACGTCACCAGCTATAGGTAGGGTAGCAGAAATTTTGACCTCTGAAGTGCACTTAGGGCAAAGGTTCTATAAAGTGCCGTGCCTGTCATGACACTAGGTATTGGTTTTTAAAGTCTCACAGGAAGGAACCATGTGTGTGTGTGTGTGTGTGTGTGTGTGTGTGTGTGTGTGTGTGTAAAAGAGAGAGAGAGAGAGCAAGAGAGAGAGCAAGAGAGAGAGAGAGAGAGAGAGAGAGAGAGAGAGAGAGAGAGAGAGAGAGAGAGAGAGAGAGAGAGAGGGAGAGGGGGGGGGGAGAACAAGAGAGAAGAAGAAGAAGAAGTAGTAGATTATGATCATACCTAGCATGAGCCACAATATGTGGAATTTTAAGTTCAATCAGACATTTTGCTGGTTGAGGTACATTCATTTCAGTATCCATTGTATCAACAGGGGAAGTTCTTCCTGTAGTTTTAAGATCGGCAAGTATGTCTCGTCCAACATTATCCGTGTAATATTGTGGACAATAAGGCAGCAGTTCTTGTAAATATTTCAGACCTGTAAATAAACCAAAAATAAATCAGACTAGTTCTTGTTAATATTTCAGACCTGAAAATACACCAGAAATATATCACAATAGTTCTTGTCAATATTTCAGGCCTGTAAATACAAGAGATATATAACAGAAGTTCTTGTAAATATTTCAGACCTGTAAATAAACCAAAAATACATCAGACCAGTTCTTGTAAATATTTCAGACTTGTAAATACACAAGAAATATATCACAGCAGTTCTTGTAAATAATTCAGACCTGTAGATACAACAGAAATATGTCACAGCTGCAATTCTTGTAAATAATTCAGACCTGTAAATACAACAGAAATAAATCACACCAGTTCTTGTAAATATTTCAGACCTGTAGAAACAAAAGAAATATATCACAGCTGCAATTCTTGTAAATAATTCAGACCTGTAAATACAATGGAAATAATTCACACCAGTTCTTGTAAATAATTCAAACCTGTAAATACAACCAAAATATATCACATCAGTTCTTGTAAATATTTCAAACTTGTAAAAGGAACAGATAGAAATCAGACCAGTTCTTGTAAATATTTCAGACCTGTAAATACACCAGAAATAAATTACAACAGTTCTTGTCAATATTTTAGACCTGTAAATGCAAGAAATATATAACAGCAGTTCATGTGAATATTTTAGACCTGTAAATACACCACATATATATTACAGCAGTTCATGTAAATATTTCAGACCTTGAAAAAACACTATTAATACCTGTACATATATCAATATTTCCTGTACTGGATTGCACTGTATCATTAATATTACAATATAGAGTGGTTATTATCAGTAACAAATCCAGCCCTTAATGTAAATTTTAGGGATGATTTTTATTTTCGTCAATCATCATTAGATGTGCTAGTAGCTCATGGTCAGATGTTTTGATGTAGACAATTAATCATGAGTGTATACACAACATCCCATCCATCCACCTATTTGAGTCAAGTCATGATTATTTTCCAATTGAAAGTAGGTTTTTTTTTTATATAAAGTTAACTAGATTTTAGATCACATCCTAACAAACAAACAATTTAAATAGATCAAAAATACAATACATACTTGGGTTGTCATGTAAACCTTTTCCATTTTTTGCTTCTTCTACTAACTGTTCAATAGCCTCCTGAAAAGTAACAAGTTTAACTATGTAGTCATAACAGGAATGAATAAATTCAAAAAGAAACCAGCTACAGTGTTCAGCTGGTTTACTGTATGAGTGGCTGTGTTTGTGACAGTGAATTAACCTGAATTCACATTGGTTTTTCTTACTCACTGTGCCCATCTGCCATTACCATAAAATATTTCTGTAGGAAGAAAACTGTTACTGCTATGGGGATTTTAAATGTTGAAAATTGACATGAAGTGTTGTTGTTGGTGACCAATTACTTCATGTGTGCAAAAGAATCCACCATTTGCTTGTCTTTCAACATGTAAAATCCCCATAACAGCAACAGTTTTCTTTCTATCGAAAACTTTCATGGTAAGTTTGATGTGCATGGCGATTTTTCAGCTATGGCCAGAGTCTTAGACTCAAGTAATTGGAAAATATCAAATATTGAACAGAAATACCTGTTTGATTTTGCCGTGTCATATGTGCACATTTCAAAAAAAAAAAAAAAAAAAAAAAAAAGGGTAATTGTATTTTCTATAAAAATTAAAGTAATCAAAATTCACTGCCACAAGCACCGTGCCACAAACAGTAGATAGAAAGAAAAATTTTTGACTACAGTAGAACTTCAATAACTCGAAGTGCTCGGGACTGGGCTGGGGACTTCGAGTTATCGGGGTGTTCGAGTTATCGAAGTTGAAGGATGATGTCCAAGAATGGTGTCACCTTAATATAATTATGTTTCCGCTACAGAAATCTTGATGTTTTAAACAGTTACCTGTACTCGAATGTAAAAAAAGGAAAAGATAATTTTTAAAGAAAATATAATAAATAGTTTTTAAAGAATTGATATTGACGGTAAAAGCGTGCGAAACGTGTTATTTTATTTTAAGATCATAATATATACGAACAACGAAATCGGATATCAGATATATGTGCATTTTATCAAAATGCTTAATTTTTACATTCGTTAGACAATAGGAACAGAAAGTAAATGAAATTATAAAGCAGTGCAATAAGTCATTTAAGATTTTAATGGAGTCGTGAGTACAACTGAGTTAGTCGTTTTAATTAAACTTGGAGAACTTAAGTCAAAAGTAATCGACCACGGCATATTAATTGGTTTCTTTTGTTAGAGTAGGGGATTAGCGTTCATGTTAGGCTTAATAGTCCGTGACGGTACTGAATATTAATCCGTTAATTGATACTAATTTATATGATAGATAACAAGAACTACTCAGTTCATTTCTCTACTATAAGGGTAGCCTAATTACCGATATGTGATTTCTCCATTGATCATACATTGTTACAAAAAATTCGAGTTTTTGAAGTTTTTTTAATAGATTTTTAAACTACAGACCAAATTTTTACTTCGAGTTATCGGGGGTATTCGAATTATAGAAGTTTGAGTTATCGAAGTTTTCCTAATATAGTTTATATAGAAAACCGGTCGGGACAAGATAAAGACTTCGAGTTATCCATGGTATTCGAGATATCGAAGTTTGAGTTATCGAAGTTCTACTGTATATGATTTTTTTTACATGTAAAAAGAAGCTCTAGTTTTTTTAATTAATGTATAGGATTCAATGATGGGCAATTAACAAGTACATGTAAAAATATCTTGTCTTTATACAGGGGTCTTAATGACAGAATGGTCTAAACTGGCATACAAATCAGTGTCTTTTACTGCCAAAGTTAAAATCCCACTGAAGCAGATCATAGTTAGTGAAAGTCACTTGTTTCAACAAAGGTGGATGATTTTCTCTGGACACTTTAGATTCCTCCATCATCTCAGAACTGACCACCTTGATATAAGTTTTAAAATACTGGCTGAGGTGCCAACGTCATTACTCCAATCAACTCCACCTTTTATTTTCATTAAGTAATGTTGTGGTACATTTCCGTCTACTGGTTGATGACTTAGGACTTTTTTTAATAATTAACAAGCTTTATATACATAAACACAATATGTTAGTATATAGATGAGAATCCAAGATTTTATAAAGAGAGGGCATAAGTGATAGCTGAAGTTTTGAACCTCTTAGTGAGTCTGGGGGAGCTTCTAAGGAAAATTTTGAAAAATTGACACAAAATTCTGCATTCTGGTGCAAAATAACCTGCATTAAAGAGAAAATTATATTTCATTCAGAGTGCCAGGCTTTTTTGTATATATAAAAATGAACAAAAATGTATTTCAGTAACAATGAGGGGGAATATTATGCCCCCCTCTAGATTGGCCAATGATATATGATAAACATAGAACTACACAGAGCTCAGAATACCATAATTAGAAAGAATTTACATTATACAAGGGATCCATGCCTGGGTACCATGGTACTTTAGATCAGGAAATTTTCCAACAAGTTCAATAAGGTTAGCAACAAAATTTCAAGATATTCATGCACTATTACAGTGAAACCTGTGAAAACCGGACCCTGGAAAAACCGGAATCCTGTGAAAACCGGACGTATGTGCTGGTCCCGATTTACTCTCTTCTTTATTCTATATGATAGAAACCTTAATAAACCGGATCCTGTGAATTCTGAAAACCGGACGCATTTCACCGTCCGGATCATAACAAACCTATATATTTTCAGCTTTGTAAACCGGATTTGATTTTCTGATTATGAAACAAACCGAAACCGACACTGAGAATTTTATTGAAATTTTTTAAACTTGCAAATTTGTAACAAAATGACTGTTATTTCCGATATCATAAAAACATTAACTACAAATAAAAGTAAAAGTAATTTCCGATATCATAAATAACATCATTTAACTTCTAAGTAAAACAAAACTGTAAGGAATACAAATTATTACCGTCACCAAATGGCTTAAGTATACATTAACACGTGTGAAAGGTGTCACAAATAAACAATAATTATTGAATTAAAGAGATCAGTCAACCGAAATCGAGGTTAGCTTGTGTTCGATTGTAACGTGTTAATTTTTAAAGGAACATCTTTGTTGGTTCATTTTGCTGGTATGACTCGATATCACAGTGATAATTCACAACTTTCTCCGATATCTTAAATCGACGTCTGATCCCCCCTGTCTATCATTTCATGATAGTTTATTTGAGATAAATAAAACATTAAAATACAAGCAACCTACCCAAAAAATTTTAGATTATCATTTTACGTTGTATTTTAAGTTTATTGTTTCCAATAAGCCACATGTACATGTGTTACCCATGGCTACACATCCCAAAGGGAGATAACAAATGGATCTGCTACTTATTATCAAGGGCAGTGAACTCTAGCGAATAACCTTAATAAACCGGATCCTGTGAAAACCGGATTTTTTTCAAGGAAAGGAGCCGGTCCGGTTTTCACAAGTTTCCCTGTATTTTCATATTTTTAAATGCGTCGGCACAAATAAATGCATGTGAAATATAATGAAATTAAGCATTTATGACATTTTTATTTTAACATCTTGTTACTCTTTTAAATTTTACACAAAATTAAGCAAAAATTTCCGAACTTACAGAAATATACAAAACGTAACAAATAACAGGGTTTAGAGATGATGTTTTAAACTTGTGTGCTAAATTATTTTCACAACTTAAGATACAAGCAACTATTTTATATGGTTTGACCCTTGTGATTTTGAAGAAAGGCAATGGCAGTTTTGACATATAAGGGAGGTAAATCTTGCTTTTTTGTACAGTGTAACAACAATCAAAGCACTGACAGTACTGACAACATCAAGATTCACAGCAGACATGAAAAAGAAGTCAAATCTTACATATACTACTTTTTAACCTCATTTCTTAAAAATTTTTATCTATTTCAAATACTTTCTGCAAAGTGATGGAACATTTTCTTTTCACCTGGGTATGTTCATCTGTTGTTAGGTATATTTGAATGATGGAACATTTTCTTTCCACCTGGGGATGTACATCTGTTGTTAGGTATACTTGACTTTTTAAACATGGCTTTATATACTGTCGGTTTTAACAGCAGTGTTATTTCAATCTTAAATTGAAAGTTTTTAGAAGAATGACAAATTTTATTTGTTATCAAATAGAGGTTAAAGGTTAACCAATCTATTAAAGGTTTAAAGTCAATTAACCTTTTTAAAAAGGTTAAAGGTCAGCCAATCTTTCTAATCATCTAGTTCTACACACTTCTGTTTTACTGACCTTGTGTAAAATCAATTAAATCTGAAGGTATAGGTTTCTGTAACTGTCAGACAAGGTAAAAGGTCCATACACTAAAACCAAACACGCACACCACTAACCACCAATACAAACAACTATTTATCACTGACCACTAACACAAATCACTGAATGCAAACACACAACAATTACTTACAAACATGAGGTTTACCCGCGATTCACAGAAAACACAATTACTTGCTTCTTCAAAATCTGTTTTTTCTTCTGGTTCTAAACCTGTAAATATATAAACAGGGTTAGCTCTGGCTTTTGAAAAATAGGGAACAAAAATAAGTCAACAGTAAAATTTAGAGCAATCTGATATGAAACAGTTCCAGTGGACCTCAGAATTTAAAAGCTTATGCTGAAATTGCTGAAAATTTTGGAGAAAAAATATTAGCCAAAATTAATATTTTGGAGCAAGAAATTATAAGAATTAGCAATTTGCTAAATTGGAATATGACAGAACAATCCCTGATAAAATATGAATTACCATAATCAAATGAACTCTGAAGAATTTTACTACAATACAGTGGCATTACTATCTCTCACTAGTGTCTCGCATAAGTGTCACAATGGAGCGATGGTGTTTTATGCCCAAGGCAAGTTTCTGTCACTTATATCAAGGCTGTGAATTGTTAGGTGGTGTAGAAATTGGAGAGCCCAGGAAAATCACCAACATATGGCAAGGAAACAGACAAACTTTCACATACTAGGATCTGCCTAGTTGAGATTCAAACCTAAGATCTCAGAGATGTGTAACCTAAGTGCATGCTGCAGGCCATCAAGGTCTTATCAAATTCAAGACATTGCAACCAAATATCCATCATCTAAAAAAGTTGCCCTTGTTCATCCTGGTGCCAATTTTTCAGTAAAATATTTTCAACCTTTTGCCAATTTTTCAGTTAAATATTTTCAACCCTTTTGCCAATTTTTTCAGAACATATTTTCAACCTTTTGCCAATTTTTAAGTTAAATATTTTCAACCTTTTGCCAGTTTTTCAGTTAAATATTTTTTTAACCTTTTGCCAATTTTTCAGTTACATATTTTCAACCTTTTGCCAATTTTTCAGTTAAATATTTTTAACCTTTTGCCAATTTTTCAGTTACATATTTTCAACCTTTTGCCAATTTTTCAGTTACATATTTTCAACCTTTTGCCAATTGTTCAGTTAAATATTTTCAACCTTTGCCAATTGTTCAGTTAAATATTTTCAACCTTTTACAATTTTTCAGTTAAATATTTTCAACCTTTGCCAATTGTTCAATTAAATATTTTCAACCTTTGCCAATTGTTCAGTTAAATATTTTCAACCCTTTTGCCAATTGTTCAGTTAAATATTTTCAACCTTTTGCCAATTTTTGAGTCAAATATTTTCAACTTTTAAAACATTTTAATTAATGGAAAAGTAAATCTTAAAATATAGATTAGAATCATTTTGGAACAAACTGCATACAATGCTAGAGAAGACTGGAATTGGATTACCTTAAACTCGGGTTTGACAAAACCACACTTTACAGGTAATACTTCTGGAATTGCAGATCTCTTGTTGACATTATGATGTGAATTAGTTTTTAGAAAATAGGAAATAACTCTAAATGACCTACATCAAACTGGTGTTTTTTTTTTTTTTTTTGTTTTAGTTTTTGTTTTTTGTTTTTTTTTTTTTTTTGAGACCATAAACTTGTACAAAAATTTAACTATTAAAAATTTCAAATTTTTAAATGGGATTAAAAGAATCTTTCATATGTATTGATGTAGGATAGAGATATTTCACCCGAGGGGTCAAACCTCATCCCTGACACCAAATTATGATCCTGAGGATGGAATATCTCTATCCTACATCAATACATATGAATGATTATTTTTCCACCATCATAATATCACTATTTTCAAAAATAAATTGAGTCTGTCAACCATCTTGTAAAATGTAAAATTTTTATTTTATATTTTATGAAAAAATAAACATCACAACTAAAAAATTCATAAAAATAATTGGTTAATACAAAATATATAAACCGAAAATTCAATTCGATTGTTGAAATGTGCCACACAACACAAAATTTACGCAAGTTAATTTTAATGTCAATGACTTACGGAGGACAAGGTGACCTCCTGACCTTTGAACCATAAACCACTAAAAATCAATATGCGCACTAAAATATATAGTACACTAACCACACACTTCATGTCATCAATTAACAATACAATTATGATTTTCTATGAATGAAACTTGGAATATATGATTTTAAGAACATCACAAAATATTGTAATATTAAAGTAAAAGTTTAAACTAACAACACAACATTCTGCAAGTTTAATCCACCGGAATTTGCGCTCAAAAACACATGTTTTTCATTCGTCATCAGAGTCGGAATGGATAATGGGAATGCGTTTCTTCCTTGGTTCAACGGAATTATTAATATTTACTGTTCCATGGAATGTTGAATTGGAAAACAGATATTCGAACGAATGTGTTGATTTGGAATGCATTACATAACTTAATGTTTATTGTTCAGTGGATCTAATTCAGACGGGGGAATTTCTCTTAGCTCTCAGGTTTCGTTTTTCACATTCCTCAAGCATGTTTTCACTAGATCTAGTTGAACCAAAGTTTTAGTTATTGTGTTTTTGTTTTCTGTGTTTTGTACAAACTCTGATGGATCAATATTTCCGAATCGTAAGCTGGAATCCATGCTGGATAGAGAGTAAGTAGCAGACTAGAATATTTAGGTCAAACAAAAAGTAGTTTCTACACTGGATTTTTCGATCTTGCATATTTAGAGATGGGAGAATATAATACATAATATATTATAATGAAACTTTATTCTCCATGGTTATGTGTATGATAACAATTATCTGTTTCCTTCCATTTTTGCATGAAAAAAAAAAAAGCAAAATGCTAAACCATCTTTTATAATGTTTTCCCAACCTTTAAACGGCTAGCATGCAAAATGCCAAAACAAAACATCAGAACCAAATTGTTCAAAATTTGATTAGTATAATCAATAATTTAACACAAATTAAAAACATGAATAAAGTTTAATGTATCATTAAGAAAGACAAAGTTTAAAGTTTCAAGTTGAGAAAGAGTTTTAAAACACAAGACCCAATAAGGCCTGTATTGCTCAACTGGAACACCTTTAATTTTGTTTTTGGCTTTTTCTTTTTAAAATATATCCAGTTATTCAAACTTAGACAAACTCTCTAGCCTTATTCTTATTTTCCGATATTTTTAGAAATATTTATCATAAATTTCCTTTCAATTGGCCATGTACATTCAGAAGAAGATTTTCAAAGATTTAGGCTAAAATACACCTTATTTGCATATTTCTTAATTATTGCGCAAACGGAAACCTGTACAGAAAAACCCATTAATTATGTTTGATCCCCTGCCATCTATTTTTCTATGTTTCACATTTCAAAGAAATTGATACATAAATGAACATGTAATGGCCATTTAGTCGTTTTTGCTATTTATAGTAATGCCAACCATAGTGGGTTTCAGATGGTCATGTTGGATAAAAATATTAATCTATAACAGCTAAGGGCCTTCCATACCTAATTTCATTTGAACTGGCCAGTTATTTTTAAAGGAGAAGTTTACGGTTGCACATACGAATGGAGGCTTCACCATGCCATAAGCTTACCCTGGCTTTGACAGGTAAGCTAACAAAAATGTTAGATTTCAATGCCTTCATATTTTTTCAAGTACACGTAGTCTTATAAAATAAAAGAAACAAAAATAAGTTTAACAGTTATTTAAACTTATCAAACTTCGAATGTCCTTATTCCATATTTACCTTCTGCTACCTATATGTCATAATCAACAAATCAAACCTACCTTTTTATCTTTTGACCGCGAGTTCTTGTCACAAGGTGGTACAGTATAAAACAGTGCTCAGACACTGACAAATACAATGCATTTTATTTACATTTTTATTACACATCTTCACACATTTCATGTTCTAATTCTGTCACTACCTCTCCTTTAATCTTAAGTCACCCTGTTGATGGCTTGTAATTTGATCAATTTAATGCTAAATTATAAACTTACAATTAAATGGCCGTAACAATTCACTAACAACATCCTTTCCAATTATTTCCTCAGCTACCACTTCCAAACCTGTAATTTGAAGAAAAAACATTAAGCTGAATATTTCTACACTTCTGTTTTTTTTTTTTTTTTTTTTTTTTGAAAGGGTAAAATAATCCAGGGATGAAAGTAACCAGAACTCTAGGAAATCCGATGTTCTCATGAGGCCAGGATAAAATCAGAGAACCAAGAGAAGGAGTATTATCATGAGGACCAGGCTCCAATTTCACAATCATTCACTCAATCGAGTGTAAACTTAACTCAAATTAGGAAATATTTCAATGTCAATTTTTAAAGCTGCATTAAGCATATCAATTTTCTTAATTTTTTTTGGTTTTCTAAAAATATATTTTTTTAAAAATAGATAACTTCTAATCACAATCTGTGAAATTCATTTTCTAAAATTATATTTCTTTTAGCTGTAAATAAACAGAATCCTCTAACTGGTTGGTCAATGTTTATCGATGATTAAATTATGAGCCGGGAGCGGTCATTATTATCCAGATGTATTCACAATGGTGTTATGTATCCCTAACTAAGTCACAAAAGACAAATTCAATGAAGTTCTATGTTTAATTTATCATATTTCACCGTTTTGAAAGTTGTGTTTAAATGACCTGGTTTTTTCATGACGTAACCATGTTCTAATATTAGTTCCCACATGCTACATCTCGCTGGGAAAATACTGTAATTTCTGTATTTATTCGAGCTTTTATCGTTTAACCAAATGTAACATTGTTCATTAAGAACATCATTAATTAGATCAGCACCATTTTAATTTTTTTCCTTGGAAAACTTAATGCAGCTTTAAGGATTCCAGAGTAAAATATGAATATCTAATGTTATATTTAAATTTTTAGTATAGGTTTGTCAGGTCGTCACATAAAACTTAAAATTTTCTAAATACTGATGAGAGAAAGGTGAGAATATCTGAGTTTAGTGTTGATCAAGCGAGTGAATGATTGTAAAACTTGGGCCAGGTGTAATAACAGTTTAAGTCACGTAAAAAATTTGTAAAGTCTCTTGTATTTGATTTGGGTAATATCAGGGAAACAACAGAATAAGAACCAGCAGTTTCCCCCAATACAACCCATCCCTGGGCATAACCTACAACCCATTGAAATCTAAATAATATTTATCACAGTATACAAATGTATTTTCATTTGCCTTGTGAAATTCTATAGCTGCAAGCTTAAGAGCTGTTGGGTTCATAACTGACAATGAACAACAAAAACCTTTCACCCCATGTATGAATACATATATAATGCAATACACAATCCGGACTACATTACCATAGGTAAATAAGTAAACAAACATGGCTGCCACATCACTTTTGTTTATATTCGAGACAAGCTTGAAAATGAATTTACGATTTTAATGTTTCATACAGAACATTTTAACACTGTTTTGAATTCATATATCTCTTAATATTTGCAAGAAAATTGCCTAAAACTGCACAAATCACAAATAAGGTTATGACCTTGATTTGTGACTTGACCCTAATTTAAAGGTCATTTCAAGAAAAAGTCAAAATTGAAAACCCCAATATCTGTTCAAAAAGTCAAGTTCTAACAATTTGAAGCCATTTTACAAAAATTTTTAAATTAAACACAATAACGCATAACTTATTTTAGACCAAATTTTACAAAATGAACAAACTAAAGGGTTAAGACCCCTAGAAAAGCCAAATATTGAATCAGATTTTTTTTCTCCCATCATTGGTTACGGAGAAGAAGATTTTTTAAGATTTTTAGCAATGCCATGAACAAATCTGAATTGCACCAGCCCATATACGCTTCTGACCAAGTATCATTGAAATCTGTCCAGCAGTTTTGGAGGATAAGTCGAAAATAGGTGTTAACGACGCACACACACGTGCACACACACATACACATGCCACGCCATGCCATAAGAATGATTATTTTCATTATGCCAGGATAGAAACAAAAGACCAACAGAATAAGAAAGAAAAAACAAGCACTTTTATAATAGAGCGAGGAAAATTTAGGGGACCAACAGATGAGTACAAACATGAGACCAAGGTCAAAAACAGGGTACTAAAGTCAGTACTCTCAGGAGGTCAGAGTAAAACCAGGGGACCAAAGAATGAACACCTAATGAGGGAAGGGTAGAAAAGTGAACAACAAAAATTCTTTTCATGAGGCCAGGTTAAAATAAAAGGGAAATGGAATCAGTCATTTCATCAGGCCGGGGAATAACCAGAAGATGTATAGTATTAGTATTCTTGTAGTGCAAGGGTAAAATCTTAGAACCAACAGAATTTTTACTCTTATCAGGCTAACTTAATAAGACGCCACTTATATACAGGTAACAACTGTGGTACTTATTATACAAAATAACTTACTTTGTCTTAGTTCTGAAATTCTGCTGAAGCCAACTTAAGTTATTGCACAAAAACCTATAAATCTATTTTAGTAACAGTGACCTTGGCATTTGACCTTCCAAATCAATAGCTTTTTTTCTTTTGAGTATATCTGTCAATGTATGAAGTTTGATGAGAATCTCTCAAAACAATTTTAAGGTATTGTATGCACAACAATGTATTGTGGAGAGATGGATGGACAGATTGACACACAGACAAACACTTCACACTTTTGTATTTTGCAGTGGCATAAAAAGTGGACATAAAAACAATTTACAATTTTTAACTAAAGTGTTGAAGTGTTTATTGCAGTATTACTTGGGTATCTGATAATTTGAAATGTCAATGGCTGTGAAGTAGGTAGTGTTGGCAACTATATCAAGAGGTATGAATGTTTTATAAATACACTCTCACATGACTAAACAGGTAGTTTTGACAAAAGTTTTGGTGTAAATTGATGTCATTTATAATACATGTCACATGTCTGGCAAAAAAAAACCCTATGGGGATTTACTCAATTTTAACATTTCTGTTCCTATTTAAACATCTATATACAGTGGTTTTGTTTGCCTAAAATTACTACCGAATAAAGGTAGTTTCCCCTTGAGAAATAAGTCTAAAATTTCCCAATTTGACAACTAAAATTCCCCAAAAGGCAACAGTGACACACAATCAAATAGTTTAAGTTAAATCCAGTTGTCCAAAACTGTTCTGACAGACAAAAAATGTTAGATATTGTCACAATTTAAAATCTTTGCAATGAATTTCAAAATTCTGAGCATAATATGTGACATAAAAAGGGTCCAAATTTTCCCAATCTGAAAGGTGGAAGTTAGTTTTTAAAAACCATAGCAAAATCACTGATATAGTTTCTTTATCAAATGTATAACATTTCTTTTTTAAAAAATAGGTTAAAAATAACCTTAAAACAATTTTGAAAGTCACTACATAAAAACATCAAAAGTAGAAAACCTCATGACAAAATCTAAATATATGGTTTAGATTTAGCAATTTTATAGTTATTCAACTCTGATCCTTGAGTGGTCGAGTGGTCTAAAGTGCGCTTACGGATCACAGTGCCTCTCACCGCCTGGGTTCGAATCCCACTCCGGACAGATCCTAGTGTGAGAAAGTTTGTCAGTTCGCTTGCCGAAGGTCGGTGGTTTTCTCCAGGCACTCTGGTTTCCTCCACCATCCCAGAACTGGCTGCCTCGAGATAAGTGAAAGAATCTTGACTTGGTCGTAACACTCCATTACTCCACTCCACTCTCTGATCCTTGACCTTGGTTTCATGAAGCTTAAAATTTTCATGGATATACTAGCTGAAGATTTAAAGCACAAAAGTAAAAAATTAGGTTATGACCTTTACCCTTTGACCCTATTTTAAAGGTCATTAAAAAAAATATCAAAAACTGAAACCCTATGTCATTATCTGTAATAAGAGTCAAATGTGATGCCATTTTGAGAAATTTTCAAAAAATGTCTTTGCAAAAACACACAATCCATTTTTAACTGAATTTCATGAAATGAACAAATTATAGACCCAAGACTCCACTTACAGCAAACTATCAAATCAGCTTTTTTCTCAATCATCTATTTCCGAAAAAAAAGATTTTGTAGAGATTTTTTGCACCTCTAGATGACCTTGACCTAGTTTTGATAGCTATGGCAAAGCCACAAACAAATCTTTGAAACACTGGCCCATATACTTCAAATATAAGTTTCACTCTAATCTGTCCAATACCTTTAGAGGAGTTGACAAATGAGTTAAAGATGTACACAGAGATACAAGATTCATGAACTATTAAATGCTGCACTTTGTCATAACCTTGCATCATCTATGGTCAGGTGGGTTAAAAATGGCATTTTCTAAAAACTGCCTGCATTAAAATTTTGTAAAGCATCCCCCCCCCAAAAAAAAAACAAAAAAAAAAAAAAAACCAGAGATGGTAGGCTTTTCCTAATACACATGTAATACATGTACTGTAATTTATAACAATGTATAAATTTATATAGATACAAAGATTACAAATATTTCTACAATGTAATATTATCATCTGCTTTTGTTTTTACCCCCCCCCCACACACACACACCATAACACTCAATAAGTATCCAGGAATGATGCATTCTTTCTGGAAATAAACTGTCCGAAGAGCACAAAATTGATCCCGAGTCAACCAATAATTTGTCTAAAGAAAAGCCTGAGTAAATCAAAATTCTGCCTAAAATTGATCCTGAGTCAACCAAAAATTTGTCTAAAGTAAAGTCTGAGTAAACAAAAATTCTGCCTAAAATTGATCCTGAGTCAACCAAAAATTTTTCTAAAGTAAAGTCTGAGTAAACAAAAATTCTGCCTAAAATTGATCCTGAGTCAACCAAAAATTTGTCTAAAGTAAAGCCTGAGTAAACCAAAATTCTGTCTAAAATTGATCCTGAGTCAACCAAAATTTGTCTAAAGTAAAGCCTGAGTAAACCAAAATTCTGCCTAAAATTGATCCTGAGTCAACCAAAAATTTTTCTAAAGTAAAGTCTGAGTAAACAAAAATTCTGCCTAAAATTGATCCTGAGTCAACCAAAAATTTTTCTAAAGTAAAGTCTGAGTAAACAAAAATTCTGTCTAAAATTGATACTGAGTCAACCAAAATTTTTCTAAAGTAAAGTCTGAGTAAACAAAAATTCTGCCTAAAATTGATCCTGAGTCAACCAAAAATTTTTCTAAAGTAAAGTCTGAGTAAACAAAAATTCTGTCTAAAATTGATCCCGAGTCAACCAAAAATTTGTCTAAAGTAAAGCCTGAGTAAATCAAAATTCTGCCTAAAATTGATCCTGAGTCAACCAAAAATTTGTTTTAAGTAAAGCCTGAGTAAACCAAAATTCTGTCTAAAATTGATCCTGAGTCAACCAAAAATTTGTTTAAAGTAAAGCCTGAGTAAACCAAAATTCTGCCTAAAATTGATCCTAAGTCAACCAAAAATTTGTCTAAAGTAAAGTCTGAGTAAACAAAAATTCTGTCTAAAATTGATCCTGAGTCAACCAAAATTTGTCTAAAGTAAAGCCTGAGTAAACCAAAATTCTGCCTAAAATTGATCCTGAGTCAACCAAAAATTTGTCTAAAGTAAAGCCTGAGTAAACCAAAATTCTGCCTAAAATTGATCCTGAGTCAACCAAAAATTTGTCTAAAGTAAAGCCTGAGTAAATCAAAATTCTGCCTAAAATTGATCTCGAGTCAACCAATAATTTGTCTAAAGTAAAGCCTGAGTAAACAAAAATTCTGCCTAAAATTGATCCTGAGTCAACCAAAAATTTGTCTAAAGTAAAGCCTGAGTAAACCAAAATTCTGTCTAAAATTGATCCTGAGTCAACCAAAAATTTGTCTAAAGTAAAGCCTGAGTAAACCAAAATTCTGCCTAAAATTGATCCTGAGTCAACCAAAAATTTGTCTAAAGTAAAGCCTGAGTAAACAAAAATTCTGCCTAAAATTGATCCTGAGTCAACCAAAAATTTGTCTAAAGTAAAGCCTGAGTAAACCAAAATTCTGTCTAAAATTGATCCTGAGTCAACCAAAATTTGTCTAAAGTAAAGCCTGAGTAAACAAAAATTCTGCCTAAAATTGATCCGGAGTCAACCAAAAATTTGTTTAAAGTAAAGCCTGAGTAAACCAAAATTCTGCCTAAAATTGATCCTGAGTCAACCAAAAATTTTTCTAAAGTAAAGTCTGAGTAAACAAAAATTCTGCCTAAAATTGATTCTGAGTCAACCAAAAATTTGTCTAAAGTAAAGCCTGAGTAAACCAAAATTCCGCCTAAAATTGATCCCGAGGAAAGCAAACTAAACTAAACAAAAAGCTTGGAAAACCAATACCTGTTAAAAGTATGTAGCATGTGGGATCTAATGCTGCTCCAAGCACATAATAATCATCGTTAAACATTGACTAACCAGTTAGAGGATTCCGTTTATTTACAGCTAAAAGGAATGAAATTTTAGAAAATGTATGTCACAGATTGTGATTAGAAGTTATCTATTTTCAAAAAAATATATATATTTTTAGAAAATCAAAAAAAATTCAGAAAATTGAAAAACTTAATGCAGCTTTAAAAAATATGCTTGGACCAATCACAAAATGCCTTCCATTGTCGTGAAACCTAAATGACATTTCAAAGATGGCAATTGCTTTAAAGGCCATTTTAAACTTTCGTTACTTACAATTAAATTTTTTACGGGAACCACAAAAACAATAAAACCCCAAAATTCTTCCTTTAACGTGAATTATCATTAAAACAAAAGAGATAAAACATATAAACCTAGAAATATTAAATACATGCATTTAAAAACGAGAAGTCATTTGTAAAAATTCATAGAAGCTATTAACTTTATTAAAGAGGTCTTATAAGGAAGCGTAAAAAGATTATTGCATAAAAAAAAATTCTTATTAGATGTAATTAATAGTGTGTAATATATATATATATATATATATATATATATATATATATATATATATATATATATATATTGTATATTTGTGTGACCTGGACATATTAAAATATTTAAATTAAACAAAAACTGAAGATTTTAAGAAATATTAAATATTAAATTTTCAGTTTTTACTTTTACAGACCAATCATTTTCTTTTTATTCTAAATATTAGTGTTCTTTCCCCCATTTTTTCTGCCCTACAAATCTATAAATTAAACATCATTAACCTTGATGCTGGTACATGACATGACCTTTTGACCTTTATTTAAAATTGATGACAGTTTTCAGCGTAGATAGAGTTTAAAGTAAAATAAATAAATCAATAATTATTATCAGCTGTAGGATTGGTTATAATCTTTTATAATTTTACAAAAAATGAATTAATATAGATAAAGAAAAAAGAAATTTAATATATGTATGTATATAATGAAGATGACATACATTTTTTCTTTTGAAACTGCAATAATAAATCATTTTATGAAAAATCAGCATATACATATATAAATTTATATATGTGTGTGTGTGTGTTTTATGCCAGACTCTTTAGTAAGATACCACATCATATGAGTGTGATAAACAACCCAGAATACACAACTGATTACACATTTTCATTTTAGAAACACTTATATAAAATTACTATTTACAGAAATAATCAAAATAACATTACTGTAATATTTAAACTAAGTTAAATTATTTAACTGTCTTTAAATAAGTAATCTTAGTAACCATTATTTGTTTTTTTTCTTCCTTCAAATTATCAAATATCCTAAAATGGTATTATTCTCATTTAAATTCACCATGCAAAAATAAGACTGACCTAACAGCCAATAACAATTACAAGTTCCCTGTTTCACGATTATTCACTCAATTAAAATATTCCCATTTTTCTCTAATTGATATTTAAAAAAATTCTAAATTTTGAGACAATGTTCTGTTTTGTTCAACAACCTTACACCAGAGATTTCCATTACAATTGGTGTATGTCTCTGCTTACACAAAATAATTAAATATAACATTAGATATTTTATTTTAACAGTGTAATGTCTTAAAATTTGACATTAAAATTCTCCCCAATTTAGACATTTGAATAAAAAAATTTTAAAATTCTGAAATAAAATCTAAGATCATTATGATGTTGAAATAATAAAAATTTCAGAAATTTCTAAAAATTACAGAAATATAGCTTTAGTTGAAGGTTAAAAAGTGTGAATTAATGGTTTGTGTATCAAGTCAGATTGTGAAGAAAAGTAACCTGTTGAATGTGTAGTTCATCATAATGAAAATGAAACTAACATGGGTAATTAAAATAATACAACAATTAAGCATTTATTATGTAAAATGAGTGAATATTTTAATTAAATAATTAATATTTACAAATTAAATCTTGTCATGTTCATATTTTGATTTATATGTAGTTCTGTAATTTGAAAACAAAAAATTTGTTGTTTTGTTGAATAGGTTTCTCTAGGGACAGACAACATGCTGGTCCTAGGACATAATTATCATAAATAAAACTCAATGGAGGTCAACCCTGTAACCAAATCTGAATGGCGACAAAGCTAAATGAAGAAAAATCAATAATTTCTCCAATTCTACCATTAAGATATATATAACACAGGATGAAGGTGTCAGTCCAAAACTTGTCTTATGTGTAATTATCACATTTTTCTAAATTTTATTTCAAAATATTTTAAATCTTTTTTAAAAAAAATCAGAAATTTAATATGGCCGTTTATAAATTAATAGAAAATTGACGACAACGTCATCCGGGCGACGACGCATCACACATACGGTTTTGGCAATTTGGGAGGCTGACTTAATAAAAATCAATAACTGTTTACGGCTTTTTATAAAGATTTACCTGGTCAATTTCTCATCTTACAGGTTAACTTAATTACAAAAGATACTTCAATCACAATCACGTCATGTCATAGATTAACGATATGATTTTAAAATAAATAAAATGAAATTAAAAAAGAGTAAATTTTAGTGTATTAGGATGCTAAATTTACAAGGGTGGGTGTATGACAGAAAGAATAGCCGTGAAAGGTTCACGGAAATTTGGACAAAAGATTGTACTGGATTTTATCAAGAAAATAAGCTGGCCAATAATTTTTGCGGAACAAACACATCGATTTTACTTTTCTTTATTTACTCACCAACTATTAAAGGTATCTTTTTGCTCCATGACATCAATTCTTTCTTAAAAGATTTTTTCTCTTGCGAGCACCGTGTGTTACCGCAATCTACCATGTTGATTGTATACAACCCATACGTCACAACAAAGGAACCCACCAATACGTGACGTATAACACACACAGGTGAAAACGGGAAATACAAGGAAGAGTGTTGTAAACACAGGTGTAAATTTGTGACATCTGGACGGAGATCATTGTTAATTGGAAAATATCAAGTACCGTTATCGCACAGGTAATTTCAACTGTCTAAAGTGGCTAAGGTCAACCCCGTGAGCTTTTAAAATGTGCATAACAAATAAAATGGGTTATGCATGAATGGCCGTGACTGACCCCTGTGACATGTGTAACTTTATTTTGTTAAGAATAAATCGTGATTTTAATATTTTATTTTTAGTAAAATTTGACACGTTTGATTTAGTCATTAATTTCACAATTCATTTCAAAAATAAAATGATTCAGTTTTACCAACTAATAGATCTTCCTGAATTAGTCTCGAATGAAGATATCACTGACTAAAAAAAGTTATTTCTTAAAATTTTTAGCTGTTTTATCGGGTATACCAAATTTGGTATATTTTAAAATTTATTAAGTACAATAATTTAAGGTATTTATATATACAAGTTAATTTTTTTTCATCAGAATTTGAATAATATATATATATATATATATATATATATATATATATATATATATATATATATATATATATATATATAAAATATGAAATAGCTGTAAATCTAGTTGCAACTTCTTTACAACGTAAATAATATTTTAATTGGTCTTCCTATCAAACTAAAATGGAGATATAGTATGTTATACTTCAAGTAAACCTCAACAATCATTTGTCAATATACAAGTATTTATTTCCATCCAGTTTAATTTTTTTTAATCTGTGATCTCTATATTTATAAATTTATAATGTCTTTTGTCTTATTTATTTATTTATTCATTTATTTATTTATTTATTTATTTTTTTTTTTTGGGGGGGGTATCTTTTTTCATTGGCTACAGCAAAATTCACCACCACCACCACCATCTTTGTCATCCTCCTTCTCCTCCTCCTCCTCCTCCTCCTCCTCCTCCTTCTCATCATCATTTCTTTATAGAGAGTGTTTAAAATAGAAAATCATTACATGAAAGACTTAATTATTATTAATGTTCAGTTTAATTTTTCTTCTTAGAAAATGAGAGGTCTTTATAAATATCCTGATGGAAGTGAGTATAACGGAAATTGGAATGATGAAGGTCAACGCCATGGTTATGGTCACATGAAGTTTCCTGATGGAACAGAGTATTATGGGACATTTGACAATGGATTATGTAGTGGTTCAGGGATAATGCTGTTCTCAGATACATCCAGGTAAATATGTATAAAAATTAGTTTTATGTGTCTATGTTCAAAGTATTGTAATTATTTCATTGCACTGGTACCACTGCTTAAATCGAAAAATGGTAGTGACTGTTCTTTCGCCAAGCACTCGGCATTTAGAAATGAAAGTCATGGGGTCCTTATAAGGAGACCTCAAAGACCAATGTCCCATGTCATGGTAGGCGTGACACAATAAAGAATCCTGATGCATGATGCCATCAGCCCAACACACAGGCAAAATTTCTGCACTTTTACATACAGCTGATGACGTCTCGATATAAGTTCAACATTCTTGACTAGGATGTTAAACACCATTACTCAACTCAACTTATTGCACTGGCTAAAGACTTGAAAAGAATAGGTTGTCTCCCTTCCTGATAAAATTAGATTGTCTCTTACTGTCCCTTGTTTTACGGTATACATTATAACACTTCGTAATATCTGCTTTACATGTGTGTGTGTTTGTGTGTGTGTGTGTGTGTTACTTAAGGATGTGTGATAAAACCTTGTCTTTCTCTTCATCCTGTATGGCCACTACAGTAGCTCGATTGGTACAGTGCTCACTTTGTATGTGGGTGGTCAAGGGTTAAACCATTTGACCCTGGCTGGGTGTGACCAAGATTTGAAAATTGGTAGTGACTGTTCTTTCACCAGGCACTTGGTATTTAGTAATGAAAGACACAGGGTCCTTCAGATGAGACCTTAAAAACTGATGCCCCATGTTACAGCAGGCATGACACATTAAAGAACCCTCCCTGCACATTGCCCAAAGCACACTGATAAGGTCAAAATTCCTGCCACTTCATTTATAGCTGGTGACATCTTGATATAAGTGAAATATGTTTGACTGGGATGTAAAACCACATTAAATCAATCAATCAATCCTCATCCTTTATGGGACATAAGGCTTCAACAAGCTCTGTCCATTTTTCTCCATATGTTGTACCTGTCCCCTGGTGTAACCCATCTTTTCTAACTATGCCACAAAAATTCACCTCCAGGAGGTATGGGGTCTGCCAGGTTTTCTTTTTCCAGATGGTGTCCTGTGCAGAGGTATTTTTGGTGTATTTTTTCTTGGCATTCTCACCACAACACCTAGCCATCTGAACAATTGTTGTTTCATTTCATATTTCACATTTAGCTACAATGTCTTTTTTAAGTATTTTCTGAAGTCTGATACCTGTTCTCAGCATTTGACCTCAGGTAATCGGCACAAACCACTGAGCTGGTAATGTGAAGTATTGTTTCTTGGCACCATTTGGCATAATTTTATCATAAACATTTGCTTAAGAATCTCAATACCTCTCACTAAGTTTGAATCCCGCACTGAGAAAGTTTGTCAGTGAACTTACTTAAGGTTGATGGTTTTCAGCAAATACTCTTGGTTTCTACTCTGAAACTGATGGTCTTGATAATTTTGAAAATATCTTGACTGAGATTTGAATCACTATGTCTCCCTACCTATTAATATAGTGGAAAAAAACAAGACAATTTCAGTGGGCAGGCACACTGACCTATGTTTCCATAAATTTAAAATTACTAGTAGCCAAATTTCAAAAATTTGTGAAAATATAGTCTTTTTTAAAGTATTTTCTCACAAATTTGCTAAAATATGTTACTTTTTGAAAGAATTTCTCAGAAATTAGTAGCCAATGGCAATTTTAGCTACCAAGAATGGAAACATAGACTGACAAACAAGTGTCCCACCACTGAGTTTTAAGGAAGAATTAACTGTTTAAAAAAAGTTTTTGGAGGGGACATTAAACTCTGATAAATTTAGCTCTTGTTTGCTAATTGTGATAAAAAAGTACTGTAAGCATACGCTTAGATGATGCTAGTTATCACAGAAAGTTTGAAGTTGATACTAGTATGACTTTCCATTTCTAAGAAAAGTGTCAGACAAAATTTGGGCAGAAAAAAAAGAAACAGTACAAAAACAATAAGTCTCCCCCCACTTTCATGGGTGGGAGACTTTAAAAAAAAAAAAAAAAACAACATTTATTCTGGTCATATGATCTGATTAATCAGACTTCAGTGCTTAAATGCCATATAACAAAGTATAATAGTAATAAGTCAGAAAGGCCTATCCTTGGAAACCTTTCAAAATACTGGTCTAGATAATAAAGGTAAAAAATGAAAAATCAGATTAAAACTCTCTAGTTCTTGGGGGCCTTGTTAGCTGAGTGGTCTAAAGCGCGTGCTTACGAATCACAGTGTCTCTCATCGCCTAGGTTTGAATCCCACTCGGGAGAGATTTTACTGTGAGAAAGTTTGTCAGTTTTCTTTCTGAAGGTCAGTGGTTTTTCGAGGGCACTCCAGATTCCTCCAACATCCCAAAACTAACTGCCTCAAAAATAAGTGAAAGAATCTTGACTGGGGCGTAAAATACCATTACTCCACTCCACTCCACTATCTAGTTCTTCAAAGGAAGAGACTCCAGATAAGTCACAAGGTTGTCTCCCTTGTTCATTAGCCTTTTTTTGACACTTGGCTACCTGATAATTTGTTTATCCTTGTACCTCATTTTATTTTCACAAGTTGATGTAGGTTAAATCAGACATGAGAGGAGTGAAATATTGGTGTTTAATGTCTCAGTCAAGATTCTTTCACTTATATGAAAATAATCAGTTCTTGGATTGGGGAGGAAACTGGGGTACCTGATAAAATTACTAAACTTCATCAAGCAAATTGACAAACTTTCTCACACTAGGATTTGCCAGTGTGGGATTCAAACCTAGGTTGTGAGAGGCATTGTGAATCATAAGCATGCTTCAAAGCATTTAGGCAGGGAGTCCCCCCCCCCCCATGTAGATATGAGAAAGAAAGCTAAATATGATATGTCATTACACTGTAATTTAACACATATTTGATCTGTATGGGAGTAACAGTTAAGACTGTGTTTCTTCACACATTTGTAAAAGTTTATGTAAAGCACACTAAGGGTTTATTTTTTCTTTATTTCAATGACAAAACATAACAATGTCAACTACAAATTCACATGATAATTTAAAAAAAATCTCACCACTGAATTTTGCAGTAAGATGATATAAGCAGATATTCACCAGCATATGATATGTAGCAGACCGTGCATGATATGTGCCTAGGTAGCTCAGATGGTACTGTCCCGCTAGTATTAAGAAGGCCCCTGGTTCTAGTCCCACTTTGGCCCTTGCATTTTTTCCCTTTCCCGTTACATCTTGGTGCTCGTATGACCCTGGGAAGTGGCTGACCAACAGGTTGGTCCCAGGATAAAGACTGGTGATATCAATTCAGGATAGTTGAATGAAAAAAAAAAAGAAAGGGAGGAATGTATCGGATCAGGCTTGATATGTGGCCGGGTAGCTCAGATGGTAGAGCCTTCCACTAGTATTGGGAAGGCCCTGGGTTAGAGTCCTTTAGTAATCATCTAAACGTTTATTTGTAATTAACAGGTATGAAGGTGATTTTGCTCAAGGTAAATTTAACGGACATGGAGTATTTTTACGTTGTGATGGAATGCGATTTGAAGGGGAATTTAAAGATGGAAAAATATCTGGATATGGTAAGTAAAGAGGTTATTAAATTTTTTTGAATGTTATAAAAAAAATTGTCAACACACACACCAGTTGTACAATCATCACAGAGTATATTTCATCTGATGCATTGATCAACCCATGCACAAAAACTTTGGGGTATTCTCCACCTGTTACCTTAGGCAATTCATGCACAATCATTATGGGGTATTCTCCACATAATACATTGGTCAACCCATTCACAAATGTAATAAAGTACAGATCATATGTGGATCAACTTCATTGATTGCTATATGGTTCTTATTCCACATTTTTCACACCTATTTACTTCAATATATGAATATTTAAGTATTTTTTTTCAATTTACTGTCTTTTAGGTTTAGTGACATTTTCTGATGGTACCCACGGTCTTCCACGTAATGAAGGATATTTTGACGGAAACAAAATGACACGGAGAGAAAAGTGTCCTCATGTAATAAGGAAAGCTCAGGATGCTGCTATTAGAGCTAAAGATAGCAGGCAATCTTAAATAATTACCAGTGATTGTAACAGAAATCTGCAGAAAAAATCAGACAAAACATTTAGTCATCTTGAAAAAATTACTGATAAAGCTCATTTTTTCATAAAGGACATCCTGCGAGATCTTTATTTAGTGCGACTTCCCTTAACCATTTCAGATTTGAACTATAGGGCATCTTCTTTTAAGAAGGTGTTTGGTTTAGAAAGATTGCGATGTTAAAGTTTTGATGACGGGATTATCATGCGACAGTTTGTTTTTTTGCAATATCCCATTCAGTGTGGAAACACCAGTAAAGCAATGTTCTTAATCTATACTGGAAGTTTATAATGACTTTCCACTGTGATATGTGATTGGTTGTGAGAAAATTTTCCAGGACAAAAATGTTTTAAATTATAATTGTGAAGACTAGATAATGAAATCAATAGTTATTTCTTATATGGAAATACATTGTATATGAAGTTTAGGAAGACAGCAAAAAAGTCTACTAATAAGAATTTTACTTGTTTTTGAAGATGTTAGTTGTTATATATTTATTAAGTATCAAGACGGGGGAACTATGTACATGTACTGAAACGCAGCGTTAATCTCAACACTTAAGTATCCCTGTGGATTAAAAAACGAAATTTAAAACTCCTTAAGATTATGAAATGTATTTAATGGTTTTATGGTGCTGAAGTAAAATGTTACACAAAGGAAGCTGCACATAGGGAATTCATTAGCTCATTGGTTGATAACATCTGGGTTATTGGGTAAACATTTCTTCCATTGATTCATTTATTATTTCAGTTTATAAATAGAATTAAATGCTGGATGTATGTTAACAATTTATGCTACCATGTGACTGACATGTGACCGACTGGAACGTCATAAATACTGACAGTTACATAACAAATTATGCTGCCACATACCTGTCAAGTCAATCAATGCGCATTTATCACTCATATTTTTCATGTAAATCATGCTCACATGCTAAGCTTTCACAAACACACACATTATCAAACTATCCAGAAAAAAAACCTGACAACATTGATCTATTATTATAAGTTTGCTAACATTTTCAGCAGCTGGTACAAGAATTGAAATCCAGCATTAATATACTGATCCAGTATATTTCTTTTTGCATGTTTAGTAGTTTTCACTGCTGTCAGTTTCAAATTGCAGATGAAGCACCATCATTTCCGATTTCTCTTGGGGAGATGCTTCATTCTTGGGGTTGTCACATGCTTAACTTTAAAAACTCTTGGCAGCTATGCTGCCATGTGACTGACATGCAACATATTAGATCAGCATATACATACGGTAATAAACTTTTATTCTGCCATGTGAATAACATGTGACTGACTGGATCCTAATGAACATTTATATGCTGCCATGTGACTAACATGTGACTGACTGGAACATCATTAAACATTTTCTGCTGTCATGTGACTGACATGTGACCAACTGTATCATAATTTGACAGACTACTAATTAATGATCTAATAATAATGAAGTATGTAATACACATAATACATTATAATGATTACTTACCCTACATGTATATAATTAAATTATTTGTATTTTTATAAATAAAATCAAGTTATTTTAACTTGTTGTTATTTATTTTGAATATTTTGGTAACAAACTTTAGACATTGTAAATGTCATTAAGATAACTTGTAGTCATCTAGTGTATTAAAACCTAAAAAAGTACTATTGAAGTGGTGCCTATGTTTCCATTCTTGGTAGCCAAAAATCGCCATTGGCTACTAATTTCTGAGAAATTCTTTCAAAAAGTAACATATTTTAGCAAATTTGTGAGAAAATACTTTAAACATGTTAAAAAAGACTATATTTTCACAAATTTTTGAAATTTGGCTACTAGTAATTTTAAATTTATGGAAACATAGAATGGTGCATTTTATTTTTAATAAAGTTAAAAAAGTCTGGTTGGATAGTATATTATATAACTTATCATTGATATTGAAGGGTACAGCTGAACTACTTCATTTTATTTTTTTAAGTCTGGCTGGAAAAAGACTTAGGTTGTGAGGTGTTCCTTGTAATTGTTTTTGTAGAGTACAAATGAAATAGTTCATTTTATTTATATGGAACAGGCTGGAGCCAGTTTCTGGGTGAGGTAGTCCTTGTTAATTTTGAACAGATGATTTTTATTTGTAAAGTTTTGGCTTGAAACAGCATTAGGGTGCGAGGTGTTCCTTGCAAATGTATCTTATTTGAACAGGTGCCTTTTAAATGTAAATGGCTGCGCTGGAATCAGACTTGGGATGTGGGATAATCCTTGTCATCCATTTAAGACACATTACTGATGTTTGTTTATTTTTCTGCATTTTTGCAGTTGTTAATGTTGCCAAAATTAAAAAATTAATCATGAATGGTTATCTAAACTATTAATTTTTTTCCTGGTTGGAAAGGGGACATTGTATTATTAAACCAATACTTTAAATGGTAACTAAGATCCAATATTAAACATGATATCTTGACATATTCCTAAAATATTTCAAAATATACCATAATTTTATAAACAACACATTCTAAAGTTCTATTTAAATTTATTCAACAGAAAAAAAACTTGCAGAAAATTTTAATGATTGCACCTTTTAACTCATGTACATCCATTGAAGAAAAAAATTTCATCAAATTTAAATTTTAACAGTTACAATATCAGTTTGAAATACATGTACTCCTGAATATACAAACAAACCCATCTGACCTCTCAAAAAAGGGCACCTGCTAAGTGGCAATAATGTGTGGGCAAACTAAAGGGCACATGACATCCAAAATCTAAACCTTTAGGATCTAATAAACTGAAATGTATTCTTTCTTGGAAGGTGTGATAAAAACTACTGAAGGCTTGGTGATGTCACTATCATTGAGATGAAGTATTGGTGAAGTCACTATCATTGAGATGAAGGCCTGGTGATTTCACTATCATTGGGATGAAGGCTTGGTTACTTCACTGTCATTGAGTTGAAGGTCTGGTGACATCACTCATTGAGATGAAGGCTTGGTGACATCATTATCATTGAGATGAAGGCTTAGTGACTTCAATGTCATTGAGTTGAAGGTCTGGTGACATCACTGTTATTGTTGGTGACTTCACTGTCATTGAGCTAAAGGCTTGGTGACTTCACTGTCATTAACTCTTGATGGACATCAGATGTGGTGGTGTTTCTGAGCCATCTACACACCCCCTTCAAATCTAAGATGTCCCTATAGAAGGTTTTAATGAAGGATCTGATAGTACATTAATTATTATATTAATAATGTATAATAAAGAAACTTTTAAAAATATGTAAAATTGTTAACTTTCATTTTTCATTTTACAATACCATGAAGTCTGCACTTATTTATGTGTTTTAATACTGTAGTGTCTGCCTTTCCTCTGCTGAAAGAAAACTTTTAACCTATTTCTTTTTCTGAGATGGGAGACATAAATTTATGTTCCTTAAAATTTTGTCATGTGTTTGTAAATGTAACATGTTTTTACACCGTTAAAAATGGGAAAATTTGCCTCCTATACATACTGTAGCTCAGTTGGTAGAGTGCTCACTGTGTATGTCCGAGGTTGGGATACGAACCCTGGCCAGGTGTTTCCAAGACATGAAAATTGATAGTGACTGTTCTTTAGCCAAGCACTCAGCATTTAGAAATGGAATTTAATGTGTTCTCCAGAGGACCCATGTCATGGCAGACATTGCACGATAAAGAACCCTCCTTGCACATTGCCCTTAAGGCACTGCAAAGGTAAAAATTTCTACCACTCCACCTATAGCTGGTGGTGTCTTAATATAAATGAAAAATTCTTGACTGAGACGTAAAACCCCATTCAATCAGTCATTTAATTAAATCTACTAATACTAAATAAGTATGACTGAACCATTTGACATTCTTACAAAATGGATTTATATTAAAAAATTACATTTATCTTTACAAATAATACATGATAATTAGAGAATTCCAACCACATATCATAACACCATGAAATGTATTTAAAACATATCAAAATTTAAATAACGCACAAATGTAAAAATTATATCAAATAAATGACACAGCAGGATGAACGACAGAATAACTATGTGTCCTTGATAATATATAACAAAAACATTTCCTTATTGAACAAGAAATTTTATAACTTACAAAAAAAATGAATTTAATTCTAAATACTTCAATTATCACAAAAACAATTCTGTAAAAGGTAGAAAAAATAACAATAGATTTATAAACTAACTTTGTGACGTGAAAGACAAAAATTGTTTTCAATTACAATATATTTACACAACTATTAACCATGTCTCGCCATAAACCATTTCTTTATGCAAACAAAAACCAAATGAATAGCCCCTTTAACAAGAACTTGACAAACATTTTGCAAATATTAATAACTCCCAATTCCTCCCTCAATTTTCAATCTTCATTGAAATAACCCCAAATTCCCTCCTCCCTAGAAAAACATTTTGCAAATATATGTAATTCCCAATTCTTCCATCCATTTTCCATATTCATGGAAATAACCTTCAATACCCTCCTCCACCAAACCTTCCTTGACAAATGTTTTGTGCATTATATAACTCCGAATTTCTCGCTCTATTTTCCATCTTTACGGAAATAAACCCCAATTCTCTCTACCTTTTCCCAATTTGATGGAATTATTTTCTGGATTAGCAATAAACTAATGTTTTGTTTTTTTTTTTACAGTAATCATTTCTGCCAAATTTATATAAAATCATTTTGAATTTTAAGAAATTAAAAAATGTACAATTAATGGTCTGTTTTACAGATTAAAATGGTTTCAGGAAACTGGAAACATAGAACAATATTTAATACAACATACAGAATAGCTTCTATAACTCACAATACCACAGACATAATAATAATTTTGGTAGATTTTCAAATCTGTTTACTCAAATTCTTAAAAAATTGTCAATATTGCAAACCAAAGTACTTTGACTAATTCTAGTTACACTGTATTTGATACTAAATTCAATAAATATCCGCAATTTGCAACAGTGAAATATGTAATTTTTTTCGAAGAAAATCCAATAAATTTGACTTTTTAATTTTTTTTTTTTCTTTTTTTTTTTTTACTTATTTGAGCCTGGTTGTAACAGAAAGTCACTATCTGCATTTTTGATTACCATAATATATTACTATAGGAAGAAAACTTTTACTGCTACGGGGATTTTTTCCACTGGATGTGAATCTTTGGCGACAGTTATGTCATCTGTGTTAAAAAAAAAATCATCATTTATGAGGTTTTTTAACATGTAAAATCTCCATATCTGTTACATTGTACTCTTTGCAAAGACTTTTCATGGTAATGGCAGATTTAGGCTAACATGAAAAATACCCAACTTTATTCAAATTTATTGAAAAATTCACACAAATCACTGTCACAAATGCAATGACCCAGATAGTAGAAAAAATTCAACAATAATTATGGTAATGCTAAGTTTTATAGAACACATTGTGGATTTATTTATTTCATAAACATATATAACATATTCAGCACCATTTTCTGTTTCATACTGCACCAAGTCTTATAGTAAAAATATATAACTAAATTGTCTCTATTCAAAATATAATAAATCTTTGGTATCTTCTCAAACCTGAAATAAATAAATAAAAAAAAAATAAATAAATAAATAAATAAAATTAATTTATATTTTAACTAAAATGTACAAAAATTAATGTCAACAAAATGTATATTTCTATAAAAGACTAAATCACTTCCTGTAACAGGTTAGAAAAAAAGAATAGACACGCTACCTAAAGTTTGAATGAACGTATATTGTTTAATAATAGTTAATCACATATTCTAATTCTTTTTTCTGATCAGTTTTGTGAAAGAGACCACCATTGGTACAAATTTTTGAAATAAATAGCAGTAGTTATGAAATACCAACTTAGGTAGTGACAAAGTTTTGTTTTTCACCTACAACAATTAAATAACCAACTGAACAATATGCATACTGATTTTTGTTTGGTGATAGGTTTCAGTGGCCATTAGTACAATGTACACAAAAAGTAAAATAATTTATTTTAGACATACCCTATGATCCTTGACAAAATCCAACGAGAGGTGGTGGCCTGTCAGACAGAATGACAGGTGTGATATAGTTACCATAGTTACCACTATACAGTGACCTGTCTGCCTGTTTATATACACATAATGATGGCATTGTAATGTCGTATCCAGTGTAAACAGGATATGTCACTGTGGTTACAGAGTTGTAATGTACAGGGGACTGTGATGCTGACAAAGATCTGTTCTTTTCATCTTGGCGTTGGATCCTAAAACACAAAAACAGTTGATAAGTAATTATTATACAACATGAAAAGTTAAAACATTTACTGTATGATGGTATTTCTACTTCATAAATTATATGAAATACAGAACCAAGTCTGCAAAGGGAAATAACTCTTCAAAGAGAAATAACTATGAAATATGCCATTAATAAATCTTAAAAAGGAAATAACTTTGAAATTTGCCATTAATAAATCTTAAAAGGAAATATCTCTGAATTGGCCATTAATTAATCTTAAAAGGAAATAACTCTGAAATCGGCCATTAATAATTCTTACTTTTTTAAAATCATTAAATCTGTGAAATTAGTGTTGGTGGTCATAACATGATGTTTTTAGGCCCCAGTAAAGATAATTTAACTTGCAAGTAGTTCTGGATTGGTTAAGTAAACTGGAGTACCCCAAAAAAAAAACAAAACACACAATCCTTTAGCCAACAGGCCCCAGTTTCACAATCATTCCTAAGCTAAGATTTTCCCAACTTAAATCCGAAAAATTTGAAATCGTAATAATTGGGGTAATTATTATTAATCATTTAAGAATTTAAGGTGTTATTTTGAAGATCGCTTCAAGCTTGTAACATCTGTATTTAGCTTCATCACAAATGTTTATTTGTAATTTAAAAAGGGATCGCCAAAATTTGTCGAAGCTATGTTAAGGAAAATCTAAGTTAAGGAAGGATAGTGAAATTGGAGCCAGTTGTTAATCACTCATACACTAAAGTGTTCCGAGTAAGAATAGGACCTAAGCTGAAGGTCATTATAATCAACTAAAAAACAAACCTTGTCATCATATGAACACATGGTAATAATTCTTCTAAATAATAATCTGTCATCAGTTCTAACTGTTTTGGCCATGTGGGTGTTAACTGTAAATATATCCTGGCTGCGGCTATACAAGCTGCCGCTATCATCGAGGGGTTGTAGTTCCTGAACAGATGATCTACACAAAAATACAAACAATGTAAGGTAAATACATCAAAAGTACCAGATTTTATCATATTAATTTCCATAATTATTTGAAATATGGTAAATGTGAAATGTGAAGGAAGTATATGAAAAAGTAGCTTTCTCTGATAGAGAAACAGCATATCTTACACATCAAAAACTATTACATTAGGCAAAGATGCTGACATCCACTGTGACTGTGAAGACAAGCTAATGTATGTAAATAAATATCAAAATTGAATTAAAATACATGTATAATTCTCTCTCTTTCTCTCTCTTTATTAAAAGTGAAATGTTAAGGGAGTTTAAATTTACAATTTAAATTTATTTTAATTCAGAGTGAAAGAAGGAACTTTAATTTAAGAAAAATTGACACATCTGATCCATCAAAAACTATACAAAGAAACAAAGATGTTGACATCCATACTGTGAAGACAAGCTTATATATAAATGTTATGAAATATCAAAATAAAATTGAAATATAATTTTTTCACCTTGTAATGATATTTCCGAGTAATATTTGGCATATTTCTCCACATAAGAAATCATTGTGGCTTTACATCTTATCGTATATCCATTGTACATGTCTGTTTCATCCACCGCCACGTTTAAAAAATACGGCAAGAAATGAGCAACAGTTGGCACTGACAATATCCAATCAAAGTAATTTAGCACTGTTAATTCCATGGATAAAAGTTCGTCTTTAGAGTACCAGTCTACTGTATTTTGTGGCAGGAATGTATTAACACTTGAAAGACATGGTCTCCTGTCACAATGTTCTTCAAATTTAACTGTAAAATAACAAGTTAAATATTAATTAAAGAAGTACAGGTAAAAGGGAGACAACTCTCTGGTAACAGTTCACACATAACACAAAAGCAAATTACATGTAAAAAGCATATAGACATATAGCATGACTTTATACATGAAGTTCTTGAATTTCAATTCCAAGTTTTTTTTTTGGTTTTTCTTGGTTTTTTTTTTTTTTAAATTATTTTTTTCATTAAAATTACAAGCTGAGTTAAGGTAAAGAGATAACAATACAAAAAATATTTATTGGTTAAACTGATCTTTTCACAATAAATTATGTTTTCATTTATTTTCTAGAATTAATACAAATTTAATATTGCAATTAAAGGGAGAAAACTCTTATAACTCTGGTATTATCCACTTCTGTATTCTAGTGTGAGAAAGTCTGTCAGTTTGCTACTTGCCAAAAGTCACTGGTTTTCTCTGGGCACTCCAGTTCACTCCATCATTCCAAAACTGACCGTCTTGATATAAGTGAAAACAATATTATTTTACTATTGTATCCATAATACCGGTACATATATTTGACATTTATTTTAATATATAGATTGCGATATCACTTTATAATAACATTTATGATATACACTGTTAAATGTGGGTGTGATTATTATATGTTTATTATTATTTTCAATTATATTAATGAACCTACATAAAAAGACCACCTCTCTTTTTTAAACAGATTTCTCATATCCTGTGGGTGGTTATTATATATAGAATTCACTGCACACACACACACACACACACACACACACACACACACTATATATATATTTACCTGATATAAATAAACAAGCTATTGCCAACAAATACAAATGCTTTTCATCAACTTCTAATTTATCTAGGAAATAGTCCAATAAGTAAATAGCTAAATGTTGTGATGTTGGCTGAAGGCTAAAGTTCTCCACAATAACAGCAATCCAATCGACTATTATCCGCCGAGACCAAATCTGTGGAGAATGGGCATGGTAGCGAGGTATCAACTGTTCTTTGATGCGAAATGTTTCATAAATATCTTCTGCGATCTTGTCTTTCCACCAATCCCCTTCCATTTTGATATTCACTTCCGATGATATATGTTAAGATTATGTTTTCAGAAATTCCAGTATACAATGTTAATCTGTACATGTGACTTTCTGTGTAATTAAGCTTCAAATAAGAACTACTGTAGATATCTACTTCTGTTTACACCTGTAAATAAATAAATAAATAAATAAATAAATAAATAAATAAATAAATAAATAAATAATTTGAATGAATGAATGAATGAATAAATAAATAATTTGAATGAATGAATGATTGAAAAAAATGAATGAATGAAATGGGTAAAGTTTAAACAAATACATATTTTTTAATTTTTGAAAACCTATTTAAACACAAATTACCTTAGTTTCATATTCATTATCAAAAACACTAAAACAATATAAAAAAGAAAAAAATGTCTTACCAAAATATTTTTTTTTGAAGAAATATAATCAAATGTGGTTTTTGAACCTTAATAATAATAAAAAAAAATCCACTGACAAAATTACACAAAATGTTGGGTGTTAATATTGTCCCAGGCAGGAAGTTCTACCTTACAACCTAAACCAAGCAGTAAATAAAATCTGAAGTAATCGCAAGTATGTGATAAATTTTGACACTTGAATGCTTACAACATGTTCCACTGACTATTGATGAAGTATATTACCCAATGAAAGAACATCAAGCCAATGTGTTTATAATACCCTCCAGCTAGCCAACTAAGCTGTTTTTGTCAATTATCTAATTAATAGCCCATAACACTGATAGCTGACCAGCTAGCCAGTCAGGGCTTCTAGTTATAAGACTTTACATGTTACCACTCATAAAAGAAAATTATAGATGTGTAAAAATGCCAGCAGGCTTTCACTCTCGGCTTTATCTTATATAAGTCAGTGTGATTTTATATCTTTGATCAAGAAGTGATTAGTTAATTTGAAGGCTTATAAATATTGTATTAAGTATTTTTACCTGATATTAATCTGGAAAAGGTTCAAGGAGTTTTATAGCACAAAAGACTTAGTATTTATGTGTAACATTCTGCTAGTTAATCCAATAAAACTAAAAATCATCTTAATAAATGTCATATTTATACATTCTTTGTGAAAAATTCTATAATAATTCAAACTCTGACATAAATGAATATGAAATTTGACAAATCTGGATTATTATTTTTTTTTTTGAAATTTTAATTCACATCAAAAGGATTAAGTATTACAAAATTTATCTTTTTTTAAAAATCTTTTTCCCTTCTTTTATTTACTTTTAATTTCATTCATTCATTCATTCATTGAATGAAATTCATTCATTCATTCATTCATTCATTCATTCATTCATTCATTCATTGATTTATTTATTTATTTATTTATTTATTTATTTATTTATTTATTTATTTATTTATACATTTATTTACTATTAAGTTCAGGCATGTACTTTATTTATTATATATTTTCTTTTTTTAAAGTATTAATTATTCTTTAAATTATATACAATTTAAATTTAAGTAACATTTTAATATAACAAAATATAAACATTGTCAAGATTTTAACCACGAAAACCTTTGGAATAATAATTTTGCATCCCTCAACTTAAAACATCAATGACCAATCACAAAAAAGGAGATTTCTTTTACATTATCCCTACTGGTATTTCAAAAATTAAAAACTGAATTAAAATGAGAGATACAAATGGGAGAGTATTATATGTAACATCAATAAACATCTACCTTTCAATAATTTGACACTGTCAGGTAGTCAGTAAGAGATATATGTTCACCTGATACACCTGTAAATATAATTAAGATCTGTCATTCACCATATGACACTGCTAACTCAAAACATCAATTTTTTTCTATTGCATCAAAGCTTTAAATACTTTTAACAAATAATTGCATTTTTCTCATTTTCTTAAAAAGATAAATCATGAATAAATTTTCCCATACTATTAGCTGGTAATAAAACCAAGGGAGGTAATGTGTTTGTAGGTGTAATTAGATAATAATATATGTGTAATTAAAAATCCACAACAAATGTGTAAAAACCACATCTGTCTCTCAGTGGGTGAAATGCTAGATCTGTTGGTGGAATACAGTAATTAAATGATTTTGGTTGAGGCCACCACTAAGACATTATTAAATAACAGTGATTTACCATGATGTTACTTAAAGACAATACCAACATTTAAAATGTTTTAAATGTCCGTGATAAACAAACTTGAACTGTTTATCTTAATTCACCATGCATTGATGAGTGTTAAAAATTATGAAGTGAATTTACATATAATACCAAAATCATTTAATATTTTTTTCTTTCAATAAAAATTGAAGGTTTGTAATTCTTCTAATCACATTGCAATTTTAGTGCGTGTGTGTGGTTAAAAAAAAAAAATGAATTTTTATATAATATCAAAATTCTTTAAATTTTTCCTTGCAATTCTTTTCATCACTTGGCAAACTTTAGTGTGTGTGTGTGTGTGTGTGTGTGTGTGTGTGTGTGTGTGTGTGTGAATTCATTAACAGTCAAAAATTCAATTTGAAAAACTTTTAAAAAGTAATATAAGAAAATTGTCTCACCTAATTTTTTAACACTTTTGTAATATTCAGCATAAAAATTTCAGATTTATAATTTTACAACTTCTTTGTTCTTCTAGCTAGTTACTACATGCACTTCTTTTTCCCCTCCTGTAAAGTCAACTTCCAATCATTTACTGATTACAAGTCTAAATCCCCCCTCAATATAAATAGGGATATTTCTTTATCAAAACACCTCTATTATTTCCTGACCATTGAAGTAGAGAAATCTGCCAGTGGCATCTGGCCTTCTCCATGAATAAAACCCTGTCAAGTTTTTGTGATTTCTAAAATCCCCTGACCCTCAATAACTGTAAAAAGGAGTTATAAAAACACTGATTAATGATTGTCCCGACTACTAGCTGTAAAGTCAGCTCAGCAGAGTACAACATAACCAGGTAATGACATCTATGATAATCTCAGGTGTTTGTAAAATAAGATTTACTTGAGCAGATTATCTTAATATTTATTTTGTCTGCTGAGTAAATAAAATGTGATTTAAGGATTTAGTTAATCTAATGATTCCGACCTGTCAGGAAATTACCTAATCAATAAGTACAGACTCATCACAGTATCAGCTGGTGCAAATACGTATTTACATTGACTGCGTTAAAAATTTATTTTGAAATATGTGGTAATTAAAATGAATGCTGTAAAATCATGAACCACATACTTTTCTTTTATAATTAAAAAAATTGTTTTATTTAAATTTAAAAAAAAATTGTTTTATCTAAATTTAAAAAAATTGTTTTATTTAAATTTAAAAAAACATTATTTCACAGTATTCTGAAAAATAAATATGTTTAAATTCATTAGTTCAACCATAAATAATGATATTTGGATGGATGGATGGATTTATTTTTTGGGTTTTTTTTTTTTTTGTTTTTTTTTTGTTTTGTTTTGTTTTGTATCTTTGTGTTCTTGTGGTATTGTAAAATGGTATAGCAAATCTATATTATCTAATATCCATTCTGAAATAATAACCAGTTTTCATTTTCATTCAACCTGCACATCAATTTCTGAGCACATATAACATATTTTACTTGCATAATGTTCTAGGTGTGTGTGTGTCCATATTTTTCAAAATTAAAAGTCAACTGTGAAAATGACATTTTAAATTAAAAAAAAAAGCAAATAAACTTTTGGTTTTTGGGATAGGTAACATTTTTAACATAAACAATTACAATATGATCTTTGCACTTGTATGCATATGTATGCATGCAGAAACAGTTGGTGGTCTATATCAATATTAATGACCAGTGTAACATATACATGACAATAATCTTATTAAGTCTTGTTTTGATATAAGTCAGTGTGGATAAATTACTTATCTAGGATACTTTGACATATATTATCTAACTACCTTACAATTTTATTATAGTTCTTTTACACCAAGACATTTGGACCAGGACTTTACACCTATCATCTCACACCAAGGCTTACCAGGACATTACAATTTTATATCTAGTTCTCATCTGGTAGACTGGCCTCTTTGAGAGAAATTACTAAGTAGTA
Organism: Tegillarca granosa; assembly: GCA_029721355.1. Taxonomy (NCBI): domain Eukaryota; kingdom Metazoa; phylum Mollusca; class Bivalvia; order Arcoida; family Arcidae; genus Tegillarca; species Tegillarca granosa. The sequence continues at coordinate 36,901,113 of CM056605.1, forward strand.
AATAAATCAAACATTATCTCATTGAAATATATCTGACTTCATGTCCTTATCCATCCGTGGACAATGTCCACCTTGATGGTCAACTAAAGCCTGAAACATTAGTCAATAAAATTATCTCCAGGCCATTTCATTTCTTAAATTATCTTGAAATGTCACTATTGATAGATTAGGATAATTTTTTTCCTATCTTTTATTAAACTGTGTTAAATAATAATAAATATAAAATTTCTTATTTTCCTCTATTTACTGTTTAAAAGTTTTGTTTGTTTTTAATTTTAAACCACACTTTCAACACGACTGCTCCACCTCTTTCTTATTCCTGAAGATTTGTCTTATTACCCTCCTTACTATACCTTGAGAGAGTGACAAAAATTAAATCTATGTTAATTTTCATAAAAATTAAGATATATTTAAAACAAATACTAACAATAAACAGCAAGATAAATAATTAAAATCTGCCATATAATAATCAGAAAATTAGTTTTTTAACAAGTGCTTTCATTATAATACAAAAAGCAATAAATATTTTGACCTTTGGACTTATTTAGAAAAGATTAAATGACTTATTCTGAGGTTTTTGTGTTTTTTAATCTATGATAATTACTCAACCAGTCATTTACCTGAACAAAATTTTCTTAATGAACAGACCTGCAGTATATATATATATATATATATATATATATATATATATATATATATATATATATATATATATATATATATATATATGTATATGCAAATAACACTCATATAACTTCTAGAGAAGATATTTGTATTGTGGAAGAATTTGAAAATCTTAGTAAAACTACTGTTCTTCCTTTCTGTATATTTATCTTTCTTTATATCACTTTTTCACTTTTGATAAATTTATTCTAAAACTATTTACCTCTTTAAATTTATACCACCAATGCTGGGCTTACCATGACTTCAAACATTCAGGCTTAGAAAATAATTTTTGAATGGCAATAAAATGTTTCCATACACCGACAGATTTAAAACTCACACCTTTGCACGCGTTTTTATTTATCACTATATGACCTAACCCTCTTAAATTAATTTGTATGCATGCGATCTCAAATTTGGATTATACCAATCCCAACCTACTAACCTGGCCGGAACTGTGTATTCAAAATTTTGTTAATAAGCCTAACTGATTTGGGGGAAAGAGTATTTAAAACGACGGAATTCTGTACCTACATGTGTAACCTGTTTTGTTAGGAGTTATCATCAAAAGTTGAAAGTTTGATATTCAGGAATATTGTTCCCTTAACAACAATGAATAAAGTTATTTCAAAATTCGCCCGCTTGCCATTTCTGCGATTTCATAAGGAATCGATATCGCAGACATGCTTTAAATAGAGTTTTAAAGACTGCTTTTGCGCAAACTTTTACGAGACTTGGAACGCGCACTTAAAGAAACTGAAAAAAGTGTATCCAAACACGGACACAAACCATTTTTTCCCAGAAATAGCACATGGCAAAATAAAATTGTTTCGGATAAAATAATCTTTAGTTAGACACAATCAAAAGTAGAAGATTAATTTAATTCGTACTTTTTTCCGATTTAGAAAATATTTCTGGTACCAGAATCACCATCCAGCAAAAAAAAAAAAAAAAAAGTACTTTGTCTACACCATTATCTTAAATAACCCTTTAAAAAGAGGGCCATCAGCCCCAAATAGTTGGAACAGACTATGTGAATTTTTTGAGATGCCTTACCCTGTTTATAGTTTAAGTAACTTTACACATCGAACATTAAGACGGACCATATTCCCAAAGCCTACGTAGTCCGAATATTTCCTCTGGCCCCAACACATGTAACCGTCGGGCATAATGTTTTTGGTGTGTGTGTTAGGGTCAGAAGAATTCTGATCACAAATCCGTATTTTTTATCGATCAATCCTTCACGAATTTATCGAAAGTCACATAAATTAAATTTATTTCATCGGTTTTCCAAAATCTTTTTTACTACAAGGACAAATTAACCAAAGTTTAGATGTTATACGAAATATGGTCCCGATAGAACGAGAGCTTATTAGCACATAACCGATACATTTATCGAAATTATCTGTCATACCAGTTCCATAAAAAAGATCTTTAAAATATCATTTTATATGTCGTGTTGACCGTGTTGTGTGTGGATTTAAAAAGGTGTTATAAAATTCCGTGTCATAGAACCAAAGACATTTTATGTCGCTGACAGAACCGCGACGGAATTTCCGCTAATCCACTGAATTTAGTGTGACATGACAATTTATGTCGTTTGACCAGAGACATATAACACACACACACACACACACACACACACACACACACACACACACACACACACATATATATATATTTCTCTGGTTTGACTAGATGCCTATAAAAGGTAAATGATTTATTAAATTTAAATCTCTTTATTTTACTTACAATGCAAGGTTTGAGTCACTGCGAGCAATTTACTGTTAAAGCTGCATTAAGTTTTTCAATTTTCTAATATTTTTTTTTTTTTTTTGATTTTCTAAAAATTTATATTTTTAAAAAATAGAAATCTTCGGCTAACCACGATCCGTGACATTCATTTTCTAAAATTTCATTTCTTTTAGCTGTAAATAAACGGAATCTTCTGACCGGTTGGTCAGTGATTATGGGCTTGGAGCATGCGCACGGATGTACGGAAAAACCCTAGAATCAAAGGTGAAACTTGATAATTGTCCTTCATTAATATCCAAGTGTATTCGAAATGGTGTTATGTATCCCTTTCCAAGTCACAAATGACAAATTCAACGAAGTTCTGTGTTTAATTTATCGTATTTCACCGTTTTGAAAGTTGTGTTTAAATGCCCGGGTTTTAATGACGTAACCGCATGTTCTAATATGAGATCCCAAATGCTGCATCTCACTGGGTACTTACTGTAATTTCTGTATTTATTTGAGCTTTTATCGTTGAACCAAATGTAACATTGTTCATTAGGAACATCATTAATTAGATTAGCAATGTTTTAGTTTTTTCTTTAGAAAACTTAATGCAGCTTTAACTTTATCGAAAAAAAAAACAGACAAATGTAAAAATATTAGGAAACAAGGTTTATTTAATTCATGTATTCATGACTTAATGGATATTTTAAATCTGTAATTGATTAATAAATATTTTGAAATACCAAGATTTTAAAACCATAAAAGGTTGAAATACATAGACTTTAAAGCCATAAAAGGTAAACTGAATATTTATCGGTTCCCTCAAAAGTTGTTCAGTACATACCGTTGACCGTATATGGTACTGTGTCTGAGACACATGCGCATTAAGAGCCTTCATTAATCACTTCCGGGAATATACCGGTAGATAGAAAACCTAATACCAAGTTGAATTAAGATTTGAAATAACCCAGAATGGCGAATGTCAAGATTTATAACAGTAAGTAGAGTTTACATAAACCAGAATTTTAATTATTATATCAATTTAAATCGCGTGTGGTGTGAAAAACGACCATGAACAAAAAATTGTTGTTGATATCAGACCGGAAGCGGAAGAGAAATGTGAATAAAAGTTTCACTTCGTCAAAAAAATCTTGTTATATTGTGATTGTAAAACTGATTAAATCCATTGAAGAAGTTCTTAAAAGTCTTGTGAAATAATATGAATAGAAAGTCCAATTTCATTGCCCTTAAGATCGCAATGAGGCGTGTTCCCCACTGTACCTTTATCCTTCCGCCTACCTGTCTAGAGTTTGGGGAAGGGGGGGGGTTATTCTCATGAATCTATGAACCTTTTATTCATAGTGTAATGGCAATCATACATCAAAAGGACAATAACTTCTTTACATCTGTCATTAGATTTAGTTGATTTCCACGTTAAAAAGTGTGGTGACAGAATGTATTACCGTGACATCAGATTACATATGTAAAAGAGGGAGGAAACACCTGAAAAAAGCACATCCTCACCAAGTGCCCCAGCTGGGGATAGAACCTGGCCCTTCCAGGTGATAAGCGAGTGCTCTTCCACGACTCTGAAAGATCTAGACCAGATAGTCTGGTAGTAAGTCACTCTATTATACCTACTATATACACTAACACCATGACTAGCTCAGTCCTGCTACATTCCTCCCCTGTTATCTTGAGATTTCCCACCTTGGAAATCTCACACAACCCATCCATGGGTTATTTTGTTGGGCACCAAATGTAACAGGAGAAGGGAAACACCTGAAAAAATACATCCTCACCGAGTGCCCCGGCTGAGGATCGAACCTGCCCCTTCTGGGTCTGATAAGCAAGCGCTCTACCATGAGGCTAAAAGATCTGGACCAGATAGTCTGGCAGTAAATAACTTTTTTATACCTACTATATACACAAACACCATGAATTGCTCAGTCCTGCTACACATAAATATAATCAGTATGTCATCACAATGTAATCATACATGAGGACAGAATGCAGATTTGAAAAGTGGCAAACACCTGAAACATCTTACACTAAAGGTGAGTTCTCGGCCAACTGAGCTTATTGGACCATTTAATTTCTCTCCTTTTTTCTTGAACTTCCTGTTGTCCTGCAAGAAGAAAATCTCTCACCCTAGCTCTTTTTTATGGACTTATAATATGCCACCAATTGCCAGTCAGTCCGAAAGTAACATTGATTACTTAACTGTAATATGATAATGATAAAATCAATTAAATCCAGGGTATAAACCTTGGATATCCTGTACTATATGCTAGTTTTTTATCAACTGGGCTATCCAGACTGCAACACACATGTACTTGCCAACAGCCAAAGCAATCATGAACACAGGGATTTTTCTGGCCATTTTGGGAAAGGGACCTTGGGATGAAATTGGGAAAATCATTGACAAAATCAACATTTTCAGAAAATTTTTCATTAAACTTTTAAAATTTTTTACATTGTCAGCACATCAAATATTTTGCCTGGAATATTTACTATTTTGATACATGCTGGTAGTCACTCATTTGTACCAAATCACTCAGACATTAACACAATATCTTCATAGACTGGCTTCAATACAAACATCTGAGAAAGTTGTTTCATGAGTTCCCATTCTACCAGATCCTCATTGAGTATAAATCAAAATGTGCATAAATACAGGTTATTAATGTAAAGATATACAAGCTACACCAAAAATATAGAGTTTTTTCACTTTTTCTTAAGTTTCTCATAGGCAGGATCATTTGGGATTTTTTACCTACAAAATTGGGAAAATTGAATGTATTTTGGCATTGGGAATGGGTCCCTTTACCAGACCCTGTGAGTGGCCAGAAAAATCCCTGGAACATGATAGAATACAGTAATGGCTAGAGACAAACACATGATATTGTATGTAGTTATAGTACTATTGCCTAAAGCCCCAGATATCCTACTCATTTTACAAACCTTGGTTAAATGCACTTAAAAGTGTGTCAGTATATTAACTCACAGAAGCAGCAATCAGATTCTGTAATATATTATCCTGTAAACTATGAATATTTAATATAGAACCTGTTGGCACAATCCCTCATTTTGATAGTCAAGTTTCTAAAGTGCATGCTTATGTATAATAATGCCTTTCCATCAAGTTTCAAATCATGATTGGACAGATTCTTTTGTGATAAAGTTTGTCAGTTCATTTGCTGAAGGTATTTGTGTGTGTGTGTGTTTTTTTTTTTTTTTTTTTGATACTCCACTTTCCTCCACCATATCGGAAATGACTGCCTTGATACAAGTTAAAGAATCTTTATTTTCTACAACCTAGTGATGTTGTTATTATCGCCAATGATCAATTGTTGGTCTTTGTCGGGGCAGCAATCCTAATAATTTATCACAAGATAAATAATCGATCATCACCAACATTGGCAGATTGTATTCGAGTCAGTTTCCTTTCTGGTTCTTGCTACTAAAAACAACAATGGTGGACAGCGATCGGATAATTTATCAGTATCCAGACACTTTTTACACCAGTGAGATGCTTTGGCCAGTGTCAGTCTGTTGGGGCAAGTAGCTTTCTGGCCTTTAACTTACAATCACTAAGCAAGAACACTTGGCTTTCACAATAAAAGTATTAATATATTCAGCTTTATTTGTTACTGAATACTGATGTGCAATTACTATGTAATTCCAATTATTAATCTTTTAATTACGGTAATCAATTATGCCTTGCTGATTATCGATTATTAAGTTTTGTGCAAATGGACATCACTACTACAACCAATTCAAAGAACCAAACAGTAGAAAAAATTTAAAAAACTGTGATATTTTGCTGTTTATGGACCCAAATTTAAGGTTTCCAGATGCTAAGTTTCTATTATTGACAGTTTCATTAGCCAGTTTTCGTCAGTGATTTATGAATTGAAGTGACTGATATAAAATATCACCAGACACTAAATTTTTCACACATTGTTTAACTGTGTAAGGACAAATACCAATCTCTATCATCCAATTATATTTGGTTTGTCATGTACATACAGGTCCATAGAGATGATGCAGCTAAAGGGAGACAACCCCTTTAATTCATATTTTAAAATTACTGTAGAATACTTTAGAATGGTTATTATGTAAAGGAATCTAGATGTCTTATTTCAATTGTTCTTGTATGTGCCCAGATTTAAAAATTTTGATGAAGAACAATAATATATATGTTTACGAAAAATAAATAATTCATAAAAATCAAATTTTATTTCATCATATCTATTTGTAGAATCTATTTTTGCAACAGTACCAAAAACTGAAAGAGCTCGTTCTGTTGTACTTGGAGCTGACCCAAAAGGGAAAACATTTTTATACACAAATGGCAAAAATGTTATTATGCGAGATGTCGCAGTAAGTATTGTGGTTCTCAAATAGGGATGTCACTCCCATCAACTGCATTTTTGTCATAAAATAGGCAACAAAACTTATATTGATATTAATTTTCTCTGCAATTCTTCTTTAGAATTTGTTAACATTTATGTTACTAGTATTAAAAAGTGCTCCAAGTTGGTTTGCCGTAAGTGGAAGGTCATGGGTTTGAACCCTGGCCGGGTCTGACCCAAGACTGAAAAAGTGGGTAGTGACTGTTCTTTCGCCAAGAACTCGGCATTACGAAATGAAAGTCACGGTTCTTTCGGATGGGAACTTAAAATAAACGAGGTCCAGTGTCACAGTAGGCATGGCACGATAAAGAACCCTGCTGTGTAATGCCATCAGCACAACGCACAGGCAAAATTTCTGCTCTTTCGTCTATAGCTGACGACGTCTGGATATAAGTGAAATATTCTTTACTGGGACGTTAAACACCTTTACTCAACTCCAAGTTGGTTTGGAAAAATGACAGCCACCGGGCTACTAATTAAAAAAATTTTAAGATTTTTGTCTCGAGGTAAAATTCTTAGTGGACAAACCTTATCATTTAATTTCTATTTTGCAAAAAAAGATTAAAAAAAAAAAACTCTAAAAAAATAAGTTTTTTATTGTCATAAACCCCAAATCAAAAAGCAGTAATTGTCCTTTGGTTGTCATAGTGTGAAACATCATGTATTTACTAGCCTACTTGGAGCACTACAATATATTGTATATGTTTATTGATAACTTTCCCTTTTATTATTTATAATGTACCATTTCTGGTGACACAAATGGCAATTTTTTATGTGTATCTTTTCTAACAAAGAGCTTAACATAGAGAAAACTGTTTCTAACCTCCAGTGGTCTTTGAATTAAAAAAGAAGGGTTACAGTAACTTTTCAAAGAATTTTGTAATCACTGTTAATCATTTCCTGACAAGGAATAATTATATACTAAGTCAATGAGAAGGTGGTATGTAATGACAAGACACTTATTCCATATGAAATGACAAGACACATTCAATATGTAATGACAAGGCACAAGATTGGTATGTAGTGACAAGACACTTATTCCATATGTAATGACAAGACACTTATACCATATGTAATGACAAGACACAAGGTTGGTATGTAATGACAAGACACAAAGATAGTGTGTAATGACTAGACACTGAATTGGTATGCAATGACAAGAAACAAAGTTGGTATGCAAAGACAAGACATGAAGTTTGTAATGACAGGACACAAGGTTGGTATTTAATGACAAGAATAAGTTTGCATGCAGTGAGAAGATGCTAAATTGGTATGTAATAACTAGACCTTGAGTTGATATATCAAAATAAGATATTTAATTGGCGTGTAATAACAATTACCGGTACATGCTAAGTTTGTATCTGTTGACAAGACAAAATAAAAATATAATTTAAAAATAAGATGCTAAGTTGATATGCAATGACCAGACATGTATTTAGTATGTAATGACGAGGTTGGAAAATTATGACAAGGTTCTAAGTATATAGTGACAAAATTCTACGTTGGTATGTAATGATAAGATTCTTAGTATGTAATGACAAGATTTTCCGGATCCACCAAAAAACATGGCTGCCAGCGCAGGACATAGTTTAACATTTGACCCTATGGGAAAAGCATATATTGGCCATCTCCTCTGAAGCTACTGAAGGCAATTGAACCCAACTTTGCAGGAATGATGTATGGATGGTCCTTTACTAAGAGAGGTGAAATTTTCCAGATCTGCCAAAAAAACATGGCCGCCAGCGCAGGACATAGTTTAACATTGGACCCTATGGGAAAAGCATAAATTGGCTATCTCCTCTGAAGCTACTGAAGGCAATTGAACCAAACTTTACAGGAATGATGTATGGATGGTCCTTTACTAGGATTGCCGAAATTTTATGCCAAAAAACATGGCTGCCAGCACAGGACAAAGTTTAACATTGGACCCTATGGGAAAAGCATATATTGGCTATCTCCTCTAAAACTATTGAAGGCAATTGAACCAGACTTTACAGGAATGATGTATGGATGGTCCTTTACTAGGATTGCCGAAATTTTATGCCAAAAAACATGGCTGCCAGCACAGGACAAAGTTTAACATTGGACCCTATGGGAAAAGCATATATTGGCTATCTCCTCTAAAACTATTGAAGGCAATTGAACCAAACTTTACAGGAATGATGTATGGATGGTCCTTTACTAGGATTGCCGAAATTTTTATGCCAAAAACATGGCTGCCAGCACAGGACAAAGTTTAACATTGGACCCTATGGGAAAAGCATATATTGGCTATCTCCTCTAAAACTACTGAAGGCAATTGAACCAGACTTTACAGGAATTATGTATGGATGGTCCTTTACTAGGATTTCCGAAATTTTATGGATCCACCAAAAAACATGGCTGGCAGCACAGGACATAGTTTACATTGGACCCTATGGGAAAAGCATATATTGGCTATCTCCTCTGAAACTACTTAAGCAAATTGAATCAAACATTGCAGGAATGATGTATGGTTGGTCCTTTACTAAGATAGCCAAAATTTACGGATCTGCCAAAAAACATGGCCACCAGCACAGGACATAGTTTAACATTGGACCCTATGGGAAAGCATATTTTGACTTTCTCCTCTGAAGCTACTGGTTTAAATTAAACAAAACTTTACAGGAATGATTTAAACATCCTCTACTAAGATTACCTGGCCCAGGTGAGCGATACAGGCTCAGCCTTCTGAGCCTCTGGTTAGTTTTTCTAAGAAATCATTGGAATGTCTTGAATTGACATGCACATTGAAAAAAGAATTCCTATAAAAAATAAAGAGGAGAGGCTTGAACATGGAATGGCTGTGAGGGGTGGAGGAGGCCATGGTAGTCATCAGTGATGTATATATATAATACAAATACCAGTTAAATTTTGATGTGCCAGATGTGCACATTATGGAAATTCATTCCTCATCAGTGACACTAAGACCGAAAAGTTTGATACATAAAAAATATAAGCCAAACAGTTGGAAATAATGAATCTCAAGTTCCAAAATTATATAAATCCAAATCCAGCTAAGGAATACTGTACATCAGGGAACAAACCTTAGTTTTAAATTAATTTCAAATTTTAGATGACTGAAAATTTTGCTAAATGGTACATTTTCTGACAGCACAAAGTACTGCCTACTGAGTTATGAATACCCTTGGGGAGTTTAACTCCACCAGCAGCTGTACCCGCTCAGGGGTAGTAAATATATGTAATGACAAGACTTTAAGTCCATATGTAATGACAAGACTTTAAGTTCATATTTAATGACAAGACTTTAAGTCTGTATGTAATGACAAGACTTTAAGTCCATATGTAATGACAAGACTTTAAGTTCGTATGTAATGACAAGACTTTAAGTTCGTATGTAATGACAAGACTTTAAGTTCGTATGTAATGACAAGACTTTAAGTTTGTATGTAATTACAAGACTTTAAGTTCTTATGTAATTACAAGACTTTAAATTCGTATGTAATGACAAGACTAAGTCCATATGTAATGACAAGACTTTAAGTTCATATGTAATGACAAGACTTTAAGTTCATATGTAATGACAAGACTTTAAGTTGTATGTAATGACAGGACTTTAAGTTTGTATGTTTTGACCAGATTTTTAGTCAGTATTTTGTATTGTTTTGTTTTAGAATCCATTGAATTGTGAAATTGTTACAAAACACAGCTGTAATGCCCGAGTAGCCAAGTATTCTCCAAGTGGCTTTTATATTGCATCTGGAGGTATGTGGTTAATAGTTATTTTTAGAAAATTTTTCGTAGGAAAAGAAGTAACAGCAACAGTAAAATATTTGACTTTAGTCGGGTCTTAAAACTATGAATGCTTTTAAACATAGTTCTACAGACATATTGTTGATAGCCTTCTGATTTGCTAATCTCTGGTTTAATCATTTGTTAATTTTAGCAGTTCTGCAGCCTGCAGAAAATTGCTGTGTGTTTGGTTTATGTTTTATTCTTAAGTTTTCTGCCAATTATTGATTGTACACCCTCTCTCTCTCTCTCTCTCTCTCTCTCTCTCTCTCTCTCTCTCTCTCTCTCTCTCTCTCTCTCTCTCTCTCTCTCATTCTCTCTCTCTCTCTCTCTCTCTCTCTCTCTCTCTCTCTCTCTCTCTCTCTCTCTCTCTCTCTCTCTCTCTCCTTTTAAGTCTCTTCCCCCCTCTCTCTCTTTATGTTTGGATTGTAGTTATAATTTCTTTTTTTAGATGAGCGTGGTAAAGTTATCATATGGGACACAACTCAAGAAGAACACATTATCAAGAATGAATTCCAACCAGTGGGATGCATAAATGATATAGCCTGGGATTTTGAAAGTAAAAGAATTGCTGTGGCTGGAGACGGACGTGAAAAGTAAGATTTGTAAAATGTTATAACAGACTTCCTGTAAAGACCAAACAACTCTTGTTGAATCAAAAGCCTTTTATTCGATACATGTGACACATACATGTAGTATCAAATTCCATAGTAGAAAGCTACAAAATAAAAAAACGAACTTTACAATTTGTCGTATCAAATTATGCTACCCATACATATATGTATGTAATAAGATAAAACTGTATCAAAAATATATGAAATACCAATCACGCTTTATACCGCAAACAACAATAATAAATTTAAGCATAAACTTACACTATGTGGCATCACTTTAAGACCAACAAATGCCTTCATCCACATGTGCACAACATATCATCTCGACACAGACACGGACTTCTTGGATCTGCTATACAAAGTTCGTAACAAGGGCGATAACTCGCGACCTGTATATTGTAAAATTCAAAATGGTAAGGTTACACTTCGCAAAAGTTAAAGAAAGTGTCAGAAATTCGGTTTGACACCACTAAAAAATCTATTGGACCAAAAAAAATTCAATTTTTTTTTAATTGTAAACAGTTACACATTTTAGTCTGCTTTACATCACATATCTCTTAAATTCAATTTATCAAAATTCACATTTTCTTTCGGAATTTTAAACATTCTTCCTCATTGTCCAAGTCAGTCTGATACCAAATCACAAATTATCAGTCCAAGTGAAAATTTGTCATTTTTGTCCAATGGACCAATAGCTTTCAGGAAATCTGGATATATTAACTGATGCCAAAACCCTCTTTTTTATCATTTTGGTTTAAGTTTAATTTTGTCACTAAATTTTATAAAAAAAAAAAATTTATAACAAATTTGGTATGATGACACTAGCAATGCCTAGAGCAAATCCTGGTATTTAATCAGCTGGTAAAGTGTTTTATTCCATATGATGTGATGATGAAATGTATGTGTTGTATTTATTTATTTTCCAACCACTGCAGCAGCTCTGTTGGTAGAGTACTTGCTCCGTAATTGGGAGGTTGTGGGTTCGAATCCTGACCAAGTCTGACCCAAGGCCTGAAAGTGGGTAGTGACTGTTCTTTCACCAAGTACTTGGCATTACAAAATGAAAGTCACGATTCTTTCGGATGGGAACTTGAGGTCCAGTGTCACGGTAGGTGTGGCACAATAAAGAACCATGCTGTATAATGCCATCAGCGCAACACAGGCAAAATTTCTGCACTTTTGTCCATAGCTGGCGACGTCTCAATATAAATGAAATATTCTTGACTGGGGTGCTAAACACCATTACTCAACTCAACTCACTATTTATTTTCCAGGTTTTGTCATGTATTCTTGGCGGATTCTGGAAACTCAGTTGGCGATTTGTCTGGTGTCAGTAAAAGCTGTAACGCAATAGATTTTAAACCAAACAGACCCTTCAGAATATGTGCTGCCTCAGAGGATAAGTCAGTGGTATTTTATGAAGGGCCACCATTTAAATTCAGCAAGACCTGTCAGGTATATACATATGTAACCAATCAGAATAACTGCTGATCCAGTTGCATTCTTTGAAGGGCCACCATTTAAATCAAGCAAAACCTCTTGTAACAAATCAGAATAACTACTACCTCAGAAGATATTAGTGGCATTCTATGAAGAGCCATCATTTAACTGTAGTCAACTCTATTAGGTATTTACATATGACCAATCAGAATTTTTACTTCTTCAGAACACAATTTAAGTTCAACAAAACCTTCCAGTGAAATACATACATGCATGTTACCGTTTTGAATATGCACTACTTCAGAAAACAAGTAGGAAGGTATTTTGTAAAGGGCAGCCATTTAAATTCAGCAAGCATTGGCCGAGGAAGGGGCAGAACCGGGGAATATATTATTGGAAAGGAAGGCTAAATAAATGCATTTACATGTAGCAATACAATCCTCCTTAGAACAATTTGATACAATCTGATTTGGAATTTCAGATAATCAAGATTAAGGGCCTTGTTATACAACAGAATTCAAGTACAAAGTTTTTTATATGGTTCAATTGTCACCCTTTCTTAGGATTTCTTCCTGTTTTATCATAAACTATCATGATTGAATTTTTTTTTAATGTCACCCAGCCCTAAAAAACATGTGATCTTATGTCATGGCACAGCATGAGTCTGTATGTCTGTTTGCATCTGTAACTCAAATTTTCGACATCTTCTGAAACTAGACAGTCAATATATTGATCACATTTCATAGGAAGTGTTAGTGGGTGGGCACTTTGTACGTTTGGTTGCTGTAGCTTCAGAAATAGGTCATTGTGACCTTCATTTGAAAAAAAACTCAAAAAAATCTTTTCCTCTGAAACCAAAATTATCCATATTACTTCAGCTACAACATGTATTTCAGCTTTTTATAAATGATTAGTGACTGAACCTTAGATATTTCTGCTTATGTATTGTGGCAGTGTCATCTAAACTAGGGAAAATTGGGATAGTTTCTGTAATATCTGTAATTGTCTATTTGGGATATCCTCAGGTGAGCATTAAGGCCCATGGTTCTCTTGTTTTATATTTGCAGGCTCATACAAATTTTGTAAACTGTATAAGATATGCTCCAGATGGATCTGTCTTTGCCAGTGGTAGCTCAGATAAAAGGGTAAGTCTTTAGTTGGTTAAGCTTTCTTCTTATTTATTTGTTTTGATCTGTGGTATTGCACACAATCTGATCTTTGTATTTTGACATTGACTTTTAACCTGCTGGTCTGGTTGGAAATTAACCTAAAATTCTTCATATAATTTTTTTTACCCATGCCAGCTATGCAGAATTAAAATATTTTGAAAATGTAAAATTTATTTTTGTTTTATCAATATTCAGCTGCTATCTTTTTGCTATTGTTCCAATTACAAACATTTCTTATAAATGAAAACGTCAAAGCTTTATCTGATCTTTAGAATTTGAAATTAAAAAATTATTTATGCAAAATACAAAAAAAAAAAAAAGGATTTTTGTAGAATTGAAAATGTGAACTGAGTGGAAAACAACATATATTTCAAGTAATATTCATTGGGCAGTAGAAAATTCAATATTTTATGATTGTTTTGATTTAGTTTAATAATATCCAGAAGTTGGGAATACTGCAAAGAAATTTACTTGTCTCAACACACAGATCTTCAAGTGATTGACCAGGCAAGCAATCATTTTCATGTCTCGGAATAGACGGATAAGAAATGGTGTAACACTCCCACCCACCCACTCAGTTCAGTACTGGTATATAATTTACAATGTTTACTACTTTTTGTGTTTATTTTAGGCATGTATATTTGATGGTAAAAGTGGAGATTTAATAGGGGAATTTGGTTCTCCCGCTCACGATGGAGGGATTTACGGGGTAAGTTCAAGTATTAGTTCATTATCTCACAAAAAGTTTAATATTGAAAGAAAACTGCTGTAGCTTTGTAAAAGACAATTTGGATTTTTAAATAAGATAATATTCTGCCATATATTTATGAGAATTTTATAAACCAAAATTTATTATTTAAGTTAATGATTTACATGTGCACTGAATCAAAAAATTCTTGTAGCAAATGAAAAATAAATCAAATAGATAAATGTCTGTCTGTGTATACTAATTCTACCTTCCCTAAGAATTAATCTCATAATGTTAGATTCTTCTGTTTGTTGTATTGCTATACATTTTTATCTGGAAATACTTTGTGTTTTTTTTTCTTTTCTACATTCATGTGAGCAACATGATGTGAAAATAGTACTTTGGTGAATATTTAGTTTAAGTATAATAACTTGTTTTTGCATTAACTGTCAACTGATAATGTAAAAATAAAATACACAAAAATCTTAAGATGTCACTTCTCATGAAAATTTTTAGAAATTCCTTTTAACCATACTAAATACATGTGAAGAGCTTTATTTTGGTGTATTTTACAGTTAAGTTTCAGTCCAGACAGTAGACAGGTGTTAACAGTATCTGGAGATAAAACAGCCAAAATCTGGGATGTTGAAACCAAGTCTGTTGTCAGGTAATGGTTAAGTATACACACAAACCATGTCTGTTGTCAGGTAATGGTCCAGTGTATATACAAACCAAGTCTGTTGTCAGGTAATGGTCCAATATACACACAAACAAAGTCTGTTGTCTGGTAATGGTCCAATATACACTCAAACCAAGTCTGTTGTCTGGTAATGGTCTAATATACACACAAACTAAGTCTGTTGTCTGGTAATGGTCCAATATACACTCAAACCAAGTCTGTTGTCGGGTAATTGTCCAATATACACTCAAACCAAGTCTGTTGTCAGGAAATGGTCCAATATACACTCAAACCAAGTCTGTAGTTGGGTAATGGTCCAATATACACTCAAACCAAGTCTGTTGTCAGGTAATGGTCCAATATACACCCAAACCAAGTCTGTTGCCTGGTAATGGTCTAATATACACACAAACCAAGTCTGTTGTCTGGTAATGGTCCAATATACACTCAAACCAAGTCTGTTGTCGGGTAATTGTCCAATATACACTCAAACCAAGTCTGTTGTCAGGAAATGGTCCAATATACACTCAAACCAAGTCTGTAGTTGGGTAATGGTCCAATATACACTCAAACCAAGTCTGTTGTCAGGTAATGGTCCAATATACACCCAAACCAAGTCTGTAGTTGGGTAATGGTCCAATATACACTCAAACCAAGTCTGTTGTCAGGTAATGGTCCAATATACACCCAAACAAAGTCTTTTGTTGCGTAATGGTCTAATATACACTCAAACCAAGTCTGTTGTCGGGTAATGATCCAATATACACCCAAACAAAGTCTTTTGTTGGGTAATGGTCTAATATACACACAAACCAAGTCTGTTGTTTGGGTAATGGTCCAATATTCCCTCAAACTCAGTCTGTCGTCAGACCATGTGTCCTGCATGTGGGTGTCATTGTGGGTTTCCATGCATTCATATGTGTGTAAACATTTGTTTTTCAACATTTTCTCGGAAACTGCTGATCCAATTGGAAGCTTAATAGTTCCGCTGATGACTTTTTTATTTTGTGTTTTGTGTTTGGCTATACCCAACAAGATGGCTGCCATTAATAGCCAAAAGACAAACAAAAATTTTCTCTGAAATCATACCTTGCAAGCAAATTCCTATGCCATCTTATGCAGATATTACCAAGAAATGATAACTTTTGTGAATATTATGATTTAATCCAATAAAATATAAATTTACCTAATCTACAGGATTAAGGTTATCTATTATATTAAATCCATACCTAATACATGCCATCAATATGAACATAAACAGTAAAAAAATCCAACTGATAGCATGATATCACAACCTTGTGTTGTAGAACCAATACATATTATTTTAAAATTATTTAAACAGAACTTATAGGCCTCAAACATTTTGGTATTAAAGAACTACTTTCATGTGTATTATGCCTTTTTTATGAAAGATATTTTGGTACACAATTTCATTATTTTATGTTTTTGTTTTCATGTAATCTACAAAAATGCAATTAAGTGAATAAAACTAAAGTATTTCAAATAATCATAATTTATCAGGTGAGCATATCAGGCCTATTTGACCTTTTGTTATATATGCTTTAGTTATATAATTTTATTTGATATTCCAGCACATTTAATATGGGATCAGATACAAGAGATCAGCAGTTGGGATGTTTGTGGATGGGAGATTACATATTAACTGTTTCATTGTCTGGACATATCAATTATCTCGATAGAAATGATCCAAGTCGACCAATACGGGTTCTTAGGGTAAGTGGTTCTTACAATTTTTAATCTCATATATGTCGTGCTGTGATTATAAGTCAATTTATCTCATGAAAATCATGGTTCTTGAAAATAAAGATCACATAATGGTTGACATGTTGTAAGAAAAGAATAAAATTTCATAATGATTATTTGTGTCAGTGAGTTAGTGGAGGGTTGGAGTTATGAAGTTGAATGACAAAGTTGATAATTTCCAGTTTTATTAAGAAGGATTCCAACAATTGTTGCTTAAGGATAGTAACTTGTGGATCATGATGCCTTTTACCACTTAGTGGGGTCTAGTGGTCTAAAGCATGTTCTTATGGGTCACAGTGCCTCTTATCACCTAATTTCCATTTTTTTCCATACAAATCCTTGTGAAATTTTGTCACTTTGCTCGTGAAATTGTTTGTCACTTGGCTTGTGAGATATTTTGTCACTTGGCTTATGAGATTGTTTGTCACTTGTCTTATGAGATAGTTTGTGACTTGGCTTGTGAGATATTTTGTCACTTGTCTTGTGAGATATTTTGTCACTTGGCTTATGAGATTGTTTGTCACTTGTCTTGTGAAATATTTTGTCACTTGGATTGTGAGATTGTTTGTCACTTGTCTTGTGAGATATTTTGTCACTTGGCTTATGAGATTGTTTGTCACTTGTCTTGTGAGATATTTTGTCACTTGGCTTATGAGATTGTTTGTCACTTGTCTTGTGAGATATTTTGTCACTTGGCTTATGAGATTGTTTGTCACTTGTCTTGTGAGATATTTTGTCACTTGGCTTGTGAGATTGTTTGTCACTTGGCTTGTGAGATTGTCACTTGGCTTGTGAGATTGTTTGTCACTTGGCTCGTGAGATAGTTTGTCACTTGGTTTGTGTAAGGTTTTGTTTACTCTTGGCTTGCTCATGGTTTCCTCAGCAATTCCTGGAATCACCTTGATATAAAAGGAAAAAAATAGACTGGAGCATAAAACATGAATAAAAAGTACATTAGGGTAAATACATAAAAATTTTTTATTCTAGCTCTGACTTGAAAGTTGACATTCTGCTCTTAAATTCTATAAAAATTGTGAATTTAATTGTAATAAGACAGTTATTTTAAAATCTTTATGATTTTTGGACTACCAAGCACATGTATAGCCTTTGTATGACTGTTTAACATCTGAACTTTGTGTTTTTTTATGAATATGTTTTTTTTTAACTCTAAAAAATTTATTTGATTATTTTATGTTACATGTTCTAGGGTCACAACAAGCCAATCACTGCCATGGAATCCACTGCAGATAAATCAATGATATTTACTGGCGATTCTGAGGAAAGAATAGATATCCTTTTATACAGATCTTTATACCCCCCGCCTCAAAGGGGGGGGGGGTATATAGTGATCCTGATGTCCATCCGTCCATCATTCCGTCTGTCTGAAATATTTGGTTTCCAGATGATGACTCAAAAAGTCTTCAACCAAATGATTTCATATTTATATGCAGTGGTAATGGTTAGAAGAGGAAGGTTCCTTTCAATTTTGGAAAATTTCCCACTATCATTCAAGAGTTATGCCCCTGTTTCTGTTATTTTGAAGTTTTACCCATTTCTGGATGATAACTTCAGAACCAGTCTGCCAGTTGATTTCATATTGATATAGAAAGCTTATGGTCATGAAAGGAAGTTTACTGAGAGGGTGGCAGGGGTATTAGTTATCCTTTGGATTACCAGTCTAGTTATATTGGTAATAACTTTGGGGACTTAGGCCTATTTTAACACAAGGGCTGCAGTATATTGGTAATAACTTGGGGGACTTAGGTCTATTTTAACACAAGGGCTGCAGTAACATACATTTATTGTAGTGTGTGATATGTTACATGTATATTAATATATACATGTAAAATGTTTGCATGGAAAATTTGTTTCAATCCAAGGTCTCCTGAATCCATTTTTCATAATGCACACTTTGTCACATGACACTGTTGTCTGAATCATGGCAATGTTGACCACTGCTTCAAACATTGTGACTTGTTTCCTACCACATGATCAGAAATTGACTAATAATAGTTTAAGAATTTTCCATGAGGTATAATAATGTGAAATATTTTCCCTCATGAATTATTGTTAATTATTATCAAATTGTCCTGAGTTGATAATAATTCACAATATCAGTACAATAGTAAATTCCATTTAATATTGACCTTACTGGTTAATTTTTAGGGAAAATTTTTTTTTTTTAAAAAAAAGTTTTGTTGATATTGTGTTTTTGAGTTCTGATATTGTATTCCTTAATCATGATTATATTGTTGGAATTCGTCATCAGGAGAATGCGAAGAAATGCAAGGTAAAAAACACAACAGTAAAATACAGGATGTAGCGGTAACAGACGATACTCTGATCAGTATCAGTATGGATGATACCATCAAATTCTCCGACATAAACAGCAGACAATATGGGTAAGGAGTATTAACTTTACATTTTAATCAGGCCCCAGTTTCACATTTATTCACTCAATTATACACTCTGGCAGACGACATGTTTATCAGAATCAGTATGGATGATACCTTTAAATTCTCCAACATAAACAGCAAACAAAATGGGTAAGGAGTATTAACTTGACACTGTAAATCGGTCCCATTTCACAATCATGCCCTCAATTTAATTTACACTCTGGCAGACGACATGTTTATCAGTATAGGTATGGATGATACCTTCAAATTCTTGTTACTCTCAGGAATTTACTGGAAAATAATAAAAAAAATAAATTCCCAATTTACAGTTATCAGACATAAATAAAAGTATGGCCGCTTTTGTTGCTGTTTGAAGTATAACTGAATTCATGATATAAATTTTTAATGAGAAGTGGGATTTCTTCTTGTGACGACAGTGCAGATGCAAATAAATCATAATTGACCTAGATATTTGTAAGTAACTAATAAAAACTGATGTAACTATCAAAAAGACGGCAAATCTTCACCGGCGAAACCAGTCAATCGTAAATAAACCTCTACATGCAGTCTTTTGATTGTTGAGTTCTTTCCTTCACAATAAAAATTTTAAATGTATTATTTTTCATATTAGGAAGTGAACTCTATATCTATGTTGATCTATGGTTTTTTCTTGTACATAGACATGGGTTTTGAAACTGTATCTTTCTCTATCTCTATAGGATTATCTGCTTCTAGGTTTTAAGTAACATTACGCTTTTGTTTAAATTTGGGAAATTTTATAGAGGAATCTTAACTGAGGGAAATTGTATGTGAGAGAAATATGACATTTCTATCCTTTTAATACAGTCATTGATTGAATGGGGCAATAACGCTATCCAAAAATACGGAGTTGTGGCCCCTGATCTGCTAGAAAATAAAATTAAAATACAATTATCTACAAAAAACAGTCCAGTCCATATGTTTGACCATTCTACATAAAACAATCAAAGTATTTCAACTGAAACATCAGACATTTAACAGACAAATGATGGTAGCAACTAAGTTGTATACAGCCATGACCTACCAGGAAGTACCGTAAATCCCCGGATATAAGACTACTTCGCCTATAAGACGGGGTGGGATTTTCCTGTCATTTTTTATGATTTCAGGTGATACTGCACCTATAAGACGACCGTGATTTTCAGACAAGGTCATACTGGTAACGGTATTTGACGCTACCGATCGGACCATAAACTTTCCACCAATTTTCGAATATTGTTTATATTTTTTGTTTTTAATACCGTACTTGTGAAATTAATTTCTTTGCCGTTTGATTCTAGTTTAATTTTGAAAAAAATCAGAAAACGTAAAAAATAAAATCAGATGCCAAAACATCTCATCATCAGTAATCATGAAGACGTATATCTGTTCCGTTTTTAAATAAATTTTTAAAAATTTTGTTATGGTTTGGTAGTAGACCTCAGTCGTGATAAGGCCGGATGGGGGACGGTCAAAAGTAGTGCATATAAAAAACTCAGGGGTCTTTACTTAGACCCTGCTCATTTAAATTTGTTAATAGATAGCACTTTGCAATTTTGCCAGGGTGAGAGCTTCTGAGGTTTGCTAAAGAATTAAGCTGAGTTGGATGACTATCGCACTATATTTCCAGCGTAAGGACTTGAGCCGCACAATGCACTTCCTATGCCTGGACCACATTTTGCATGTAAACATTGCCATGTGCTTTTAGCATGATTGACACATTTTCCAAATTTCTGAAAAAATGAATCAGACAAGGTATTGATTTTTTTTGAAAAAGAAAAAAAGTAATATTTGAGGATTCAGGGACAATATGTGCCAATATATGTAGTTTGGGGTTTGTTGACCATCAGATTCTATGAAAATGGTCTATTTTGAGGTAAAATTTTACAATTTTCTGTGTGGTTGCCATGGTAACAAAATGTTTGCTAAACTTGTTAAAATTTGCATTTGGGTCATAAATTCAGTATAGAAATAGTGCTTGAATTCTTCTGATTTTAAAAAGTATCAACATTTCTGGTGTTACTTTAAAAATTATTGAAATATGGGTGCATAACACTAAAGGTGGTATGACCAAAATTGGGCAATTTTGGCTGTCATTTCATGACTGAGGTCTGCTACCTTTATTAGATTATCAATCAGCTGTTGAATACAGGAACCCTGATACTCAAAACATATTGCCCTTTACGTGTGAAGCAGACAAAGTATGGTTTATGTAATTTCTAGATTGTTACTAAAAGTAAACAAAAAGAATAAAATATTGTACAGAATATTTCCCACCTCCTTGATTACTGTACTTACCAAAACCTTGATGACTTCTTTTTATTTCTTATTTTTATTTTATTAAAAGATAATTAAATATACACAACTACAAAAATTTCAAAGCAAGTGATTCGCGTTTCTTGTATGTTATGAATATGTAAAATATATCAACCATTATGAAACTGCAATATACAAAAACAAAGATGGCGGACATTACGATCGTGTGTGGACATTTTCTCAAGAATTTCAACCCCTCAGTTGTTTACCGTCTTATAAGACGACCCCCCTTCTCAAAAAATAAATTTTAAGGTAAAAAACCCCGTCTTATATGCGGGGATTTACGGTAGTTGCCCTCTAGCGGATCAGGGGTCATAACTACCGGTATATCTATTCATTATATTTTTAATAGCGTTATCAGCCCATTAATATCATATACAGGTATTTATGGTTTTTTTTTGTTTTTGTTTTTTGAGTACATTTTGTATTATGATGTTTGTCAAATAGCTGTCTGTTTTTATACAAGCTTATAATTTGTATTTTGTACATCATCTAAGTGTGATATTTATCTTTTTTAGGGATTCAATAAAGTTAGACTCTCAGCCCCGATCTGTAGAACATCGAAATGGTTTCACTGTCATAGCCTGTATTAATCATGTAAGTATTATTATTATTATTATTATTATCATTATTATTATTATTATACATACCAGATGAAGTCTCAGCTGATATGATACAGGACTGGAGTGGAGTAATGGTGTTTGATGCCCAAGTCAAGATTCTTTATACTTATTTCAAGCGGTAAGTTCTGGAATGGTGGAGGAAACCGGAAATCCTGGAGAAAACCACAGAGCTTCGGCAAGCAAACTGACAAACTTTCTCACACTAGAATCTGTCCCGAGTGGGATTCGCACCCAGGCGGTGAGAGGTGCTGTGATCCGTAAGTGCACTTTAGACCACTCAGCCACTGAGGCCCTGACGGAAATGATACAGGGTCAGTAGGTTACATAGCAGGTGAGGCCATGTTTTCCATACTGGATACTTACGAACCAATTGAGTTTTTTTACCCTGAAGATGATCCAGAAGTATTTTTTTAAAAAAAAGAAGGGAAAAAATATTGTCATTGATGTTAATACACAGCACCTCATTCAATTTTATTTATGTTCTCAAATTCCTTGTCCATTTTCTTGTCTTAAAAAAATATGTTATAGGAGTCCAGTAGCTTATCCTTTTGGTTTTAATGTCTCATGTGATAAAACTTCAGTACCTTATGAACAACTTTTTACCGTAGAATGTTCCGCAAAAAAGAGTTTACATACATTAGCCATTTTTGTTGATGTTTACCTTAGCAACAGAGGACATAACTCTAATGCACCCAGAATCAGCCCGCTGACCCAATAGTTTTGTGTCTGTGAATATGTACAGAATGACACTTGATTGATCATGTGATTCATTTTAGCCATTCACTGTCTTTATTTCCTGAAAAATGCTTTTAGGACTTTAAAAAAGGACCATCCTTGAAACATGAAAGTAAAATGTTTGACTTTTTTTGTTATGTCCCAAACAGCTTCATCATGATAGGGTTTGTTTTTTGTTTTTAGCTCACCTGAGCTGAAAGCTCAGATGAGCTTTTGCTATCCATCTTCGTCTATCGTGCGTCGTCTGTCGTGCGTAAACTTTTTTCATTTTAATCTTCTCCTCCAAAACCACTGGGCCAAATTTAATGAAACTTGGTAATCATCATGCCTGGGTTAAGCCTTTTTAGACTTGCACAAATAAAGGAGTTATGCCCCCTCGGGGCCCCATAAGGTGGGAAATAGTGAAAAAATTTTAAAATCATCTCTGAATGTACAAGAGATATACCTTAGTTATTTCATTTATAACATTCTTAGGTCATCTAGTTCTAGCAGGGTTAGCTCTGGCTCTTAAAAGATTTGAGCCAAGTCTTTAGCCGATGTTAAAATTTAGGAGCCAATTTATATGTTAAGGAACCAGAAAAACTAAGAAAAGTGACAAAAATGTAGTTCTAATCTGCTGTATAAATTGTTATTGATTATCAGTAATTACTTTTTCATACTTAAAAAATAAAAATAAAAAGTCAGTGTTTTTCATCTGCCTCATATGGAAATTAATAAAAACTTTAGAGCAAAAATATTAGCCAAAAGCTATTATCTGGAGCCAGAATTCATAAAAATTAGCAATTGGCTAAATTGGCGAACCCTGTCTAGATTTGCACAAATGGTAAACATGGAGCTCAAAATGGGGAAATGGCAAGGCACTTAGTGGGGAAATTGCTAAAAATTATATATTTGTCACTTTATCACTTTTTGTATAGACATGTATATTAGAATATTGTAGGTATTGTTATGATGATCATTTTGATATGGTTCAAGGTCATATTTTAAAAGGTAAAGGTCATAGCTGCATATGTGTACTGAAACTGTGAATTATCTTGAAAACTATTAACTTTTTGTATAAGCATGTATATTAGAATATTGTAGGTATTGATGTGACGATCATTTTGATATATGGTTCAAGGTCATATTTTGAAAGGTCAAGGTTATAGCTGCATATGTGTACTGAAACTGAATTATCTTGAAAACTATTAACTTTTTGTATAAGCATGTATATTTGAATATTGTAGGTATTGATATGATGATCATTTTGTTATATGGTTCAAGGTCATATTTTGAAAGGTCAAGGTCATAGCTGCATATGTGTACTGAAACTGTGAACTATCTTGAAAACTATTAACTTTTTGTATAAGCATGTATATTTGAATATTGTAGGTATTGATATGACGATAATTTTGATATAAGGTTCAAGGTCAAATGTTGAAAGTTAAAGGTCATATCTGTAAAGATGACTGAAATTGTTAATTATCTTGAAAACTATGATCTTTTTGTATAGGCATATATATTAGAATTTTGTAGGTATTGATATGACAATCATTTTGGTATATGTTTCAAGGTCATATGTTGAAAGTTAAAGGTCATATCTGTAGAAGAAGACTGAAATTGTTAATTATCTTGAAAACTATGAACTTTTTGTATAGGCATATATATTAGTATATTGTAAGTATTAATATGACGATGATTTTGATATATGGTTCAAGGTTACATATTCAAAGGTCAAGGTCATAGCTGTTGAAGAAGACCGAAATTGTGAATTATCTTTAAAACCATTAACATTTTGTACAAGCATATTTATTAGAATATTGTACGTATTGATATTAAGACCATTTTGATATAAGGTTCAAGTTCATATGTTCAAAGGTCATAATTATGGCTGCATAACCATATGGTTAATGATTTGGAAATTATTCATTTGTACTATAGTTAAATCATGCATATGAGCTGTTTATAAATGAAATGTGACTAGACATTTCTGATTAATTATTGCAGGATTTTCCAAACTTGAGGAATTTTATGAACCTTTTGTAATTAAGTTCTTTGTTAGTTTTTGGACATTTCCTCAGGTGAGTGTTAAGGCCCATGGGCCTCTGATTAAGTTTTGTGGGAGTTGAGAAAACTTGAAAGTTTCTATACTTTATGTATTATCCATTGCACTTTACAAACAATTTTAGAGATATCCTTAGGTGAGCGTTAAGGCCCATGGGCCTCTTGTCATGATTTGTGGCATTTAAATATCAGACATCGGAAAGACATGTTACTTCAAGTAATTCTTGTTTTTTTTACTTTAATTTTATCATTATTCATTACAGGTAGTTGTATTTGAAGATAGACAAAAGAAGTTTGCCCAGGCCGTTCCTTATGAACCAATAAGTGTTTCCATATCTCCTAGTGGTGATGTGGCCATTGGAGGTGAAAAGGTAGGACATGAAATAAATAAAAAAATTAATAATAGATAAATAAAGAAATTAATTAAAAAATAATTTTTTTTTTTTTTTTTCATTTTCATGGAGATATTTGGAATAATATGAACAGAAAAAAGGATAACCATGACAATATGGTTATAAAGAATAACATTTAACTGTACCACTTACTAGCTTTTCCTAGTACACACCTGAATAAGTAAACAAGAAAAGCATAACCTGAATTACAAGATTACAAGACTTCTAAAATTGAATGGGACTTGATGTTGTAATGCAGACATAAAATGAGAAACTGTCAAATATGCATGTGTTCAGTCTTGTGACTGCTGAGTATTTTTACCTGCTACTCTTGCAACCATACAACTGTTCTTCCTTAATGCTACATGATAAGGATCTGGTATGCTTTTAAAGATAAATGTTTATAATGAGAAATTTTTGTTTTTTTTTTTTTTAGGACAAGAAAATTCATATATACTCAATTGCTAGCGGTGCTCTTACAGAGGCAAAGGTCATTGATAACCAGGATGTACCTTTAGATTTGGAATATTCACCAGATGGCGCTTACCTAGTTTCTGCGGGAGCAGATAGATATGTTAGATGTTTTACTATATCGGATAGTAAAGTAAGTACAGTTTTTGTACAGTTAAACATTATTATAATACAGTAGATTCCACTTAATTGCATACCGGTTAATTGCATATTCCGGTTAATTGCATTATTTTCCTCTGCACAAAACCATTTCCTATTTAAACAATGTAAAAAATTCCATTTATTTGCATAAACAAAAGTCTTAATTCAGCTTAATTGCATAAAAAATTCTGAAAATTATGTGATCTTGGTCTGAAGTTTCATGATTACAAAATATATTTGCCGATAATGCAAGGTAACCTCGAGCAGTGTTTACATTATATAAACATGTGTACAGCTAATGCCAGGTGAGATATGAAGCCAATTAATTAGTGTTCACTTTGTAGAGTAGTCATCCAATTGGTCTGTCAATACGCGTTTGTCAGGAAACGTAATTAATTATGTTAAACCAATTAAAAAGGGCTATGACAGGTTTTTGTAAAATTTGTACCATGGTCACACAAGTTTTATAACGATTTTTTTTACTGAAATTTATTTCCATTACATTTTCTAAACCCAGACATGGTTTTACTGGAACTTCGGTGCTTGGTTTTTTAAACAAAGATTAAATAAAACCAAAAACAATTTTGTTAAATTAATGTTTTTGTTAACATGGTTAAGGAATGTGTATGTACGTTGACTGTTATCCCACTGGGATAATCCCAGAGCAAGTTTGATAACGCGTATTTACAGTTCTTTTAGCGTAAACTCAATAAATCATACCTCAATCAAATGCTTTATTCTTTATTTATTATTTCCTCTTTAAGATAAACTGGTTGAAATCATCGTTTACGGCTGAAAAACCCTTTATGTAGCAAGTTTTGTCGGTATACAGATTCAACATCAAAGACATTTTTTCACTTAAGGAAGTGACGTTTTATTCATTAATTTCATTGGATCAGACCTAGTTACACATAACAACGGGAATTTCCAATTTAAGACTGATCGAATAATTGGTCAATAAACAATTAAAATATAACTTTGTATAAAATAAATAACAAGATAAGACATCTTTCAATTTATTTACACAAAATCTGTTTGAAATTTAATTATACCGGACATTGTGCACATTGTCAAGCAACTGGATTTTTTCTATGTCACATTTAAAAATAGATTATTGTACCGTGAAAGGGAGATAACTCGAACAATATAACTCAGTGCCATGTGCGAACACGTGGCGTTTTTAAAAAGAAGTAAATAAACAAGAAATACGAATATTGCGAGTGTTAAGCAACAATTAATTAAATACCAACAGATGTTCCAGTTACATACATTTTCTAGGATTAAACACAGATCGATGGTCTGAAAGAAAAGTCCACCTATACCACTTTTTGGAATCCCATGTAAATACGAGGTTTAAAATGATCAGCTATAATTTTAATTCTTTATTTAGTAAAGAAAATATACTACAAGTCTTGAGATTTTAATTAATTAAATATTTTTTTCAATTATCTTTAATTCTTTATTTTTTATGTCAAAGGAATTACAAATTTTATGCTGTTTCAGCATTCTACAGTACACCGACTTTGATGTCTACTAAAAAAAACGGCCTCACCGGGTGTATCTGTCAATTGATCAGCTAGAATTTTTAAAACATTATACAAATAAAATAAAATAATTTTTTAAATTTTTTTATTCTGAATTATTTATTTCATTTTTTAATTTCAAAGTAATAACTAATTTTCTGTTGTTTCTACAGTATACTATGATGCCTACACAAGTACTAAAATGGCCCAAACTGATATATCCATCAATCAA
This sequence comes from Tegillarca granosa, assembly GCA_029721355.1. Taxonomy (NCBI): domain Eukaryota; kingdom Metazoa; phylum Mollusca; class Bivalvia; order Arcoida; family Arcidae; genus Tegillarca; species Tegillarca granosa. Next base: position 36,928,949 of record CM056605.1, read on the forward strand.
TTATGCCCAAGGGCATTTTCGGTTATTTGCATATTCCGCTTAATTGCATAAAATTTTCTGACAAACGGACTATGCAATTAAGCGGAATCTACTGTACCGCTTAAAAAACTTTGCCACCCTACTCATTGCCAGGGCTTGTTTTAAATTCAAAATTTTTGAAGAAATTTTTTCTTATTTTCTTTAGCCTCTCTTGTTTTATTGACCCTTAAAAAACTTTGCCACCCTGCTCATTACCAGACTTGTTTTAAATTTAAACTTTCAAGAAATTTTTCTTCTTAATTTTTCTTCAGCCTCCTTTGTTTTATTGAGCCTTAAAAGACTTTGCTGCCCTGTTCATTATCAGAATTGTTTTGAATTCTAAATTTAAAAAAAATTTCTTGTTTTTTTTTAGCTCACCTGAGCACTGCTCAAGTGAGCTATTGATATCAATAGAGGCAGACCCTCCATCGTCCGTCCGTCCGTCAACAATTGCTTCAAATGACTTCTTCTCAAAAACTTCTGGTCACATTTTGTTCAAACTTGGTCAAAAGCATCTATAGAACATTGCCTTTCAAATTTTTGTTTTTGGTTGCCATAGCTACCAAATGTAGGTCACATTGACCTACATAGTTGAAAACCTAAAAAACTCTTCTTTTTAAAACCACTTTACTGAGATAAAATCTGATGTGATATTTGGCATCTAAAGCATCTTATATACATGTACCAAGTTTGTGACTTTCAATAATTTTTTTGAAAAATTACAAAAAAATTGAAAAATTGCAAACACTCAAGGGTTGTACAGATCTAGGAAATTTGCACTCTGGTTGAAATGCTACCTATATGCCTGATTTGACCCCTATTAAGAAATCATGTCCCACTTCCTTCAGTTCTAGATTGAACACTTCTGGCAACATAGATACATACCACACAAACATGTTCTACTGACTGCGCCAACAAATTATGTATAATGGCCAGTAAGATTAACTTTCTCATATTGGCGAAAAGGATTTTCAAAGTGGCAACATGTACATTGTTGCAGAGGATGGGTTGGTGAAACCAAAAAAGATTCCAGGGCTAGCCCTGTTGATATAATTGAAATATTATTGACTGGGACATTAAACACCATTACTCTACTCTCTCCCTCTGGCACTGTAGATAAGATAAGCCATTTAGTATAGCTGCAATGCAAAATATCTTTGTCCAGAATTCCTGTGCCAGAAAGAATATTGCACCAAAAGTTTGAATATTTATTAAAATAGTAACTGACAATTATTGTCTTTTGATTTCGGTCAACACAATGATTTCTCAACCCAGGTTGTATTCACTGAGACCATTGGACAAGGTGAATATAACTTTCTGTTGCATAGAGAAATCCTTGTATTAACCAAAATCAAAAATCAATGAGTGTTTTGTTATATGACTAGAGAAAAAAAATTAAAAAAACAAAAAAAAACAAAACGTTCCTTGGGTGGAGGGCCATCTATAGCTGCCATCATGTCAAAAAATTTCTGTTTAAAAACTGTTTTTTAAGTGAAGGTTAATTTTACTTATGAAATAATTATGCTGATTGGTTGTTTTTAAAATACCATCCAATGAAAAATTTGAAGTTTTAAAAAAGTCAATGGAAATTCCTTACATCTAATTTTAGTTTCATGACACCCTGTTGGAATGTTGTATTACCCTCTCTGACTTTAAGTGTGGTGATTATAATGTTTCTGAGAGTGATTTTATATATTATGCAGTTTTATCATAGCAAAGTAAAGGCAACCTCAACCAATCAGAATGAAGAAAATTTATATTCATAATAATTCTCCTTGTAGTGAATTTATATTCATAATAATTCTCCTTGTAGTGCCAAGGGCAACAGCAGTAAAGTGGGCACCTTATTCTTCTATAAAATGTTACCCATGCATACAGATGATATTTGGAAGTTCTCCACACACTGCTCTGGGCAACAACAATAAAGTGGGCACCTTTCTCTTATATACATATATTCATTTTCTGTATCTTTGTTTACAGATGATATTTAGCAGTTCTCCACACACTGCCCGGGCAACAACAATAAAGTGGGCGCCTTTCTCTTATATACATATATTAATTTTCTGTATCTTTGTTTACAGATGATATTTAGCAGTTCTCCACACACTGCCCGGGCAACAACGATAAAGTGGGCACCAAACTCAAGATATTTTGCCACAGCTTCCTTAGATAATTCTATTATAGTTTGGGAACCTTCAGATTCAATAAACAACTATACAAAGTTAAAGGGTAAGTATTATATAGCTGATTTTTTATGGTTTAGTTTATCTTTTGTGGTGTTCAGCTGATCTTTTGTGGTGTTTAGTTTATCTTTTGTTTTTTTTATTTGATCTTTCGTTTAGTTCACTACATCTTTGTGGTGTTCAGTTGATCTTTCGTGTTCTTCAGTTTATTTTTTTGTGGTGTTTAGCAGGTCATTTTTTGATTTCAGCTGTTCTTTTTTTGGTGTTCAAATGATCTTTTGTGGTGTTTAGCTCACTTTTTGTGGTGTTCAGCTGATCTTTTGTTGTGTTCAGCTGAACTTGTTTGTTGTTCACCATGCCTTCCTGGTGTTCAGCTTACCTTTTGTTGTGTTCAACTGATCTTTTGTGGCATTCAACTGATCTTTTGTGGTGTTCAGCTGATCTTGTGTGTTGTTCACCATGATCTTTTGCGATTTTTAGTTTATCTTTTGTTTTTTCAAGTCGATCTTTTGCATTGTTCACCACATCTCTGTGGTGTTCAGCTGATCTTTTGTGGTCTTCAATTTATATTTTGTGGTGTTCAGTTTATCTTTTGTGGTGTTTACCAGTTAATTTGTTGAATTCAACTGCTCTTTTTTGGTGTTCAACTGATATATTCTGGTGTTTTACTGAACTTTGTGGTGTTCAGCTCATCTTTTGTTGACTCACCTTTTGTTGTGATCAATTTATCAGCTCATGTTCTTGTAATGTTCATCCAGTCTTGTGGTTTTCAATTCTTGTTTTTGTGGTGTTCAACCCACTTTTATAATGTTAAGCTAATCTTTCTGTAGTGTTCATCTCGTCTTTTTGCATTCATTTTACCTTTTGTGTTGGTTGGCTTATTTTTTGTGGCGTTTAGTTTATGTTTTGTGGTGTTCAGCAGATATTTTGTGGTGTTCAGCAGATATTTTGTGGTATTGAGCAGATGTTTTGTGGTGTTCAGCAGATATTTTGTGGTATTCAGCTCACCTTTTGATTTGTTCAGCTCATGTTTTGGGGTACAGTAGATTCCCTTTTATTGCAAAGTCTTTTTGTCAAAAAAATGCAATTAACAGGAATATGCAAATAACTAAAATGCCCCTTTGGCAAAATCAGTGAATGGACACATTGCATGAGACTGTTTGTTTAGCACTGGTCAAGATATTATAGTCACTGCACTGTAGAAACAGCTGAAAACTTCTGAATTAGCAAAGTTTTTAGAATCTATGTGTTGTTCATTTTGCATACAGCACTGTTATTGTTCTGGTTATCTCCCTTTCAGGATATGATAATCTGTTTTTAAATATGACATTAGAAAAAGTTCAGATGGTTGACAATGTACACTATGTGCCTTTAACTGAGATAAAATTATTGATTATATTTTATCCTGAACTTACATTTACATGTACATTACTTTCAGGTGCTCATGCGTTAGCGACAATAACACGACTTCTGTGGATAGACAACAACACTTTACTATCGTGTGCTGATGACAGTTGCATAAAGACATGGAGTATAGAGTAAATTGTTAACTATTCCTTGTAGTTTTACATGGTCAGTCGGTCAACAAGTGGACAGAATGTAAACATTTCCTTGTAGGTTCATGTGTTCAGTTGGTCAGTTGACCGGCAGGATGTAAACGTAATCATCATCATAATTTGTATATATACTTCTGCTACATCTCTCTTTATAGAACAATAAGATTTATTTTCTTTTTTGTGAGTTTTATTTTTTTTTTTTCAATCTTTTTTTTCCTTTTTTCCCCCCCTTTTTAGCTCACTTGACCGAAAGGTCATGTGAGCTTATGGCATGGCGCGGCATGTGTATGTGCATGCGTGCGTGCATGTGTGCATGCATGCATGTGTGCGTGTGTGCGTGCGTGTGTGCATCGTTAACCCCTTTTTTCGACTTCTCCTCCAAAACTGCTGGACAGATTTCAATGATACTTGGTCAGAAGCATATATGGGCCGGTGCAATTCAGATTTGTTCATGGCCATGGTCAAGGTGACCTAGGGGTCCAAAAATCTTAAAAAATCTTCTTCTCTAAAACCGATGATGAGAGAAAAAATCTGATGTGATATTTGGCTTCTCTAGGGTCTTAAGCCTATAGTTTGTTCATTCATGAAATTTGGTCGAAAAATGGGTTACGCGTTTTTGCATTTAATTTTAAAAATTTCGTAAAATGGCTTAAAATTGTTATAACTTGACTATTTGAATAGATATTGACATGGGGTTTTCAGTTTTGACTTTTTCTTGAAATGACCTTTAAAATAGGGTCAAGGTCATGACCTAATTTGTGATTTATGCAGTTTTAGGCAATTTTCTTGCAAATTTTAAGAGATATATGAATTCAAAACATTGTTAAAATGTTCCCCATGACAAAATTGAAAAAGGTACCAAGTTTCGTAACTATTTGATAATCCAAGAATGAGTTGTTGCCCCTGAAGTTTTATTTTTGGCTTATGATTACTAAAATTGTGCAATAGCTTGAAAACTTTAAGCTTTTTGTATAGGCATGTATATTAGAATATTGTAGGTATTGATATGAAAATCATTTAGATAAATGGTTCAAGGTCATATGTTGAAAGGTCAAGGTCATAGCTGCATACATGTACAGAAATTGTGAATTATCTTGAAAACTGTTAACTTTTTGTATAGTCATGTATATTAGAATATTGTAGGTATTGATATGATGATCATTTTGATATATGGTACAAGGTCATATGTTGTAAGGTCAAGGTCACAGCTGCAAAAGAAGACTTAAATTGCTAATTATCTTGAAAACTATTAAATTTTTGTATAGGCATGTATATTAGAATATTGTAGGTATTGCAACATTGATCATTTTAATATATGGTACAAGGTCATATGTTCAAGGTCAAGGTCACAGCTGCAAAAGAAGACTTAAATTGCTAATTATCTTGAAAACTATTAATTTTTTGTATAGGCATGTATATTAGAATATTGTAGGTATTGCGACAATGATCATTTTGATATATGGTACAAGGTCATATGTTGAAAGGTCAAGGTCACAGTTGCAAAAGAAGACTTTAATTGCTAATTATCTTGAAAACTAAACATTTTGTAAAAGCATGTTAATCAGAATATTGTACGTATTGATATTAAGACCATTTTGATATAAGGTTCAAGTTCACATGTTCAAAGGTCAAAATCATGGCTGCATAACCATATGGTTAATGATTTGGAAATTATCTATTGTACTATAGTTAAATGGTGCATATGAGCTATTAAAAATGAAATGTGACTAGACATTTCTGATTAATTATTGCAGGATTTTCCAAACTTGAGGAATTTTGTGAACTTTTTGTACTTAAGTTCTTTGTAAGTTTTTGGATATTTCCTCAGGTGAGCATTAAGGCCCATGGGCCTCTTGTTAATTTAATTTGCAGTATTTTCCCACAAATTAAACAAGAGAAATAAGATATGCTAGAAAATTTAACCTTGATTAAATACATTGCTCAGTATGGCTCAGTGACCTTTTTTTGTTTGAATGAATTTTATCAATTAGAGGAAGCCAAAAATCTTTTTAAAAAAAACCTTCAGGAAATTTGATTCTTATTCTTTTTTATGATTTTACATTGATTTGATGTGGAGCTTAAATATTTTTTGAAGCTGTACTAACATTGTTCATGCTTTTAAAAGCTAATACAGCCTGCTGTGCTCGGCAAAACATACATTTAGAAAAGAAGTGCCTCATATTTTTTTAAAAAAAAAAATGGAATGACGGAAAAGGTTTTCATATTTGTTCCATGGAGTTGTTTATCTTAGGAGGCATGTTTTAAGAAACAACAAACAACTTTGATGTTTATGGTTGATACTTCAACCCTTTGACAGGGCTATGGCTATCAGCTGTTCTAGAATTTTGGAGAGAGACAACATCCCGATTTGAGGAATTTGGTAATGCCAAGATGATCTAGTCACATATCAAAAAGTTTTTAAACAACTAATCTGCAACCATTAAAACCTCAAATTTTAACATTTATCAGTTAATTACTCAACCAATCAGGATAATTAAGATACTTCACACCTGTAAATCACTATTAAGCGATATAAACATGGCGACTTGTCACCTGCCCAAACATTTCTGGTTTATCATAAGATAACTGAACACAACAGAGGGTTCCTGATAATGGGTGTCAAAAATGAGAACCATTTTGACTTCACTTTTATTGAAGTATGGGGAGAAGTTTTATGAAACAAGGCCAAGTTATTGACCAACTTTGCCCTTATTTTGAACCATGAATTATAAAAGTGAATCAGTTAAATTGACTCAAATTTAATATCGATATTTTATCATGTATCATCAATCTTCAATGATTCTGTCAAAATTGTTTTTAATTAACAAACATATAAGTGTAAATAAATGCTGTTTACAGATATTTTTGAATTATTTTGAATTAAAAGTGCTTAATTGGTTAATGTATTTATCTTTTGTTAATTATCATATGTTATTTATCACAGACGAACATGAGACTTTTTGAAACAAAAACCCAAGGCATCATCTATAACACACAGGAATAAATTGAAATAGATTGAGACATTCCTTTGGTCTTGTTTTTAAAGATTCCAAGAGTTTATTTAAAAATAAATTCTACTAGATATACATATAATTATATATCAAAATATAACAATGTAAGGTGACTCGTCCATGAAGTGTTTGGCATGCAGAATTTTTTTGTATGTATTTTTTATCAGCTAGGTTTCCACAATTTTGAAATAACTAGTAGCCAGATTCCAAAGTTTTTGACTTTAATAATTCTTTTTAATTTTATTATTATTATTTTTTTTTCTTCTTAAAATTTGCTTAAAATAGGTTACTTTTTGAGGAAAAAAAATTCTGAAAAATCATAGCCAGGAGCAAATTTGCTATCAGGAATGTTATTGTTGCATCAGTAGTTTCAAGAATGAAATGGATTAAAATTATGCAAGTATTAAATTGTTATTTATGATGGGTAAATCACATACCAGCTAATATATATATATATATATTTATATGGTATATAACATTAAAACTAAGACAGAACCCATGTGTGTTCTAAACTATGTAAATTTCAGATTCAAATTTAATATTATTTGTGTTAAAACTTGTTCATTATTTATATTGTTTTACTATTAAAAGAAGTAATCTATTGTAGCACATTGAAATTCCAACTACATATTTGTGATGATAAATATTTCCTGTTTCTGTACATGTACAGTGTATTAGTTTTTTTGTTAACGGATCAATAGATTGGGACGATATATGGATAATCAATATTTAGAATTATGATACATGTATCGATACATGCCATGAAAACATTGATATATCCACACTTTGAATCATGATACATGTATTGATACAAGCTGTGAAAAAAACATTGATATATATCGGCACTTTGAATCATGATACATGTATTGATTGATACAAGCTGTGAAAAAAACGTTGATATATCCACACTTTGAATCATGATACATGTATTGATACAAGCTGTGAAAAAAACATTGATATATTGGCACTTTGAATCATGATACATGTATTGATACAAGCTGAGAAAAAAATTGATATATCAGCACTTTGAATTCTGGAAATTTCTGTGTTTGGTATACTCACGATGTGATGTAAAAATAAATTTTCTAACAATTATTTAAAAGTGTATTATGCATTGCTACTTATGCATATAGGTGTGTTCATCTATGACCTATAAACCATGAAATATTTTGTATCCAGAGCAGTACAGTTTATATCATATTGTGGCATGAATTTATCATCCCAGCCCTACTGGTCAGCTAAGAACACATGGTTTGTTGTATCATTATTAGGTTGAGTTACAAGAATAATTTGTGCAATATTGAATATCTTCGCATTTCTCCTGAATATTGTTTTATATTTAAGTTGGTTTTCGTGAAAAGAAGTAAATTTCTTATTTTTTTATTTAATTTTGGTGCTGTTGAATATCTTTGTCTTCTTTGAAATTTTACCTTGATTTTTTTTATATCTCACAATGTTTAATTTAAATGCTTGGACTTTTTTTTTTTAACTTTTTAAACTGGAAGGAAGAATTTAATTTGTTTCAAATTTTAATTCCAAAAGTTTTGAATTTCTGTCTTGAAACTTTTTTGTTTACTACATAACCCAGTTATGTGTAAGACTTTTCAGTTGCTAGGGGGTGTCAAGTTACTTTTGGTGAACAACACTTTTTACGGTGTTGAAGATGTATGACTGATTAGATGAAAACCTCCATTCAAACTGGACATGACAGAAATAGAAATTTTTATAACACATTTTTCAATTCTGATTATTTCAAACTTTTGTCTTTTTTCACATACAACAATGTAGATGGAAGCAAAAATACTGGCGAAATAAAACTGGGTCAGATACCATAGGATTCTTTCTTATCAATGTACAGAGTTGTTTCCCCTGATTAGATATTGCGGTATGTTGTAACAGTATGTGTATATTTTGATAAAATATAGGGGCAATTTTGTTTATGATTTAAATGTGGTTTTTAATGTATCTATGCATTGTTAGAGATGTGTTTTTTTTTTTTTTTTTTTTTTTTTTTTTTTTTTTTTTTTTTTTTTTTTTTTTTTTTTTGAAGTGTTGACAATATACTTTTGTTGTTGCATGTTATTTAAATTAGTTCTTGTGAAGTATGTATAAAAATTTCAATTTTGATCATATTATTGTTGGTGTTAAGTTAAAACTTTTGTTTTGTTCTTGTATGCAAAATAAAAAGTCCTGTAAATTCATGGTTTGATATATGTGGAGATAATGTAAAATATATTTTGGTTTTGAAAGAAAATTTTTTGTATAAATTGAACAAAGGAGTTGCTTACATAGTTTTGATTGATGGTTTAAATAATTTCAATTATTTCATGCTACTTAAGATAACAAATAATAATGCTACAAAAAAAAAAAAATAAAAAATAAATAAATAAATAAATAAATTTAAAAAAGGAAAAAAAAAATCAGCTAGAATGACAAAATTAGTGTGATACAGGCTCATTACTCTGACAGTAAACCATTTTTTTTTCTCATAACTGAGATAGTATTCTACAGGTCTTTAAATCTTTACTGTTAACTTTGATCTTGGAATATTGATATATTTTTTTTTTATATAATTAAAATAATTTAATACTAACTTCACATACCTGTTGCCAAGGTTACAATACATTTAAATATTAATAAAATATGTATTATATAATTTGATTTGGTACTGTAAATTTCTTTTTGAAAGTCATGAATTCATAATTCACTTTCTGACGCCATTGTTATTTTTGTTTTTCAGATTATGAGTTAATATTTTTGCACAAATAAATTTAGTAAACATGTAGTTTTGGTTTTAAAATCCTACAGGTCAAGTTTGATTTTGTTAGTCATTTGACAATTATTGCCCTTGAACAAAAACTAATGTTATATAATTTTCTGAGACAATATCTTCTGAGTCATTCTTGTTATGCATGTAGATTTGTGTAAAATCTAACACTAACTCCTGATTGTATATTGGTGATTGTTCGACACCTATTGCCCTTGTACAAAAACTAATGTTATATAATTTTCTGAGACAGTATCTTCTGAGTCATTCTTGTTATGCATGTTGATTTGTGTAAAATCTAACACTAAATACTGACTTTTATATTGATGTTTGTGATCATTGAGGGTATAGGTATGTAGATCATACTGCAGTAGGACGGCCAGCTTCGATATTTTCCGTTAAAACCGCGGTTTTATCTTCAGGGCCTTTCAAGGGGAATAATTCAATTTTGGTCACTAGGTGTCGCCTTATCGTCACCTCGTAGAATTTGCATTTCGTAGTTATCGTAATAAATCATTAATTAAATGGGTTTTTTAACTTAAACTGTATAAAAATTCTTATGTATTAGAAGGATAATTGATTTTTCTAAACGACCACAACAATCGTTAACCCATCAAAACAAATTAAAACGTCGAAATTCTTGACATAATGCGGGGTGTTGTGAAAGGTCAAAATGAAATGGGCGGTGCTGAGCCAGTTTACACCCTGTAAATTGAATTGACAGAATCGCATCCCACACCGATTGGGTAAAAAATTATACATGTAATCAATAGTATTTAGAATACCGGTCATTTTGATACCAGATACAAACCATCATTTGCACCGGTTTTCATACGGGAAGTTGACAAAATTTGATCACTTGCATGCCGAGAATTTTTGAAAACAAAACAAAACACCGTACTAATTATTGGATATGCACTTATATTATTTATATATTACTGTTCTATATATTTAATTTTTTAGTTTGAAATTAATTTTTACTTAGTTTTGTTTCGATTTTAGTTTTATGCAGAAAAAAATGCCACGAAAATCCAACCGCAGGAATCAAAACACAGATCGCCCTCCTGGCCCTTGTACTGTTGTAGTCATCACGATATCTCTAAAGTAATACTAAGATACGTTCATCTGTCTCAAAAATTGAATAATTTTTTTCACTTTTATTACTTTGAAAGATTTTAATTGTATTTGTAGAGAGTGTGGTGCTCGATTAAAAGTGGGATTAAGCCAGTTGCCTGATGCAACTTGTAATAGCAGTGGTGCAGAGAGATTGACCAACATCTGCTTTTTGTTATTGTTTGTTGTGTTGTGTTTTTTTAAATCAAATTTTCTGATTTGTTCTCAATATGTAAGCATAGAAAGCATAGAACCACAGTTAGATCACTGAATTAGTATGCATACAGTTGTGTCATGTATTCAGGTTCCATTGGTCAGCACTAACACTGAAGGAGAGACAGATGAATTCACAGTAGAATTTTTACTTACAAAATATTATCAACTAACTCGAACAGTTTTAAGTTTATGAATTTACAAGTTGTGAGACAGTGAATATGTCACTTTGCCATCTAAATATTAAGTTGCTTTTTTTTAAACTTAACTTTCAGGTTTATTTGCAATCTGCAGTGCCTGAGTATCCAAATCTTGGATTTAGCATATGCTATGCATGAAGCCATTATAACTTCAAAACTTGTTATGATACATGTTTGACACCTGAGCTGATTCTAGACTCACTAACATTTGATGAAATTGATATCTTTTGTGTCAGAAAAGTAGTAATTTATTAAGGTACAATACAGTGGTGTTATCTAGTCTACATAAGAGATTTATACAAATCAGACAGTATCTGTTTTCAACACTAACACTACATGTAGCTTTACAATTTCAGATTTAGATACAAGAAAGCTTTGCCATTCACCTGTATGGTTACTAAGAATGCTACATTTTAAGTCCACATTTATGCTTTGTCTGAAATTCTATTGTCCTTCCAACTGCAAGATGAAAAAGGAACAAATTTACTTCTTTGCCTACATACCACAGTTATAACCTTTGAAAAACAGGTTGAACATCTTAACAACAGAATGTAATGTTTTGAACTAAAATTTACTTTGTTGTTTCTTCTAAATCTATTTGAGAATTATGGCATACTGAGTTTGTTATTATAACTCAAGGAAGCTGTCAGAACATATGCAGCAACACAGACAAACATGTCATACTATGATTAACTGTCATGTAAAATCAGAAAATATCTAATTCTGTTTTGTGAAATTTATTTTACAGATTAAAAATATTCAATTTCTCTCTTGTATTGGTAGCTGTACATTCAATACTCAGAATCTACAGTGCTTCTTCCCTTTACATCTTTTAGTGACAGATTTAGCTGACAACTTAGACTCAAATTTTTCAACAACAAAAAAAATATATATATATATACAAATGTATTTGATATCAATATTGCTTTCAAATAAAGCAAACTTCAGAATTCTAAAATAGAAAAAAAGCACATTGGCACACACACTAAAAACCCCTGTTGATTCCAGGATATTAATCATTTGTACAGATTGGAACTATATATTCCATTTTTAATTCTGTTGATATTTTCATTATTTTGCACATTACACATTTTTGCAAATACAAATAAGGAGCCTTATAGGTTGTAGTATAAAGCTCACTTTAATATCACAGTACCTCTTGCCACCTAGGTTCGAAATTCACTTTGGCTGATCCCAGCGTGAGAAGATCTGTTAGTTTGCCTGCCAAAGGTTGGTGGTTTTCAGCAGAGACTCTGGTTTCCTCCACTTTCTAAGAAGCGCCCTCCTCTATAGGTGAAATTTTGACTGGGGCGTAAAACAAGGTAACTCCACTCCACATAACCACAGATAAGTAATTAACTTTTTTTAATTAAAAAAAATTATTGTTTATTTTTTTCTTTATATTTTTTATGTTATTATTATATTAATTATAATATTTTTTCATGATGATTATCTGACTACCCATGCCTACAGAATTATTTCCATATACAGTGTATATGGCTATGTCCTATAATGTCGCATCAGCAATTTTTCAGCTTTTTGCAATGAGAGCAAGTTCATTAGTCAAGTATAATTTATGCAGGAGATGTGCCAGTATTTATAATGGTCTGCCTTGTAATTACTAATATCACACCGTCAGGGCAATTTATTTTGTTAAGATGCAAGATCACTGAGTTCATATGCCACACACAAGCAAACCACTTGCCCTGTCACATTGTTCTGGTACTAAGTGAAACAGTGGATATTCTGTCCACCAAATGAATAGTTCAGGTGAAGAGAGAGTATTTCAAATTTTGAAGATTGGGTATAAATTGACTGAGGTTTAAACCCACAGCTGTTGTATGTTGAAGATTTGAACCCCAGTGCAACTTTGTAACTGACCACATGCAAGAAATACTTGTTCTAAATGTTTAACTTTGGTTGAGGAATAATTATTTCCTTTGTTTCATTGAAAAGAATTTTTAAGAAAATTATCATTTCTCAAAAAAAAAAAAAAAAGGAAAAAAAAATGCATTGATAATAAAATTTGAAATTTTAGCATAGTTTCAAATTTAGAAATTAAACTTTGATTTAAACAAATTCTAAATGAAGTGAAAATTGCAAATAAGCTTCCATAGCATGATAGAATTCATTTATAACTCCAGAGCACCTGTGTTACATCTCTATTCCTTGGACAATGTTGCATTTAGAATTTTCTAAAAGAAAAACGATTAATTTTTACTTCTTTTTGGATCTTAGTTTTCTTTTTATAGTTAAAGTATGCAAACAAAAATTATATCATAGGAAATAAGTCAATTTTTAATCGTATTCATACGAAGAACTGTAAACAAGGGAGGTAAGTATACACAAACGAAAAATCTATCATGGACTCTGAGCAACACCTGCTATTTTCTGAATTGACAGAATCGCATCCCACACCGATTTCGGACAAAACTTTAATATGATCACATTAAGAAATGAAAATTATTTCATAATTTAATAATAAGAACCCATCATATGTCCTATTTTTTTTCACAATACGTGTCTGAAGCACCGGTGTCGTCCGACAGCTGTGAGGCAACCTCGACTTTAAAAGCGTTTATCTCGTAACTTAATCGAGATATTTGGCTATTTTGTAGATTAATTGAAGGAAAAAAAGATTTATTGTTTAAAATATTTGTTCGTTTCAAATTTATAACGATGTCATCTTACAGTTTTCTTTAAAATTCGAGACTGACTATCGTTTCTGATTTTGTACCTAAATTTAAACCGAAAGTCACGTGACCAAAGTTATGAAAATTCAGCCATGTTGGAAGCTGGCCGTCCTACTGACTGGTTAAACATTTATCTGATCTCTCTGTTACTATGGTTACTGTCTGTAGTTGTAATTAAGGTCAAAGGTCATCTAATTGTACAGCTTGTTTATATATAGTGCTTTGTGAAATAATACAAAAATATAAGAAATAAATTTATAATAATCTCTACACAACTATGAAGTATTTTTGTTTATATGTACAAAACTTGGGAAAGAGTTCCTTTTGTAACCCTAACCCCCCACCCCACCCCCCGCACACACACACACACACACACACACACACTCAAACATGTTCAGTATACATGCATATAAGGTATAGGTATAAATGTAGTATATATTTAGTATAGTGTGTGTGTGGTTGGGATGTTTACAAAAGGAACTCTACCTAAAATTGTTTCTAGATTACTTGGTGGACTATTAGAAACTTGACAAAGCCTCGGCAGCCAAATGGTTTAAAGCTCTCTATCACAGATCATAGTGCCTAACACTGCCTAGATATGTATCCCACTATATCTATTCTACAGTGAGAGAGTGCCCCAGTGGTCCAGGCATTAGTCTTTTAACTCAAGGTGTCTGACTGCTGTGTGTTCGACAGTGGTTAACCGTCAATGAGAAATCCTTTTCCTGACATTGACCTTTACTGGTCGGGTCTGTGCTAGTAAATGGACTGAGTTGTCCCAGATGCTTATCTGCAGAAATGCGGACAAGTGTTCTAGCACCCTAAGGTCGTCAAGAATTGGCATTTGTACAATGTAAATCATGTCCCAGTTTCACAATCATTCACTCAATTGAGTGTACACTCAACTCAAATATTCCCATTTTTCTCTTGTCAATATTTAAAATTTTTTTTAAGTCTTTATTAGACAATGTTTTGTTTGCTCAACAAACCTACACTAAACAATATAAATATAGCATCAGATATTCAATTTTAACTGTGCAATGTCATAAAAATTGACATTGAAATATTTTTTAAGTTGAGTGTACACTCATTTGAGTAAATGATTGTGAAACTGGGATCAGAAACATGTGTCTGTTCACGCACCATATTAAGATTCTGCTTCAAGATTAATAAAAAGAAATTGGTCTCATCGCGAATAGTTGAAATATTGCTGTGACATAAAACAAACATAGTTTGTAAGTTTGGCTTTGAAAAGTTTGCTGTTTTCTTAGAACAGATCAGTTTCCTTTACAATTACAGAATTGACTGCCTCCCACAAGCGGTAGTTTCAATATTTAAAAAAATAAAACCCCTTGACCCCAACACAACATGTTATGTTAGGGTCAAGAATTTTTTTTTAAACTTTAAATATCGAAACAAGTGCCTGTGCTATGTAAGGGTCAAGAGGTTTTATTTTTTTAAAATATGGAAACAAGCGCCTGTGCTGCCTCCATATAATTAAGTAATAAAATTTTGGCTTGATCGATAAAAAAAAAAAAAAAAAAACAGATTCAAGATTATTTCATTTGTATTAAAACATCATACTTAAACTAACTTTAAAATTTCTCGCACTACTACGGTTGCTCATTTAATAGTGTTTGCTTTGTATGTGGAAGGTCGGGGTTCGAAATCCGGATAGGTCTGACAAGACTTGAGAATAGGCAGTGACTGTTCTTTCGCCAAGCACTCGACATTTAGAAATAAAAGTCAAGGGGTCCTTCTGATAAGACCTGAAAAACCGATGCCCTGTGACACGGCAGGCGTGGCATGTTAATGAACACTTCCTGCACATTGTCCTTAGCTTGCTTCTTAAGGTAAAAATTTCTTCCACCTTACCTATAGCTGGTAACGTCTCGATATAAGTAAAATATCTTGACTGGGACATAAAGCCCCATTCAATTAATCTGTCAACTACACAAAAACTGTCTAAAGAATGACTTTAGACTAAAGAAATTAACAAAAAATATTCAAGGAGTTGTCTCTCTTATAACTGATCGTACTCAAAATGTTATAATGCCCTCATCTCAAAATTCTTTGTAACTTTAAGTATTCATGATTTTGTTTGTTTGTTTTTTTCGAGACGTGCCATAAGTAGTTAAAATCAAAGCACTGCTTACTACATGTATTTGGTTGTTATGTTTGACGGTTATGTTCAGCACCTATCCAAAGTCAGGAAATTTACAATCAGTTGTCTCCCTTGTCTTGAATCTTATTTATACATTTCGTTGTAACTGATCTTGGTGGTTGTAGCTATCAATTAATTTAGCTTACATCTTAAACGAGTTCCATTGGGCTTTAATGCTCACGTGACTGATTATAACAACATGAACTAGTATATCAGTTGTCTTCCTTGTCTTGAATCTTTTTCATACATTTCGTTGTAACTGTTCTTTGTGGTTTTAGCTATCAATTAATTTAGCTTACAACTTAAACGAGTTCCACTGGGCCTTAATGCTCACGTGACTGATTATTACAACATGAACTAGTATATCAGTTGTCTTCCTTGTCTTGAATCTTTTTCATACATTTCGTTGTAACTGTTCTTTGTGGTTGTAGCTATCAATCAATTTAGCTTAAACAAGAGTTACAATGGGCCTTAATGCTCACCTGCCTTATTATTACAACATGAATTTATATCATGTAGATGGATACAAATTATTTGAATTACTATGCCTGATGAAAATATCTGTAAATATTTACATCCAAAATTTAGTCCATAACTTGTGAATGTGTTTTTTACATAAGGATATTTATGAATATACATTGCATAGCAAGATTTGAATTTGTATTCATTTTCATTTGCAAATTAATGTAAAAAATTAATTTCATTAAAATTGAGTAACAATACCCAGCAATCTGTTTTTAAAGAATGTTAAGAATTGTGAAATATTTGTTGTGTATTTACTTGATTAAATATGCTATTTGCAAAAGAACAAAGGAAAACCAAATATACTGTCAGATTATTTGTACATATTTCATTTGACACAAATCATCTCAAAATAATAGAAGTAGAAAGAAATATTTTTTTGAAAATTTAAAATATTTTAAATTATAGATATTTTAAATTGATAATTTAGTATAGTTAAGACGTCGGGACTCACGTTGTGCCATGTCACACGCTCACATGGCCTCTCGGCCAAGTGAGCTTACACAATGGAAATGCAGTCTATGATTGTGTACAGTGTGCACAAGAAGAGAAACCTAAAGATCTTAAGCTTAAATTTGTCAGACGATGTTGTTTTTCTGGAATTGAGGAATTAGGAAATTAATCAAAATAAACAAATTAAATTGTAAATCACAGACAAGGCTTAGTGTTAATTAACTGCAAAATCCGGGAAAGATAATAAAACAGAGCCTTGTAATTACCGATTGTTGATGGCGTAGACTATACGGACTTACTGGATAAATGAGCTAATTTACTGTTGTATATCGTATTTATCCGTGTTTAATTGTTATTTTGTTCTTCATTGATACAGAAATTGTAGTTCTTCTAGTGTTTTCTTCATGAACAGAAACCGTGCTAAAGTTTTAAAGTTTTAAAGATGGCGTAGCTAACTAAGGTTGCTAGGCAACATATACTTGTATGTATTATATGTTGTCACAACACCATATTTAACATAAATTCTCATGGATGTCAACACACCCTCACCTTTATCAACTTGCCAACGAAAGTGTATCCTAACAGAACATTTTTTGACTGGCGTTTTGATAAAGGCTTTTACAGATGTTTTGACTTTTATTTTTTCAATGAACGCCTTAGTGGCTCAATGGTAGAGCGTCCGTCTATAGAGCGGGGGAAGTCTTGGGTTCGAACTCTGAAATAAGACTCTAAAATTTAAGATATTGATGCCCTGATTGGTGCTCGGCATCAGGAGGAAAGAGTTTCAACTGTTACAACTGGTGCCAGAATATTGAACTGGTAGAATAGTATGCTCGTCTGCGGTATACTGATTCGGTGAGCAAGCACCTTTGAGATTAATTACCTTGCTCTCGTAGGCGTTAAACAACATCATAACAACAACCATCTATTACTTCAAACAAACATGTTCAGAACTCCATAACTTCGTCGTAGTTCTTATGTTTATAAATGATTTCAAAGTATTCTGATGATATTTACGAAAAAAACCGTTACATATCTTAAAAGTCCAGAGTTCTACTTTGTCTATATACCAGATTTGAATCAAATTGATCAATAAATAAATATGTAAAAGTCATTTTTCTGTGTTTTTCAATTTATAGTAAAAAGCAGTTATCTTGGATTTAGGATCTGACCGGGAATACATTTAATTTGATTCATTTAGGGAACCTATAGAAATCAGATAATATAATGTTAAGATCACTCGATATAGCTAAACGTTCTTAACTTTCAATTTTGAAGAGTTTTACAACAAAGCTAAATACCGGTATATATCTTAATGATAACGTACCATTTTACGATTTTTCTCCATTATTTTTTTAAATTTTATTTATTCTATTTTATTTATTAATTTATTTATTTACCTTTAGTAAAATTGAATAAGTCATTCCTCTTGAATTTCTAAAGTTTCTATTTTTACACTAGATCCAAATAAAAATTATGGAAATTCAAGAAAGACAAGAAAGCTCTTAGGGTTTAAATTATATATACTCATGTAATGTGATATGATATATTCTTTGGTTTGCTTTAGTGTTTCGGCACTTATTTAGACATGAGTCCTCAATTTTCTACATTTTGACGAGTCCTCTATATTAAGATATGGAATGGTATGATAAATGAAATTGGTGTTTAATAGAACCATTATTTTTATCTTGATCAAATCCATTTTTTTCTCTATCGTTATATTATATTACTAGCGATGTCCATTAGACATAGATAGAGAATGGTATGAAAGTGTTGTTTTTATAAATTTGTTATCTTTTATCTCAATCAAATCCAATTTTTCTATCAATCTATAATATTACTGGCGATGTCTTTTACACTATTTTTATCTTTTTTTCAGAGAAACTGCTAAAACATTTTGATTCGGTGTTATTGTATTTGTAAATAATCATATCCCAAAGGAAACGAAGTAAATTCTTTATCAAGCGAAGAAGATTAATTTCCAGAAAGTCTGCGATTTGGATTTGATTACTTCTACAATAATGTCAAACTTGTACGAAAGCGCATAGGGGACATTGTGTAAATTTTATAGTCTACCATGACAAAATTAGTATTCTACCATAGCGAGTTAGTATTCTGCCATG
This sequence comes from Tegillarca granosa, assembly GCA_029721355.1. Lineage (NCBI taxonomy): Eukaryota > Metazoa > Mollusca > Bivalvia > Arcoida > Arcidae > Tegillarca > Tegillarca granosa. The sequence goes on from CM056605.1 coordinate 36,947,965, forward strand.
GCGAGCAAGTATTCTGTCATGTGAATAACTATTCTGCCAATGAAGAACTAGTAATATACTATGGCAAATAAGTATTCTGCCATTGGAATAAGTGTTCTGCCATGGCAAATTACTAATATGCCGAAGTAAATTTCTAATCTGCCATGGCTGAATACTAACTCGCCATGTTAGAGAACTAGTTCGTCATGGCAAATATATAACACAAATACCAGTTAAATGTTGATGTGCCAAATGTTCACATTTCGGAAATTCATTTCTCATCAGTGACACTAAGACCGAAAAGTTTGATAAATACAAAACAAAAGCCAAACAGTTGAAAATAATGAATCTAAAGAATCTAAAGATCCAAAATTATATAGATCCAAATCCAGCTAAGGAATGCTTTGCATGAGGGAACAAACCTTAGTTTTAAATAAATTAATAATTCGCCATGGCAGAATACCAACTGGTCGTGGCAGAATATAACTCGCCACGACTGAACACTTATTCGTCATGGCAGAATTCTAATTTGCCATGGTAGATTAATACTCTCCATGACAGAATTCTAACTCGTTATGGCAAAGTTTGAATTCGCTATGACAGATGAAAAACTCGCCATGACATATTATAAAAAATTACACAATGTCCCCTATACGCTTTCGTAAATTACACCACAGGAATCAGATAATGTACTGCAAATAGCCGGGCTTAAATGGAAAATATGTACTTTTTAAAATGGTTTATTTCGGAAATTCAATTTTAGTAATTGAATTTCCTAGTGTAATATTACCTTTATTATTATTTCTTTTTGTTGTAAATGGCTAAACTTTTAAATAAACTTCTAAACTAACAATTAAAATGTTATTCAAAATAAAAATAAAAATATAATAATATTTTTTTTAAAATATTAGTTTAAGTAATTAATAACAGGTAGGATTTTAGGATAATAATTAAGTAAAATAACTCTGATGATTACAATGCCAATATGGCTTTATTAAATATAGGTGTTGATTTTTAACAGAATGGATTTCTATTCTTAAAATGATTAAAAACCAATAATAAGTTTGAAATCGAATCATGCCAATAACAAGTTAACAAATGTGCTGTATCATTTATATCATAATACAGTTTAAAAAAACTTCTAAAATGCAATATGTAATTTTATCCAAATTTCATTGTTGTGATGTGATGATGGTTACCTAGGAAATTGGCAAGTTACTATCATATTTCGTTGTGTAGTGTTTTCTTGGTTACCTTAAACATTGACAAGCAAATATAACACAAATACCAGTTAAATTTTGATGTGCCAGATGTGCACATTTCGGGAATGTATTCCTCATTAGCGACACTAAGACCAAAAAGTTTGAAGATAAAAAACATAAGCCAAACAGTTTGAAATTATTGAATCTAAAGTTCCAAATATATAACACAAATACCAGTTGAATTTTGATGTGCCAGATGTGCACATCATTCATTCCTTATCAGTGACACTAAGACCGAAAAGTTTGATAATAATAAACATAAGCCAAACAGTTGGAAATTAATGAATCTAAAGTTTCAAAATTATATCGATCCAAATCCAACTATGGAATGCTTTGCATGAGGGAACAAACCTTAGTTTTAAATAAATTGCAAAATTTAAGACGTCTGAAAATTTTGCTAAATGGTACATTTTCTGACAGCACAAAGTACTGCCAGTTTTACTCCACCAGCAGCGGTACCCGCTCAGGGGTAGTAAATATATAACACAAATACCAGTTAAATTTTGAAGTGCAAGATGTGCACATTTCGGAAATTCATTCCTCTTCAGTGACACTAACACCGAAAAGTTTGATGGATAAAAACACAAGCCAAAAATTTTTTAAATTGTTAAACTATTATATTTCGTTGTTGTCTAGGTTACCTAAAACATTGACAATTATCTGTTTATGTTTCATTCTTGTAGTGATGTCTTGGTCACCTAAAACATGGCAAGAAAATGTCTAAATTCTATTGTTGTTGTTGTGTGATATATAACAAATACTTGCTAAATTTTGATGTGCCAGATGTGCACATTTTGGAAAATCATTCCTCGTCAGTGACACTAGGGACCGAAAAGTTTGATAGATTAAAACACAAACGCCAAACAGTTGAAAATTAATGAATCTAAAGTTCCAAAAAATTGTGAATCCAAATTCAGCTAAGGAATGTTTTGCATGAGGGAACAAACCTTAGTTTTAAATAAATTTCAAAAATTAAGATCTATGTAACCAAAAAATTGACAAGTAACTGTTTAGGTGTTATCTTTGTTGTCTAGACTACACACAAGTAAATATTATTCGGCTGCAAATTCGTATCTAATATTATGTTTCATTGTCAGGCCGGATAAGCAATTGTCAAGTTTATCGATAACTTTTAACATCACTTAAACGCAACAAATTTAAATAAGTTTGAAATTGAAACCTATGCAAATTTCATAGATTTTATATGATTAATGCACGTGACAGATTTAACAAACCAGAATTAAAATAAAAAGAGAAATATTGAATATCCTACGCAAAGATTTTTAAACATTGTACGACTTTTAACCAATAACTTGGAATTCTGAAATACTGTTTAAATGAAACGGAATATTTTTGAAATGCATCTTATTGAAAACTATTAACAAAAGAGATTACACTAACTGACTAGCATGCACATAAAACGTAGAGAAAATCACATTTCCTACGAATGAAACTCAATAATTATGAAACGAGTTTTGTACATTAAACCACAATATATCAAAAATACAAATATTAAAAGAACATGTATTTGATTTCGTTTACAAAGTACGACATTGAAGTATGAAACTCAAGCTTAGAAGTATTAAACCAAATGATAGATGGATTATTGATTTTAATATTTGCATCATACATGTTGTAAAACCTTAAATAGATAACATCAAAATTTTATGTTTAGATTTATTTGTCACTAACTTTAAAAAGTTTTGGACAATAAATATATCATGGAATTAATTTTTGTAAAAACGAAAAAATGTAATTCAAAAATAGTAAACAGTTACGTTGTGAAATTCAGTGCACTATGTGTTGTTCCAAATTTAATACAGCGCATGTTGTAACACAGACAATGCAAAAAGGCTGAATACGGTACACCAAATTTGTCGATTTGTGTCTTTTTTATTTTCGTTTTTTGTGCTTTACTTTTAGAAGATTTGCAGATAAATATGTCATGGAATTAATTTCTGCAAAAAGGTAATTCATAAATAAAAAGTAAAGAGTTACATTGTAAAATTCGGTGCATCATAAATAAAATTTGTTGTTCAAAATTTAATACGACAAGTTACAACACTTACTAAAGCTAAAAGGTTTAATACGATACATCAAATCAATCGAATTGTTTATTTTATTTTTATTTATTTATTTATTTATTTTTTTTTTTTTTTTTGCTTTTTGACATTGGTGTTATTTAATTACCATAAATGAATTAAAATTGTAGTAGAGAAATGGCTCATTGAAAAATGTAACATTTATCAACCGTGCGAGTGATTGATGTAATCGACAATGGTTAACATTTTCCATGCAAATATTTCTTCAAATACTTTTAAGTAATGCAATATAGAATATTGATTTTCATAAAAGGCAACATTACAAAAATTAATGTACCGGAACCACAACTTATTAAATAAACCGAATAGTTTATTACAATGTTATATAGAGATTTAATTATCTATAAATGCGGTAAAAATCTAAAAAAAAAAGTGTATAGACTTACTATATAACTGAATATATAACATGATTTTAGTAATTAAACGCCTCATTAACTTGATGTTTATTTCAGCTTTGAAGTGATCTGAATTAAAATGATCACATTAAATCAGGTTTTTGTAAAAACAGTCATAATGCAAAATGGTAATGTTTGCAATATATGAATTGCAGTTTTATTGTTATAGAAACCATCTGATCGATCTTATCTCTGATGTTTAAAAAACCTCGACAAACGTTTACGACCGTCGTAATGTTTCTGTATTATATCACATGGAATGTAACAATCGAATTTTAGCACTGATATTACTTAATAATGTTTTAATAGATTTTTTATGATGCCGAAAAGAAAATTAAAAAATTATGGTTAAAATTGTTCATCACAAATAACATCAAAAGTTCTTATTTCCTGCATCCATTGCCAAGCTAAGCACCTTTGTCAGTTTGAGATTTTATCATTAACAGCTAAACAAGACAAGAAAACAAGATAAGACAAGCAGGGCAGATATAATTAGACTACTGATTATAAATCTCGTGACTGTAGACATGTAATGTAGTAAATTAGAGATGGTGTGGTTAAAGCTCTACTAGGGGACTCTTACCTACTTTGTTAACAGCCTGTGGTCTATAAAATATGTACTTGATTATCCCACTTCATTTACAACAATTGGTCTTTTAATAAGCATATTCAAAAATTTAAAATAGCAATCCATATAGTGTTATAGTCAAGCAATACAAAATTTGAATGTTTTATCAGTCACTTTTCAAAACGTTTGAATAAGTTTGGTAAAAACATTTAATTAATTGACCCTGTAATAAGAATATTTAAAAATAAAGAAAACAGTTACCTAGTATTGAAGTCAAGCAATACAAAATTGGAGAGTTTTATTAGTCACTTTTGAAAGCTTAAAAAAGTTTGAAAGCAGTCCGATAGTAAGGATATTTAAAAAAAATTACCAGTCATATAGTGTTACAATCAAGCATTACAAAATTAGCAGTTTCATCAGTCTTTTTTGAAAACTACAACAACTTTTAAAACATCATTTAATATTTCCTGTAGGCTTTTCTACGTCAATAACAGAAATAATATATATATAGAAAATTAATCAAAAGTAAATTCTAAGTTTTTGATGAAGATATCGTTGTATTTTTAGAAAAAGTTAACACAGTGGAAATTCTAAATAAAACATAAGTTAAAGTAATTGGCAAAAGCTAACGCAATAAAGAATACACCAACAAAGAAGACAAAAAATAAGACCATGTTAAAACAGGGAAAAACAATACTCATTCTGCAAAAATTAATGAATGAGAATAAAAAGGGCTCTTTATTTGTGATTAACTTTAAAAAGTTTTGGAGAATAAACATATCGTGGAATTAATTTTTCTTAAAAGAAAAAATTTAATTCACCAATAGAGTTACTATGTGGAATTAGGCACACTATGTGTTGTTCGAAATTAAGTATAGCGCATGTTGTAACACAGACAAAACTTAAGGGTTGAATACGGTACACCAAACTTACCGTTTTTTTTATTTTCGTTTCTTTTTTATTTGTGCTTTACTTTATGAAGATTTGCAGGATAAAAATGTCATTGAATTGATTTCTGAAAAAAAGTGTTTCATGAATAAAAAAGTAAAGATTTACATTGTGCATTTAACAGCAAGTGGTCTATAACTATGAACTAAATTATTCCACTTATTTTTCAACAACTTGTTCGTCAATTAAGATATTTAAAAATTACCAATCACATATTGTTCTAGACAAGCAATACAAAATTGGAATGTTTTATCGGTCACTATTGAAACCAATAAAGGAGTTTGGTTAAAACATTTAAAAAAAATTGGTCCTGTAATGCGAATATTCAAAAGTAAAAAAATAACCAATCACGTAGTGTCAAAACCAAGCATTACAAAATAAGAAAGTTCTATAAGTCACTTTGAAACCTTCAAAAACTTTGAAAACAGCATTTAATAATTGATGTAAGATATTCTGTACGCAAATAAATTTTATCAGAAGTTTTTGATTTTTTGTTTTTTGAAAATTTATCAAATTTATTTCTTAAGTTAGTGATAAAAGTCTCTGAAATATTAAGCAGGGTAGACATTTGTGATTGAAACACGTGTATAAGCTATTGAGCTAACACAATCAAGAACATAACACCAAACTACAAAACAAGGCAATGTTAGAGCAAGGAAAAACAATATTCATATTTTGAAAAATATTAAAATAAAACAGAATAAAAAATTTAAAAAGCTCTTGAGTTGAGAATGAGCCCAAAGACCGTGCCTAAATCATCGACTTTGACTTTGACATCGACTGATAAACCTTCCCCAAACTTTAGATCTTCCGAGAGGGATTCGAATCTAGTAGGTAAGAATCACTGGGATCAATTACTTGTCAATATGATACAATACAAGTAAATTAATTTCAACAACAACAACAGAATTCACGTTAGGATCAACACATACTTATAATGGTAATAAAATTCGTTTAAATTTCTCTATTTTGAACACGCACTTATTGAATGTAAAATGGTATGGTTAGAGTAATTTATGATGGCCCTTGACATCCCACTCATTTTGCATATTTTGCTCATTTTGTACAATTATTGAGTTATAAATTGGTCTAAGGTAGAAAAGTAGTTGCAGAATCGATACATAATTTTCTACGATATACTTATGTAAATAACCGGAAATTGTATTTTATCTGAGCAGACAAAGCTCGACTCATCAGAGATTATCTACCGTTATTAGCATTGATTCTAGTTCTGTGCTTAGAATACTGAAAAGCAATTTAACAGGATATATTTGATCCCATAACACTTAAGTATTTTTATAGAAATTTTTGCAAACGAGTTATTGTCCTTGAAATTGAACAAGGAAAGCTTAATTGTCATAAATATTAATTGGATTGATGTGTCTAAATAATACATCCTACATATTACTCTGCTTAAAATGATGGTCGTACACAAGTTTTTGTCATATAATACTTTTATAGTTACAATGTAAAACGAACGAATCCAATCACTTTGCATATTATGGTGGTGGTAAAATTGCGACTAGATGAACATGACCAATCGGAATTTATTTTATGAAATATTTTTATATGGTGAATTACCTTTGACTACAAACAGACAGTATTAAACTGGACAATTGGTTATACCAATATTTTTCATCAGTTTACTGTTTTAACATTTTATGTATTTTCTGCAATTGTGTTGTGCTACCAAATGCAGGTTTGTCAGTTCTTATTTTTTCGCCTATTATTCTTGTGATTAATAAAAAAAACCCAGAAATTTGACTGATTTGTGGCAATGTATATAAACACTTACCCATTTTTAGTTTTACATTATCTGTGTAGTGGTAGCCATCCGCCTTCTTAATGTTATTGATGTCATATGTGGTGCTGTATTTTGTTGTATAGTGAATTATGTTCAGTGTTAAAGAATCTGTAATCTTAGTTTATAGAATAAGCTAAAATGGGTTGTAGCTGAAAACAGGACTTTGCTTTAGCCAGTCCAAGACAACATAAATAAATAAATAAATAAATTAAAAAAATAATAATAATAAGATAATAATAATAATGATGATGTTGGTGATTATTATTATTTTTATTATTATTATGATGGTGTTGTTGTAATAAAATAAATATAATAACAATCAAAAACTGACTATTAATTAAATCCCAACTGTTGATAGGCACTAGTCGTCAAGGCAAAGTAAAGGTCAGATATTTGGTCAAAGTAATTCCGTTTTGTCCAAATTGTCTCACTGAAATTACAGCCAATGGTTCACATATAACAAATAAAATGTAAAATAAACCTTCTTTTATCAAACAATTATCAAGAATCCAATGGTATAAGATATTTTCGATCCCTATAAACAACATAATCATCATTTTTCCGGAAAATAATTTTATTCTCGAAATTAAACTTCCGTTTGCTAAAAACACATGATTATATAATAACTTTACACGTCTAGACAAAGTTTTATATTCTCAGACGAACATTTAGTCTTGATTAAACAGAAATAGGAGATATTTAGGATTTACGACAACCCCGATATTCATAAAGGAGACGATTTATATGTAAACCATCGTCGAATCTTAGCGGAAATCATATAAATGTAGTTAAACAAGTCGAGTTTTAATCGAATCATTCTGAAAACAGGCTATCCTATTACAATATACAAAAATGGAGTTGAGTGATTTAGAGTGATTTGAAGAAATTTGCGCGTTGAATTATACAATTTTCTGAAGGTTTTATCTTAGAAAAACAAAGCATTATGCAACGTATATACTTCATTATGTAAAAAAAATTGCTAGTTTGAAGAAATTTTGAAAAGGCTTACAAACTTAGTAGTAACTATAAAGCAACCAAGAATACTCGACCAAAAACAAACAAAACGATTACAAATACAAAATAACAAAAACACAATAAGTGATCAGTTTGAAACACCAAGTTTTCTCTCTCTCTCTCTTCTCTCTCTCTCTCTCTCTCTCTCTCTCTCTCTCTCTCTCACACACACACACACACACACACACACACACACTGATGTGTACTGGTAGATAATTCACTTTGCACGTAAAGTGGTGAAAAGTGTCATAAAAATCCAACTGTTTCAAACTTGTTTTATAATATAAATTCTCTTGGTTTATGCGTTTGGAAGAAAAATTGCCATCGAAGGATACTTTACTTTGAAAAAAGTTGCCATGGCAATGAAATAGAAAATTTAAAAAATGCAACAGTTTTTGCTTACTATCTAGCTAATAATCATCACATCTTAATATAATTTAACAAATTAGGACAGAAAGAACAAAGACATGATAGAGATTGTTCCTTCTACTTTCTACACCTGGCCTCACTTCCTTAATAGATGTTCATGTGTATGACTTAATTAGCCAGTTTTTAAAGATTTTGCTTTAGGATTTCAATTTGGATATGGACTGGTATGTTAGTGTTTTATTTTTTAGAACTTCTATCACGGAAGTGAGACCGGGTGCCCCAAAAAGGTTAGAAAGAGTACGCACCTCCTGTCTAGCTAGCTTCACTTAAATGCCTATCTCATTAATTGATTAGATAGATATCCGCTAGTAGCTTGTATTAAAAAATTCATATGATTTTAAACTAAACACCCTAGAAGTTTGTTTTTATCAATTATAAACATAACCAATGTAGTAAAAGAATAAAATTTCAATAAGGTCACTAACGTAACGCTATCAAAACTATGTAATATTACTCTCTTATGTTTGGAGACGATTAGTGATACTTTAACAAAATTTTTAAATTTTATTGTTATTTTATTAAATTACATATTAAGTTCGTCTGTTCCAATCGCATCAGATAAAATTGATAACGATTTCATGGTATATTATATTACGGATGTTAAGTTTGAGATGTTTTGTCTATATTTCATTGTTGTGTTGAGGTATTGGCTTAGTTTACTGTCTGTAATTAACCGCCTGTTATTAATTGTTATGGCATGAACTTTGTTACCTACAATATTAATAAGTAACCTTGTATATTTCATTGTTATTCATTGACTTTGGTTACCATGGATATTGACAAGTAACTGTCTATATTCCATTGTTTTGTTGTGGTCTTGGTTACCAAGGATATTTACGAGTAACTGTCAATATTTCATTGTTGTAATGTGATCTTGGTTACCTAGGATATTAACAAAAACTGTCTAAATATCATTGTTGTTGTGGTGTGAACTTGGTTATCACGAAATTGACAAGTTTAGGTGTTGTCTTAGACTACGGTAAATATTATTCGGCTGCAATTTCGCATTTTTAAAATTAATATATTGATGTTTAGTATTATGTTTCATTTTCTGTGCTTGACACTTAATTGTTAAGTTTAGCCAAAATTTTTAATATCACTAAAACACAACAAACTTAAATACAATTGAAATAGAAACTCTTACAAATATCATAGATTTTTTGTGATAAATGCACGTCACAGATTAAACAAACCAGATTTAAAGTAAAATAAAATAATATTGAATTCCCTACGCAAAGATTTTTGAACGGTGTACGACATTTAACCAAAGAGTTGGAATACTGAAGTACTATTAAAATAAAATGGAATATTTTAGAAATGCGTCTTATCGAAAATTTTAACAAAAGGCATTACACTAACTGACAATCAAAGACATAAAACGTAGAGATTATTACATTTCCTACGGCTGGAACTCAGTAATTATGAAATGCGTTTTGCACATTAAACTACAATATATCATTAAATACAAATATTAAAAGAACTTGTATTTGATTTCTTTTACAAAGTGCAACATTGAAGTATTAAACTCAAGCTAAGAAGTATTGAACTAAATGATAGATGGATTATTGATTTTAATATTTGCATCATACATGTTGTAAAATCTAAAATAAACAACATCAAAATGTTATATTTGGTTTTATATGTGATTTACTTTTTAAAGTTTTGCAGGATTAAAATATCATGGAATTAGATTTTTAAAAAAGAAAAAAGTAATTCATAAATAAAAATTAAAAACATGCATTGTGGAATTCGGAACACTGTGTGTTGAAATTTCATTTACGCATGTTGTAACACAGACAAAAGCTAAGGGTTAAATACAGTACACCAAATCAATCGGTTTTTTTCTTTTTTATGTTCATTTTTTGTTCTGTTTTGTTTTTACATTAGTGCAATGTAATTACCATAGATAAATTTTAAATTTTAGTTTAAGAATAGTTTATTTTAAAATCTAACATTTACAAACCGTGCGAGTGATTGATGTAATTGATAATGGTTAGCAACACAGTAAACACTGAAAAAACGAGAAGGTTTAATACGGTACACCAAACTTACCGGTTCGTTTGTTTTTTGTTTTCATTTCTTTTTTATTTGTTCTTTCCTTTATGAAGTTTTGCAGGATTATTATGTCACTGAATCAATTTCTAAAAATTTTATTCATAAATAAAAAGTATAATGTGACATTGTGGAATTCGGTGCACTATGTGTTGTTACGACCTTGACAACAGCTAAAAGGTTAAATACGACACAACAAATCAATGGGTTTGCTTTTTAATTTTTTTCTTTTTCTTTGATGCAATTTAATTACCATAAATGAATTAAAATTGTAGTAGAGAAATGGTTCATTCAAAAATGTAACATTTATCAACCGTGCGAGCGATTGATGTAATTGACTATGGTTAGCATTTTCTATGCAAATATTTCTTCAAACACTTTTAAGTAATGCAATATTGAATATTGGTTCTGCTAAAAGGCTAAATTCAAAAAATTAATGTACCGGAGCCACAGCTAATTAAGTAAACCGAACAGTTTATCATGATGTTATATAGAGATTTAATTATCAATGAATGTGGTAAAAATCTCAAAAAATATGTATGGACATACTGTGTAACTGAATAAATAACCTGATTTTAGTAATTAAACGCCTTATTAGATCGATGTTTATTGTAGCTTTGAAGTAATCAGAATTAAAATTATCATATTGAATCTTTTTGTGAAAACATTCATAGTGCACAATGTAAATGTTTGGATTAGATGGTTTTATAATTTTATTGTGGTGGAAACAAACTGATTAATTTTATCTCTAATGCTTAAAAACCCACAAACTTTCTTTGTCAATTGCCAAGCTCAGCACGTTTTACAATGAGATTTTATCACTCACAAGTAAAATTTTACAGGTATTTTTTATATTAACTACTCCTCAGCGCGTACCGCTGCTGGTAGAGTAAAACTCCCGAGGGTATTCACATCTCAGTTTTGCAGTCCTTTGTGTTGTCAGAAATGTACCATTCAGCAGGATTTTAAGCCGTCCAATTTTTTGTTATCATTTATTTTAAACTAATGCTTGTTCACTCATGCAAAGCATTCCTTAGATGGATTTGGATTTATATAATTTAGAAAATTTTGGATTCATTAATTTTCAACTGTTTGTCTTATGTTTTTTTATCTATTACACTTTTGTCACTGATGAGGAATGATATTCCGAAATGTGCACATTTGACACCTCGAATTTAATAGGTATTCTTGATATATAAATTTACATCTAAACAAGAAAAACAAGACAATACAATACAAGACAAGACAAGGCAGACATATTTAACCCACTGATTAAAAATCTCGCGATTTTAGACGGAAAATTGAGTAAATTACAGGTGGAATGGTTAAGAGTTTACAAGAGGACCCTTACTAACTCACCTTTTTAACAGGAAGTATGTACTCAATTATGCCACCTATTTTTCAACAACTTGTTCTTTAATAAAAATATTTTAAAATTACCAATGAACTCTTGTTCTAGTCAAGCAATACAAAGTTTAATTGTTTATCAATCACTTTTGAAAACGTAAAAGAAGTTTGAAATAAGCATTCGATAAATTGGTCCTGTATAAGAATAAAAAATCATATAGTGTTCAAATCAAGCATTACAAAATGAGAAAGTTTAAAGAAAGCATTTAATATATTGTTCCTATAATAAGAATATTTAACAATTAAAAAAACAACCAATCATATAGCGTTCAGACAAAAATCACAAAATTTGATAAGCTTCGTCAGTCACTTTTTGAAGCTTAAAGGAGTTTTGAAACTAGCATTGAATATTGGATGCAGGATATTCTATACGTCCATTAGTTTTATCAGAAATTATCAGATTTTTTTTTAAAAATTTATCAAATGTTAGTTCTAAGTCTGTGATTAAGATATCTTTCAATTTACAGAAATACTAAAACACAGTTGAAATTTGTGATTGAAACACATGTATA
>CM056605.1:36965436-37000436 GCA_029721355.1 Tegillarca granosa
CTCCTTAAAGATCCTTAAAATTTCAGTTCCATTAAGGATCTTTAAGGAGTCCTTAAAGATCCTTAAATATGTCCTTAAAGAGTCCTTTAAGGTCCCTTAAAGATCCTTAAAGATTGGACGGCTTTAAGGAGGCTTTAAGGCCCCTTTAAGGATCTTTAAGGACATATTTAAGGATCTTTAAGGATCCTTAAAGATCCTTAAAGGAGGGGGTTGGTCTTGTGTATTTTCTCGCCTAGTATAATCATGATTATTAAAATAATAAGGATAAATAAGAAAACAGAAATTTGACTGATTTGTGGCAATGTATATAAACGCTTACCCATTGTTTGTACTAAGTTATCTGCGTTGTGGTAACCATCCGCCATTTAAATAATGGTGAAATTATAACGTGGTGCTCTCTTTAATTGTATATGTTCAGTATTAAAGAATCTATAATCTTAGTTTAAAGAATAACAGGACCTTGCTTTAGCCAGTGCAAGTGCAACAAAGATGATGATAATAACGACGACGACGACGACAACGACAACGACGACGACAAAGCAACAACAAGAACAAAAATAATGATGATGATGATGATGATAATGATAATGATGAAACAACAACAGCAACAACAAAATAAAAAAAAATAATGATAATAATAAATGAAGAAATTAAATCAGAAATACAATAGAAAAGAGTCCAATAATTAAAAAACCAACTCGATAGGCACCTTTTATGTAAAATAAAGGTCAGTTCCTTGTTTAAGTACTTCTGTTTGGTCCATACCGTTTCACTAAATTTACCACCACTTGTTTTTATAAAACGAATAAATCAAGAATCCAGTTGTAAAAATTATATTTTCTTTTCCTTTAAACAACATCATAATTATTTTTTTGGAAAATAATTTTATTATCGAAATAAACTTCCGTTTGCTAAAAACACAGGATTATATAATATCTTTACACGTCTAGACAAAGTTTTATATTCTCAGACGAACATTTAGTCCTGATTAAACAAAAGATATTTAAGATTTACGACAACCCCGGTATTCATAAAGGAGACGATTTATATCTAACCCGTTGTCAGATCTGAGAGGAAATCAAATTTATGTAGTTAAACAAGAATATGGCAGAAATTTAATCGAATCATTCAGAATACAAGTTATCCTATTACAATATACAAAATTGGATTTGAGTGATTTTAGATTTATTTGAAGAAATTTGGTTGTTTAATTATACAATTTTCTGGTGTTTCTCTCCTAGAAAAACAAAGCATCATGCAATGTATATATTTCATTATCTTAAACAAATTAAAGCTACTTTAAAGCTTTGTAGTATCTATAGCAATGAGGAATAATTAACCAAAAACAAGCGTCATAATTCCCTCCCCCCAAATATAAACACAAATAGTGATAACTTTTAAACACCAAGGCTTCTGAACACTTTATGTTACACACACACACACACACACACACACACACACACACACACACACACACACACACAGGGACAGAGAGAGAGGTTGATGTGTACTAATAGAAAATTCAGTAAAGTGGTTTAAATGACATACAATTTAAACTGTTTAAATAAAACACAAACATACCAGTCCAAAGTACAATGCCCCCAACCAAGAAAAAAGTACAAAACAGTTTAATATATATAACAAATACCTGCTAAATTTTGATGTGCCATATGTGCACATTTCGAAAAATCATTCCTCACCAGTGACACTAGGGGCTGAAAAGTTTGATAGATAAAAAACATAAGCCAAATAGTTGAAAAATAATGAATCTAAAATTCTAAAATTATATGAAACCAAATCCAGCTAAGGAATGCTTTGCATGAAGGAACAGATTTTAGATTTTAATTAATTTCAAAAATAAAGACGGCTGAAAATTTTGCTAAATGGTATATTTTCTGACAGCACAAAGTACTGCCTACTGAGTTATGAATACCATCGGGCAGTTTTACTCCGCCAGCAGCGGTACCCGCTCAGGGGTAGTAAATATATAACAAATACCTGCTAAATTTTGATGTGTCATATGTGCACATTTCGGAAATTCATTCCTCATCAGTGACACTAGGGGCTTATTCTACCCGTGAACTTCCATCAAGAAAGTGATGCCTGGTGCTCCGGAGGGGTAAGCATTTCCTGTCTAGCTAACTTCACCCGTCATGTGCAAAGTCAATTTATAGAATGAAGGGAACAAGGAACTATGGTAACTGAAATATATCAAGCATACGTCTTGATACAGATAATTCTAAATGATCAACAATATTGTGATGCCGGCCATAAAAGTTGTTAAGGACCTTGATTAGCATTGGCTTGCAGTATCCTTGAGTTAACAATTTGATTGTAAGCAGTTTGCTTCGCTATAGAAAGTCTCCGTAGTTAGAACAAGCTCTGTTATAACGTAGTCACTGTGAATCAGCTACACCATACACAGGAAAAACAGGAATATTACTGCAAAGAAACGGAAAGTGACAATAGAAAAATTGAAGTCATCAATTGTGTTGTTTAGTGTCAGAAGTATCCTTTCGTTGGTGTTATAACTTAGTTACATGTCCAAATTTGAAGCAGAACATAAAGAATCCGTTTTATTTTCAAGCTAACATGGATATATGGCATTCACATATTCTTCATATATATATATATATATATATATATATATATATATATATATATATATATATATATATATATATATATATATATATATATATATATATATATATATATATCTGTGTGTGTGTGTGTGTGTGTGTGTGTGTGTGTGTGTGTGTGTGTGTGTGTGTTTAAAAGATTTTGGGTCAGTCTTCCCTCCAGATTTAACTTGGTTCTGTAAAAATTCTGATTCATATGAAGTTTTTAAAACTTGTTTCTCTTGGTTTGTGTATTTGGAAGAAAAATAACAAGATAAATTTGAAAATCAAAGAATACTTTACTTTCAAAATAGTTGCCATGAACATCACATCTTAATATATTACAATAAATAAGGCTAGAAAGTACAAAGATATGATAGAGTTTGTTTCTACTACCGGGTCTTTATACGACCAAGCGTGTTGTTTACAATTAAATTGTTGATTTAGGGATATTGCAAGTCTAGGGTATTCAAGGCCTTTAAAAAGTTTTATTACCGTCATTACAATATTGTTGAAAAGTATGAAGTATCCTATCTTAACTTATAATTGGCGTCCCATGTTCCTTTCATTCTCATATTTGTTTATTGCAAATATATAACACAAATACATGTTAAATAGATGTGACATATGTGCACATTTCGGAAAATCATTCCTCATCAGTGACACTAGGGGCGAAGTTTGATGGATAAAGAAACATAGGCAAATTAATACATCTAAAGTTCCGAAATTATATGAATCGAAACGCAGCCAACAAATGCTTTGCATGAGGGAACAAACCTTAGTGATGAGTGTAGCTGTCTAGACAGTAGGTACTAAGCCTTCCGGAGCAGCCGTCCTAAGAAAAGTTCATGTGTTAAACTGAATAAGCATGTTTTCAAAATGTATACTTTGTTTTTTGGGATTGTGATTTACACATGGACAGGACTGCTATGTTTGTGTTTTATGTTATAGAAACTCAAATTCAGTTGCACATGTGAACATTCATCAATGATCCGGAAGTAAGGACGGGTGCTCCGGAATGGTATGAAGGGTAAACACCTCCTGTCTAGCTAGCTACACCCGTCATGTGAAAAACCCAAATATGAGAATGAAAGGAGAAATGAACTATGTGACGTCAACTTAAGAGTCGCAAATTTTATAACAGAGTATACTGTGCTTTATATGTAATTAATTTGGTAATCTTGAGAACATTTTATTTTTATTGTAACTTTTAAAGTATGTCGAACATAAAATATTTTTAAAATTATTAAATATTTATATATATTAAATAAGAAATAAGGTTCCAAAATTAAATCCATAGCTAATAAAGTTGAAGAAATTGCTTACAATCTCCCATTTGATTGGAAATGTGTATCTAGTCAGTCACCAATACAATTACACGCCTATCACAATAAACGATTAGAAAAGATGACCTACAGAGCTTGTATGTAGACATTTGATAATAAATGTCATTAAACTAAACACCCCCGTAGAAACAGCGATAGTTTTGATCAATTATGAGAATTAAAACTGTAGTAAAAAATTAAAAAGATTAAGAAGGACACTGGCGTAACGCTTTTATGTAATTTATACTATAATGTAATATAACTCTAATGTTTGGAGACAATTAGTGATACATTTAAAAAAATTTCAAAATTTTATGATTATTTGATTAAATGATAAAATTCCCGTATTCCAATCACTTCAAAGGTACAATTAATAACGATTTGATGGTACATTATATTATTGATATTAAGGTTGAGATGTTTTGTTGTTTTATATTGCTTTAAACATGAGATTTCTTTCAGAGGATTTGATGCTCCGATCTTTTTTGTTTCCTTTAGTAATTTTGTGGGCTTTTTATCATCCCCATTAAAAAATAACAGTAGAACGTTTTAGCATAAAAACATTTATTAGCATTAACTTATCCATGTCGCGCACATTCTATTATTTACACTTTGTTAAAAAAAAACAGTGATATTTCGTCCAAGTTCACATCAAAATCTTTTTTAAACATTGTAAATTCATAACAAAAATACCCTTTAAATTTTTATTAAGTTTATACATTACTTTTGATTTTTATACACCATGGTAATTTTTTTCCGATCCAATATATATTTTTATGCGACCTACTCGGTGGATCACTGCGTCCGCCTCGAAAGCGGATTAAAGTGGGTTGAAACCTAGGCCGGGAGATACATAAGACTTCAAAATTTGAGGTATTTCTTCCTCGCCTCGCGTTCGACATTATGAACATAGAGTATCGACTGGCTCACCCGTTGCAAGAATAATAACTTTGGGTGTAATATGCTAGTCTTCGGCGTATTGATTGGTGAGCTTGCACCTTACCAAAAGTCAACATGAGAGCACGCTAGTCCATGGTAGATTCTAATACATACTCGCAAATGTCATGGATACAAGACATTATTTTTAGATTACTCCATCGAGATAAATAATCTTGCTATCATTGCGAATAGCTGAAATATTGCTGATGAGACGTTAAAAAATTGCAACAATCTTGCAAGAGAGACCGAAGATAACAAAACATACATATAAATAAAAATTGTTTCTAATTTGCAAATTTGATTACCAATGGTTTCAATATATGTCAGTTTTATTGTCATGTTTCTCTTTTGCTATTTTTAGCACTGACTTGTATATTCTTCCTGTCTTGTGATGTTGTCTGTTATCATTTTCTTGTATATTATGCTCTGTTTAAGTTACTTGTATATGTTTTATCATTGACTTTGTCTTTCGATTATGTCTTGGTTGAATTTGTTGATTTATCATTTACTTGTTTATTATTCCTGTTAATCATTAACATATTGTACTGTCTTGGTTGCGTTTGTTGGTACAAGGTGCATGCTTTTTAGTTTGTTAAATTCCCTTTTCTTGTTATTAATTATGGGTTTATTAACCGTAAAGTTAACCACGAGAACTCTTTTTGAAACACGATATTATGGAGATTAGGATGAAACAGCTAATACAATTTCTTGACGTTGAGCATCAAATAATGAAAAATGGTCCTTAATATGTTTTATAATTTGTATATATTAAATTTTTGATATAGATATTAAAAAACTTAATAAAAGTTTCCTGGCCGTCATCACATAATTGTTTTATAAACATGAAGTCCCTGTTTCAAAATTTATCTTGGTTTATTTGACCTCTCATAGTTCCATGTACTTTTAATTCTAGAATTCGTTTTCTCGCGTGGCGGATGTAGCTTACTTAAAAGAAGGTGCTTTCGATTCAGAAGCACCCGGCCTCACTGTTCTGATGGAAGTTTACGTTCATAACTGAAATAGCCAATTTTCCAAGTTTTCACTTTGCTTTCGGAATTGTAATTAGGACACAGACTGGTATTAAGTGTTATGTATATATCAAGAACATATTTATCAAATCTTTTCGCTTTTCATGAGTTTAAAACTTTGATTCTCGCTCGTATAAACTAATTGTTTAGTGCACCTCAAAAGACGGGGGTTACAGTTTGTCCTAGTATATATTTTTCTTTTTGTCTTGTTTGACTCTTTCATCTATTTTATTCTTTTTATTTTTTAAGTTCTTGGTTATACAAGATGACCATGCGTTTACTTTTAAAAGAAGAAAAAATGCAACTGAAAATCGTGTACTTGACGACAGTCAATGCAAACAATATATGGAAAACATACAAGATACAAATATCCAAACAAGACAATTCGAAGAATATACAAGAATTTACAAGAATATACAAACATATAAAAGGACCGCTGATTATATAATTCCCGTCTTTGGAGTGAACAAACACTGGTAATATGGAAATAGTGCTGATAATGGGGGTTCGCCTCCATCCTGATTACTTTACAATAAGTTATTCATCAAAACGTTCATAATTAAAAAATAAAAATAAGGCTTTTTTTTAAAACAATGAACAAATGTATGTGCCCGTTATTTCTTTCTTCTTTAATTAAACGAAAGAAAAAAGGTAACATCACTCAATATTGCAACCTTCCGACTGCTCATTTTTCTTGCTTCAGTGCAACACTTCCTTGTCCGATCTAAATTATAAACTAAATCAAAGTTATTATCAGAAAAAGCTGAGTGTTTTGATGACTTGTAAACTGTGGTTATCAATTTGATTATAACAGCCACAAAAAATTCAATAGTCTGCATGTTTATTCTTAATTCTGAATTGTGACGGCGCAATACATTTGATTAGACGCATTCATTGCCAAACATTCAGTGTCATTTTAATCATACTTCAGTCTTCAGTCTATAGTTCAATAAAGTGCACATTAAATGATCCTACAGTAGGGAATTCAATATACTTTCTAATATATTGGATATTGTAGGTTAAGGCAGTAACATTTATATTTCATATTAGATACAGACATGTTTCATTCTAGTTTGAAACTTACATCAGTCTTCAGACACTGTTTTATGAAGCTGAAGTTTAAAGTTAATACGTAAACTTGACAATAGGCAGATTTATTAGCATATGAAATGGAATATAGACACTGATAGCTAAATAAAAAATCGCAATGTCCAAAAACAAGACACAAGATGAAATACATGTATATTAAATTGCTTCTGGTGACCTTCAATCAACAACATAAACAACGTATAATGACATGAATTTAAGTGGTTGTTGTTTTTTTTAAGAATCTTCGTGCTTCACCACTATTGGTCAATGTATACTCGTAAGCACATTGAGAAATTTGAAAATATCCAATTTAGACATACTAATTCTACGAAACCCGACCTCTCTTTCCTGGCCAAAGTTTTCGTGTTTTACTGAATTGAAAAAAAATAACGTTAAGCAAAAGTTTCAGCCGTCTTAATTTTTGAAATTTATTTAAAACTAAGGTCTGTTCCCTCATGCAAAGCATTCCTAATCTGGATTTTGATTCACATTATTTTGGAACTTTAGATTCAATATTGTGCAACTGTTTGGCTTATGTGTGTTTTATCTATCAAACTTTTCAGACCCTAGTGTCACTGATGAGGGCAGATTTTTCGAAATGTGCACATATGGTACATCAAATTTAGCAGGTTTTTGTGTTATATTTATAATACAAATACCTGTAAAATTTCTATGTGCCATATGTACACATTTCGGAAAATCATTCCTCATCAGTGACACTAGTGGCCGAAAAGTTTGAAAGACAAAACATATAAGCCAAATAGTTAAAAATTAATGAAAAGTTAGCTAAATGGTATAATTTCTGACAGCACAAAGTACTGCCTACTGAGTTATGGGTACCTTCGGGGAGTTTACTCCACCAGCAGCGGTACCCGCTCGGGGGTTGTAAATACACAACGCAAATACCTGTAGGATTTTTATGTGCCGCATGTACACATTTTGGAAAGTCATTCCTCATCAGTGACACAAGGAGCCGAAAAGTTTGATAGACAAAACACATAAGCCAAATATTTGAAAATTAATGAATCTAAAGTTCCAAAACTATATGAATCTAATATATATCAATTAGATAAACTCCAAAGTTTTATTTTGTTTTTAGAATTGTGATTTCGACATGACCCAGTATGTCTGTGTATGTTTTTTCGCGGAACTTAAAATTAAAACAGATCTACTGAGCATACAGTAAAATTTAAAAAATAATTGCATTTAATTAAAGGAGGATAATATACATAAATACAAACATACATACATACATACATACATTCGTGTGTGTATGTGTGTGTGTGTATGTGTGTCGGTGCTTGCAGACAAATATCGGGGATTTTAAGTAGGGAGTTTCTGAAAACAAAATGTCCAATCTGAAACTAACATAATGGCTTTCCACTCTGATTTGATGGAGGACTTATGTTTGTCTAGTCGATATTTGATAAATTTCACATCTTTAATGTTTGTACGTAATCTGTTCTTATTTACATAATTTTCAATAACTTTACCATGTTCGTTTATAAAAGTAAACCACTCAAGTAGTTAAAACGATCTAATATAAGGCCATTTGTTTCTGCAAAATACACTTGTTTGACAAGAACAAGTTTTGTATTCGAATTATGCAGTGATTTGGTTTATTTACCCAGGAAATTTTTCCTATTTACATAATAAACGAACCAGTTTGCTATGAAGCATTTTTTGGTTTTAATTGATTTTGTTTTGTTCTACCTCGAACCTATTTAATCGCCAATGTATGTCATTTAGCTAATACTAGTTAAAAAACTTTATCAGTGCCAAGATAAACATTTACGAATATACACGTTCTCAACTACTTCCAGAGCACCCGGCCTCACTTCCTTAATGGAAGCTCACGTGTGAAAATGAATTAGTCAGAACACATACGAAAAGGACAAACATTTACAGTCAATTCTCTTTACAGACACACGGTTTACAACAGCACTATCTACAACAACACTCTTTCCAGTGGCAGTCCAGTCCATACAAACGTCGCCCTTTCTAAAGGCATTCTTTAAAACGGCGCTCTTTACAACGGAATTCTTAACAGCAGCACTCTTAACAAAGTCACTCTTTTCATCGTCAGTCTTTACAACAGCATCCCGACACTCCGTACAGTAACACTCTTTTCAAGGGTACTCTTTACAACGGCATCCTTAAGACGGCAATCTTTACAGCGGCAGTCTTTACAACGGCACCCTTCAAAGTGACATTTGTGTAACTCTTTTTGACAGCTCTATTTACAACGGCGCCCTTTACAGCGGCATTCTTTACGCTGACAGTCTTGACGCTGGTAGTCTTTACGCTGGCAGTCTTTAAAACTGCACTCTTTAAACGGCACTCCTTACAACGACACCTTCACAACGGCACCCTTTACAGTGACACCCATTACAACGACCCTTTTTAACTGTGGCTCTCTTTACAAGGGCACTCTTTACGCTTGCACTCTTTACGCTGCTAGTCTTTACAACATCACTTTTTAACGGCATTCTTAACAACGGTTCTCTTTACAACGGCACCCTTTCCAGCGGCACCATTTACGTTGGCAGTCCTCACAACAGCATTCTTTACAACGGTAGTCTTTACAACGACATCCTTTTCAAGTTTTGAAAAAAAATGATTTCGATTTTTGAAAAACCGTTTAATATCTACTGACCAAATAAGGAAAAATAATGAGACTTCGCCAAAACTTTTAACTTATTCTGTTCATGGGGCAAATTTGTTAATAATTTTTCTAAACAGTAATCTGTGTTCAAATAATCCCTTCTGAACCTCGACATACAACAAATGTAAAGAAATGAGTTTAACTTTTGGGACACTCACACCTAAAAAACCTTTCTATGTTCAATGTCAGTAGTTATAAAGCTTAATATGCATATCAGTACAATTTACCTTACATACCTTTGAATACCCCGATATTATTTTGCACGAATTTAACATTTAAAAAAAAATTGAATTTTCTTTGTGAATACAATTTCTGGAAAGAAAGTAGGTTCTAATCATTAGCAATTTGTAGAAATAAACAAACTGTAACAATGGCGTAGGTTTTAAAACTTTATTTGACCATATTATTATTATTTTCTTATTTTCCATTCAACGACATTTGATAAATTTAGGTTTGTTTTTAATTACTTCAGAACTCCGACGAAGGACCGGAAAGCGTATCGACTTATGACTGGTCTTCAATAAGTTTTTCATTTTATTAATAAATATAACGAACGGCTACATCTGACTTTTCTTATATAATAGTTTATCACATTGTTTTATTTGAAACCTGAAAAAATTCAGACAACATTATCATGTACAATTTCCTATCTACATACATCTAGAAAAATGACAACGTTAAAATATTTTATAATAAACCTATTCATGATGTAAGGTTGTGTTTGTTTTACCTCGTTCTAATATTTAGATACACTCTTTATATACAACCAAAATTATGTGAAAGAAAGATTTATCAGAACGAAATAATCAAGTGAAAAAAAAATCAAAAAGGCACATTAATTTCTGAAATATGCATATTTTACGTCACAAAACAAAAAAAATATGGATTTATAAAATATGAATATTTTAAAATTAAAAAACCTGCGTATGAATGGACAAGTTGCCAAGTAATTAGGATGGTTAATAAGTGCCTGTACTTTTAGTATTATAATCATAGCACTAGACTAGTACTTCTGTCAGCAATTGTCTCCTCAAGAGTATCCCAAACTCAGTAGTCAGTACTTTGTGCTGAAAAAAATGTATACCTTTAACAAATTTTCAGCCGCCTTAATTTTAAAAACATGTTTAAAACTAAGGTTTTTTTTTACCTCGTGCAAAGCAATCCTTGGCTGCAAATTTATGAACTTTGGCTTTAATTATTTTTACTTTTTGGATTACGTTTTCTAGTAACTTTGTGGTCCCTAGTATCACTGATGAAGAATAAAATATGCACACATGCACATGAGGCACATCAAAATTAAACAGGTATTTTTGTTAGGTGTTTGATATGGTGCCTATGACAAAATGTTCGCTTTTTAGGTATTTTTTCTTTTTAAAATGCAAAATAGATCAGAACCTTATCATGTAAATTAAAAGGGATTTTTTTCCTGTCTTTGTTTCACCGTTTTGTCAATATGAAATCTACACTTCAAAACTAAGTTTCATCTTTGAAATTGCATAATGGAAGCGCTTGCACATTACCAATTTAACTGTTTCTTTAAATTCCAATGAGTTCCTATGTCTTTCGAGAGATTATTATCGAAAGATAAAATTATAAGACAAAAGTAAAATTTATAAGGATAATAGGAAAAAGTAATTATACACTTTTATGTATGTAAATGCTAAAGCGCGTGTTCTTCCTCTAGTATTACATAATTCCCATTATGCAAAGTTTAGCCACGGTAAGATTTTATTAATGTTTCGAATTTTATGACTTATCAAATTTCAATAAAACAGAGAATTCCAAGCCAGGAATGTTCTTAAAAATGATATCCTATGTCAGATTAATTACATGGGTATTATGTTGTTCTTTCCCCAAAATTAATTTAATCAAAGGGTTTATACTTTCCTGTTATTATTCAACATTTATTAAGATATGTTGTTTATGCAGAATTCGGACTGTCTATTTTTTTATTCATTATTGATCTGCGTATAATGATTGAAAGAGAAAGAGATTTACACACACATGTGTAAACAGAAAAAGACAGTAATGCAATGTTTAGCTTTCCTGACTCATGAAAATAAAATGACCAATAGGTGTGGCAAATATCAAAAACCTACTTTATGTTACTGAAATATCTATTTAAACATCTTTTAACGCGGCTTTGATTGAAGATGGCAATTGAATTAGTACGGATGAAATCCTCACATTTTTTCCCCTAAAACATTAAAATCGAACACAAACATACCGGTTAAAACACAATTTCAAATGTAAGGTAAAGAATTTCAAGAACTGACAACTGACATTAAATTTAACAGGTGAAAATAGTTTTAAAGCGCACATTATGTTGATTTTTGTTTAAATTTACGCTTTTTGTTTTTAAAACCTTAGAATAAAATATACTTTAAAGAAAATCATATATGTATAACTCATACATTTTAATGATTGAATAATCATTAAAATGTATGAGTTATAGATAGAAAGGAATGTTTTCAGACAATTATCGGAAAAACGCTATAATGCTTTCCGGCAACTAAAGTACATTTACGACAACTAGAACATTTTTACGACATTAACTAATCAATATTTATAACTTTGATCATCTTCTTTTTTTACAGTTTTGGTGAGCGAGTAAGTTATTGTTTGGAGCCGCGTCAGCGTTAGTGCAGCTATTCGTGGCTAGAAAATGTTAAGAAAAAATATATAAGGACAAGCATTCTGAGGTTATTGCAAAACAAAACATAATCCCCTACCGGTCGTATATTTAACTAATCCCAAAGTTTTAGGTAAAATGTACCTTATTATATGGTACAAAGATTTATAGTTATAAATTATGCTTGTTGTTCAAGACAAAAGCAAAACTTGATCATAGTAAAATCAAAAACCAGCAATGGATTTCTCAAAAATTTTAAGTTTAATCATGAAAAGGTTAATTCTCCCAAAACCTTCTTATTTTTGACAGTGTGTGGAAAGAGAATAATTACTAGGTCAATTATAATGCAATGTAGATTTTGTTTTATAATATATCATACATAACAGGAGACACTAGTCTAACAGTTCTTGATATGGAGTGTAATAGTGACCTGCATATTAAAAACAATTCATTAACTGCAAGCGTGTAGAAAAAAAGAGCGGAAAACTAAAATTTCAGTGAATTTTCAAAGTTCAAGGGGCCATAACTCCCGTAAAAATTAGCAGATGGAAACGAGATATAAACTTGATCTGTAAGTCAACATGGTAGAGTCACACACCAAACATTATTTCCATTTCTACAAGCGTGTAGAAAAAAAGTGCGGAAAACTAAAATTTCTATGAATTTTCAGAGATCAAAGGGCCATAACTCCGGTAAAAATTAGCAGATGGAAAAGAAACGTAAACTTGATCTGTAACTCATCATGGTAGACTCAAAAACCAAAAATCAGTTCATTATCTAAAAGCATTTAGAAAAAAAGAGCGGAAAACTGAAATTTCAGTGAATTTTCAATTTCAAAGGGCAATAACTCATGTAAAAATTTGCGGACCAGAATGAAACGCTAACTTGAATTGCAACTTATCATAATAGACTCACATTTAAAAATCAGTTCATTATCATAAAGATTTTAAAAAATAAGTGTGGAAAAATGAGGCGTGACAGACGGACGGACGGTCGGACGGACGGACGGACAGACGGACAGAGCGCAAACCTAAAGTCCCCTTCGGCTTTCGCCGGTAGGGGACTAATTAAGCAGATGTAAAGTAAATAACAGAAAAATTCAAAAAAAAAACCACTTAACTGATATTTACAGTTTAACTTTCTAAATAAAAGAATTATTGTTTTATATATTCCCTTATTTTAACATTGGCAATGTTAAGTATGTAAAAACAAAATGACAATAACACTCTCGGGAATAATGTACCTTTATAAAAATTAAATTAAACTTTTTTTAATATTGTAGAAAAGACTTCTCTAAGTGCAGAGATATAGATGATTTCGTATCTCTTAATAATCCCCAATTTGTAAAGCTCTCTTTAAAAAGAGCTTGTATGAAAAGATGCGACTGGTATTCATGTTTCAACTAGACCTTTTACGTAACACTCACGAAAGACTACATTTGAAGCTATATGGCAAATGTGATGTTTTTAATTTTCTATCCTCAACTTTACATTTCTATGCAGCAATATTTCTGCTTATTCTGCATATGGTGTATTTGTTTCACATTTAATACTATATGATAAAACATATTCCCACTACGAGAACTTCATACAACAAAAAAAGCTTCGTTACACAAAAATTGTTGCCTACGGATATATTGCAAGAGGCTTATAAAGGTCCTAAAAACGTTTCGTAGCCGTCATAATAATATTGTTGATAAATATGACAAGTCGTTCTATCCAAACTTATCCTTGATAATTTGACGTCCCTCATAGTTCAATAATTCATTCACGATTTTGATCCACACAAGGATGGCGAAGGATTTATACCCTTGCATCTCTACAGAAAATGTGAAGGTATTGTCCTCAGACGCTGTGGAATCGACCTTAGTTATTTTACTGATTCTTCTATTTTAAAGGCAGAACAAGCTCCCGATTGTGCCTCTTCAAAGTTTTAAATCTTTCGTTTACATACTGCTGGATTGTGTTGATTTTTCACCTACATTACATACTTTTATTCAGTATCATTCATGCAAGATCTTTTAAGCAATGTCAGTGTATATCAAATTTTTAATTATCTTCAAAATATTAAGATGATCAATTAAACGTATTGTATTCTCCTTCATAATTTTCATAAGAACGTAATTTTTTAAATTAAAAATATAAATAAAACAGCAAAAAATGTAGATATATATTTCTTACTATGACAATACTTAGATCTGAAGTTAATGCTGCCAGTTTATATTACAAACTAATATTATAAGGAAAGAATTTAATAATGCATTTTATTAAAAACTGAGAAGATAAGCTATTGCAAAAACAATATTTATATGGATGACTAATGACTATTATTGGTAAACTGGATTTTTAATTTATATAATTTTGGAACTTGGGATTCATTATTTCAACTGGTTGGCTGATGTTTTTTTATGTATTACACTTTTCGGTTCCTAGTGTCACTGATGAGGAATAATTTTCCGAAATGTGCACATATGGCACAAATAAATTTAACAGATATTTTTGTTTTTATATAATGATACACTTATATTTTATGAAGAACACTACAAGAAAAGCCAAAACGTCCTAAAACTAAACTGTCATCTAAAAGTAAACATATTGCAGTAGGTACATCAATGCTGTTGTAAATAAGAATATGATTTATGATTTGTTTGTTTTAATAGGGTTTTACGTACTTGTCAATAACATTCCACTTATATCGAGATGTCACCGGCTATAAGTTAAGTGGAAGAAATTCCTTTGCCGTGCACTTAAGGCAATGTACAGGGATTTTTTTAGCGTGCTACACCTTCCACGACACGAGGCATCGGTTTTTAAGGTATCCTCTTAAAGAAATGTGACTATCATTTCTAAATGCCGAATGCTTGCGAATAACAGTCACTACCAATATTTAGTCTTGGCCAGACCCGGCCGGGGTTCCAACACGAAGCGAACACTCTACATACTGAGCTTCAGTAGAGGTACTGTAAATAAGAACAGTAAATACGTCATAAATATCCACAAATAGAAAAACACTTTCTGTTTTCTTCATTTAAAAAGCTAGTTCCATTATAATCCCATATTCGGGTCTATACTGACTACAGCTTTATATGTAATGTGGCAAGACCACTGAATCACAAAATTTAATAACATTATGCGAGATTGGATCCGTAATTGAAAGCTGAAAAAAAGGTTTTATGCTCTCTTTCACAATGTTCATAAAATAAAAATTTTTCTCATAATTCAAACACAACTACCAGCACCATCCACCACCGCCACTAGCACCAGCACCACCACCTCCACCGACAACAACAACATCAACAACAAAAACAAAAATAATAACAATAATAATAATATTAATAATAATAATAATAATAATAATGATGATGATGATGATGATGATATTATGATAATAGATTTAAAGTTAATGTTACTAGTTCAATCAACTATATCAATAATTTTTTGCATTTTTAATATTACAAACAAATCAGGTAATAAAACTGTAAAGCTCACCAATTCATTGAATTATATAACTCATCAAGCCGTGACAATATGTGAATCATTAAACTGTGAAAATGTTAGGATCGTTAAAGCTGCATGAAATTTTCAATTTTCTGATTTTTTAAAAAATTTATATATATATATATATATATATATATATATATATATATATATATATATATATATATATATATATATATATATATCTTTTAAAAAACTTCTAATCAGGCTTCAGTTTCTTAAATTTCACTCTTTTAAGCTGTAAATAAACAGAATCCTTTAACGGGTAGGTCAACTGTTTACGATGATTAATATTTGTTTGGAGCTTGCGTACGGATGTACGGGAACTCCAATGAAACGAAGGTGAAACCTGACAAATTGTATCAATTGTCCGTCATTAATATCCAAATGTATTCACAATGGTGTTATATATCCTATACAAATATAGCCGTGTTTTAAAATTAGATCCTACAGGTTTCATCTCGCTGGGAATAACTGTTATTTCTGTATTAATTCGAGCTTTTATCGTTGAACCAAATGTAAAATAGTTCATTAGGAACATTATTAATTAGATCAGCTTGTTTTAATTTTTTTTAAACTTAATGCAGCTTTAAGCCATGGTAATTTTAGACATAAGTAATAAAGACTTGTTGCTCCACACGACTATAGATTTTTTTTTACCAAAAAATCAATTGAAAAACCTTAACATGTCTTATAAAATTATCTGAATTACAAAACACACTATAAATCAGATGATCACTCGCGAAAACCCGTATGGTAGAACAACTCTAAAAAATCAACGACGTATGACTACAACGGTCAAAATAATGAGGATTTCCACTTAGAGATGATTAGCATTCCTCTCGCCTTCCAAGCACCAATATAATCAAACCCAAGGTTTGAACAATATGGACGATACTATTTTATTTAAATCACTAAAGTCGTAAGTAAAAGAGTAAACACATGCTTAGCAAAAAACAAGCAAATTTTGAATAATTTTTCTACCTTAGCATTATATACTGACAAATAAATTGTCCGAAAACGGACCCCACAATTAATTTAAAATAACTAAAAAAAGACCAAATCCAAATCATTAAATTCAAAAGCAACACGTGAAAAATCCCAATGGTTTATAAAGCATTTCAACGTCATAATACTGATAATCGTGACCGTCACATGCCGTCAACAACGGCTAAAATAATGAAGATTTCCACTTCAGAACAAGACGTGTGTCTAGCTTTACAAACACCCATATGATTAAGTACCTGTGGTACCAAATAAAAAAAACTTGTCATATGTAAACGAATAACCTCCTGCTGAGCCGGTATAAGCAAATTTTGAACCAATTTTTTTCACCCTTGCAATCATCTGCAATTTGATTATTTTCACGTGGTACCCACTCGACCTGCAAATTATTACCTTAACCACAACAATGATGAAAAATCAAAACTACCAGGAACTTTAAAGTTATTTTATACTAACAACTGCAAATATTAAAGGTGCGTTTTAACTATCAATGTGTATTTCAACTATCTGATTACAAAATCTTTTTCCTAAGTTTTCGTTGCTGATCAGCATATTTTTAATTCAAAATAGGTAGAATATTTCACCAAGAGTCAAAATTTTATGAACAACATTACCATTGGACACACACACACACACACACACACACACACACACACACACACACACACTGATAAGAAAACAGCATTCTTTGTATAAAGCAATAGATTTGCAGCGCACATTTATTGGCATTTTCTTAAAGGGTCGTAATAATACAAACATACCAGTCCTTGTCCGTATCTCACAATTAAAAGCCGACCCATCTGTTCTTTAACGATTTTAAAACAATAGTAGTATGTCGTCACATATACCCCGAGTAATTTTATGAAATTTCTTTCACAGTTTATAGTAGTAATGTATAAAGTCAATTGTTGTAACTTACAGAGGTTACCCGGCGGACCGTTTCCAGTTGTTGTGATCCAAAAACAAGCTGTAATGGCGTGCATATTCTTATTTCCCCTTTTCTGCTTTACAAATAGTTTATCATGGTATCCCTTTTGGTCTTTTAGATAATAAATTGTCGGAACTTAAACGGGAGGAGCTGGCACATGTATATGTATAAAAATTTTGTCGCTATTAATAAAAAAATATTACTACACAAATAATTCAGGCAACATTTGGTCTTGATATTATAAATGTCCCAAAAGGTATGAATACACACGCTTGTTTTCGATGCTGTACCCGCTCTATGTAAAATACAAGCTTGGAATAAAAATTCTAGAAACCCTCGGATCGTTTGAAAACCCTAGCATCATTCGGTCCCAAAAATTGCGTTGTTTGATTACTTAATTTTGTTTTTAATACTTTGTCTTCTGTAAAAAGTATAATTTTTTCTACACTTAACACCACAATACCTCATTTTAAATTGGCCCTCATATTAAATTGAAAGATTGTCTTAAACAAAGCATTCACTTGTCAATCTTTTACAAAAGCGGTTAGCCAAAATATAATTATCTAGTGTTCTACAGGGATTCTGGTTATTTTGTCAAACACCATACTGATTGATCGTAAACTGAAGTTACCTTCAACAAAATGTTAGAAGTTTGTATAGACAACATATTTTTGTGTTTGTCAGAATAAGTTTCAAACACACATTTGGTATACCAAAGGACACAAAATATGCGCCATTTCTTTGTGATATGGACCCGCATTGGTATTTTTGTGTTTGATAAAATAACACTTTACTTGTCACTGAGACTCATAAAGAGTTAACCCTAGCATGTGCTAACAGATTACACTGCTTCTCATTTTCTAGGTTCCATTCCACTTGGGACAATTTCTATGCAAATAAGTGCTAGTTTGCTTGTCAAATGGTGGGTATTTTCCGGGCACTTCTTTTCCTCTCCATCAAAGAAACTTTATGCTTGATCATAAGCCGGCAATATTATATGTTAAAACCGTTTGTGTTACCCATATTGAAAAGATAAATACTTTTGGAGTAGAAACACTCTTGTATCTAACACAGTAGAGTAGATTAAAAAATATACAACAATCTTGGAATATAAGAAGGGGTTTATAAATGGTGTGCATTCGGATTTGTGTCAAGATGTTTAAAAAATCCATAGCACTCTTTAGACATAGTTTCAACATACAACCTAACCGCAAACTATAAACACATATTGAATAGCAATTTAAAATGACAGATTATTTTAATATTAAGTTTGTTTAAACATAAAAATTAATTCAAAAATAGTTCAAGATTGACCAAAGCACCTACTATCAGTCCATAATTGTTTGTCATATGCATATTTGGAGAACAAAACTCCATATTTAAACAAAATCATTCAAAAATATAAAAATTTCATGTACAATTTACTGACCTGATTGGGAAAGGAAACCAGACTAAATAAAAAATTTCTTAAATTCTGTGCATATAACAATTTTTTATTGTTTTCAAAAAATAGCAAATTCACAATGTCCAAAATATCCCTTATTCACCTTCCTAGTTTACCATATCAGAGATATTGTCATGATTTGAATATTCATGATGATCAACCCTTGAAAATCCGAAAAACAATGACACCGAATTATAAACTTATGACTCTTTCCTTTATTTTTCTAATTGAAAAAAAACTTTTTAACTTTATCTATTGCATCTTTGGACAGCAATTTCTTTTTCGTATTTCTTTAAAATTAAACACTTTGTAGTAAGGGAATGTGATTTGCATATTTATTCATTTGACCTTCATTAACCTTAAAATATCCTGATGTAATCTTGGGTGAGGCCCAATTGGATCATCGAAGTAATTAAATTTCAGTTTTTTTTTTCAAAATTCTGCTCTGTGTACAGAAGAATTCAAAGAAGATATCTTAATTTAAAGACAGAATTTGGTTAGGTCAATATGTTTTTAAATTCAGTCTTACTTTTATTTTTATGAGGAAAGTTTAAATAAAAGAAATATCCATAACTCAGTAGGCAGTAGTTTGTGCAAAGCATTCCTAAGCTGGATTTGGATTTATATAATTTTGGAACTTTAGATTAATTAATTTCCAACTGTTTGGCGTATGTTTTTTATTATCAAACTTTTCGGTCTTAGTGTCACTGATGAGGAATGAATTTCCGAAATGTGCACATCTGGCACATCAAAATTCAACTGGTATTTGTGGTATATATTTAAAAAAACACATGACAAACAATTTTGGACTTATAGAAGGCGAATTTTGAAAACAATAATTTTTAAAAAAACATAACACATAACGCTCTTGAATGATGCATGTAAAACCCAATTACTCAATAAGTTTTAATTTTTCTAAAATTTATGAGATAAATTGTCAAATAACATCTTTAACTGCCAATTCTATTGTTACAGTCGGTACCAACGAGTGACTTAACGTCTCTCTTCATGTAAGTCATGATGGGTACATAACTCAAGGTTAAAATTCTTAAACTAGAAATCAGTCAATACCGATTTTTTGCGTATCAGTATCATTAAACATTTAATACATTTGAAAGAAAAACATTATAAAAACATTGCAAGGCCACTAAGAATAATATAGATAAACGGCACGACTTGTAACATATCGCATCTGATAGTTGATTCACAGTGGACAAAGGTGTTGTTCCTGTTGTTGATGCCGTTGTTGTTGTTGTTCTTGTTGTTGTTGCTGTTGTTGTTCTTGTTGCTAGTGTTGTTGTTGGTGGTGTTATTGTTGTATTTGCTATTGTTGGGTTACAAAACGACGGTTGTTGATTCATGTCTTCTGTGGAGCAAAGTTTATTACATATTTCAGGTCTATTGACGTTTTCAGGAGAACAATCTAACAGGGGTCGACACCATTGTGGTCGATTTGGATAATCTTGCTCACATTCTGGTGGCGCTGTTAGTCCTCTGTCAGAACCAAAGGTATTATCAGGACTTACTGTATCACCAGAACCACTTTGCCTAGAGCAATGACACAAATAATAATTCCAGTCGGTATTCCAAACTGAAAGAATACAATTACAAATTGAATATACACGTGTATTTGATAATTAAATACCTACAATAAAGCTAGATATGGTAAGCTATGGCTTTATTCTGTGCCATAAAACATTTAAATGTTTTTTTAATAATGTTCATTACTAACACCCTTTCTAAGGTCTTTCTGTCTCTTACGAGTCACAATGGAATCTTCAATGAACTTAAATATTCCTTATAGTTAAACATTATAAAAATCAAGAAACAAAATTAAAACGATTGAATGAGTATGTCAATTTTCATAATATAAAAAAATATTTTATTTCTGTTTGAAGACCTTGGATATATAAGTGGTTATAAAAACACCGCTGAGAAGGTGGTAAACATAGTTTTGCATTAATAGATTTATTTGATAAAATTCTTCTTCTTCTTCATATTATTATTATTATTATTATTATTATTATTATTATTGTCCTCGTCGGTGATGTTGTTACATTCACCTTACCTAAGCCGACGACACTCGAAAGTAACCATGGTTTATTTGATAAAATTCTCTTTCCTCTTTGTTTTCTTTTTAATCTTTTTCGTCCTCTCCTTATTCTCTCTCTTCCGTTTCTTATAATAATAATAATAATAATAATAATAATAATAATAATAATAATAATAGTTGTTGTTTGTAAAATAAACAGTTTTGTAAGTGACTAATCCGTCCCAAGCCGTTTATTAACAGCTTAATTACATTCCATAACATATCTTACGTTAAACTGGTTCTGCATCTTATTTATAATAAGTTACGTACTCGAGGTATCTTCCACACAATTATATTTGACACTCTCGTTTCGGAAGATAACGGTTCCTTTGAAACATCCCAGTATATAAGGAAATTCTGTTGTCATGTAATATCTGTATTTGCCATTAATCGTTGTACAATGACATTTATCCAGGTGCGCAGAAGTAACATATCCTCCTTGTGATAAACCTCCGTGTTCAATCAAACCATCGGATATTATAGGACCATATATAGGGTATCCATCCAGGGCAACACCAACAAATTCATCAGCCTTAATTTGTACAAACAGTTCTTTGGCAATTTGTGGTAGTGGTAAATACCACCATCAGCTGTATGACCATCACACTTATCAAAAACTTCAGCTGTGGCCCCTTCTACTGCATTTTGACCCAGGGCATTAAGAGGATCATATAATGCAAAACCTGTCCTTGTTAAACCGATGATACATATAGGAAGACATCCGGGAATTTGTCTTGGTTGTGAGTTTCTGGGTATTTTTATCACATAATTTTGAAAGACCGGTGTTTTCGAATTAACCATCTCCCAAGCATGGTCTGGAATCCCAGAAGGATAGAAAACAAAGCTAAAACGGAACAGAAAAAACATTGATAATATGTTGTTATCATAAGATTAATATGCATTTTAATCTATTTATTATAATTTATTAATTAGTTTTGTTACCGGAGAGAGGTAAGCTCTATAAATGTTTTTTTTGTTGAAAAAAACTTATAATGGCTAGATATTATATATATAGTGGAGTAATGGTATTTAACGTCACGGTCAAGTTCCATTTGGTTTTATCAGTGTAGTGAGGTCTTGAATAGCGGAACATACTCATGTATCCAATGGTTTTCCTTTATCTTTGGCAAGTGATTCGAAAAACTCTCGAAACTGCCCGAATGAAGTAATTCGAGACGAGACACTGTGGAATTGGCAATCATTATTTATTTGTTGATAAAAAATTAACTTAAATGGTATCTGTCATATCTTTAATTTAAACTAAAAGTTTTATCATGCTGATTTAAATATGATATGGGGAACTGCAATTCTCTATTATAGATTCATTAATTTTCAAGTCTTTGGCTTATGTATCTGTCGAACTCATCGGCCCCTTGTGTCACTGAATGGTTTTCCGAAATGCACATCTGGCACATCAAAATTGAACAGGTATTTGTGTCATATATTAATTACCTTACTCTCGCTTAAACGCATATTGCAGATAAAGCAACAAATATTATCATACAGCAGAAACTCTTGTTAACCTGTTTAATTGGAAATGTTCATCGTCTCAATCTTAATTAAATTTGCTAGTTTTCCTAAAACAGATAAACACTATCATCATCTCTTTTTAGCTTTTTATCTAGATTATGTTCTCAAATCTAAAAGTAGCTTAAATCATATAAGACACAAACATATCAGTCCATGTCCAAATCACAATCCAAAAGAACAAAGTAAAAACTTTGAAAAATGGCAAATTTAGTTACACACGTGAACTTCCATCAAGGAAGTGAGGCCGGGTGCACGTAGTTACACCCGCCACGTGCAAAGTCATCTTTGAGAATAAAAGGAAAAATGAACTAAAGTAAGGCATACGGGACTTGAGAATATTACTAGATATTGTCTAAAATTTGAAATTTATTTAAAACTAAGGTTTCTCCTCATGCAAAGCATTCCTTAGCTGGATTTGGATTTATATAATTTTGAAACTTTAGATTCATTATTTTCAACTGTTTGGCTTATATATTTTTTATGTATCAAACTTTTCGGTCTTAGTGTCACTGATGAGGAATTAATTTCCGAAATGTGCACATCTGGCACATCAAAATTTAACTGGTATTTGTACTAAATATTTACTACCCCTGAGCGGGTACCGCTGCTGGTGGAGTAAAACTCCCCGAGGGTATCCATAACTCAGTAGGCAGTACTTTGTGCTGTCAGAAAATGTACCATTTAGCAAAATTTTTAGTCGTCTAAAATTTGAAATTTATTTAAAACTAAGGTTTGTTCCCTCATGCAAAGCATTCCTTAGCTGGGTTTGGATTTATATAATTTTGAAACTTTAGATTCATTATTTTCAACTGTTTGGCTTATATATTTTTTATGTATAAAACTTTTCGGTCTTAGTGTCACTGATGAGAATGAATTTCCGAAATGTGCACATCTGGCACAAATTTAACTGGTATTTGTACTATATATTGACTTACATATCGTTTAGACTGGTATTAACACGCACTGAGGCATCATTGTTTCCAGACACGTGAAACTGAGCAATCTCGGCATTTGTTAATCCATCTGTTATTTAACAAGAGTAAAAAATTACTGGAAAGCAATGAACTAAACATAAGGTAAATCAAATCATTATACAGCAGCACAACTTAGTATTATGTTATCACGTGAACATAAACTTTTGGGTGATGATATGCCATCAACTACAGACAAACTGTAATACTGTAAATGTACTTAATTTCAAATTGAGTTATCTCCCTTTACCGGAAGTTGTTATCGTAACTGATCAATTGGAGTGCTTTCTCATTTAGCTGTAATTTTGTGCTGTGTCTTTTCTACTGGGAATTCTGCTACAAGTAGAATCGAAACTCATACATCATTTTGAACTTTGATTGGGACATCAAATTGACAATACAGTGATTATAAGTAATCTTACACATTCTAAACCCATGCATCAAAGACGAAGATCAGTTGTACACATGCCGACATTGATGTCCTAATTTTGAATGCGTTATTTTAATTAAAAAAAACCAAGTGTTATGTTTGTGAATGTTTCGTTTTTTTAAAATTACAATAAAAAAACAAAAGCAAAACAGTTAAAAAGTACTGAATCTAAAGTTCTATTTATCTATTTAGATGAATTAAATCAATAAGCGATTAGCAAACAAAAATATTAATTAGTGTAGATTATTTTTTTTCTAAAACTAAACAAATTTTCTCATAAGTTTTCATACAGTTAAATTTCCATGACAACTCAATAGGGTTATGCGTCTGAAGTTACTGACGTCATTTATATTACAATGATTTTTGTGCAGTTCAATAATATTTCAAATTAATTACTCTGATTTTATACCTGTACTTAGCATTATATTTTATTTGTTGTATATTTATAAAATATCATTGATACAAAAAATAATATATATTCATCTAAAATCTTATTAAAACATGAAGATTAATATTTCAAATCTTTTACAAATGATAATATTTCTTATATATTAATATTGACACGCCACATATTGATTCTTTTTCTTACGTTATAATAAAACAAACATGCCAGTCCTTGTTATAATTGATGTCTGATTCAAGATTAAGTAAAAAAGAAACATACTACCTTTTAGCTGTGTCATTGCATGTTGTTTGTCTATATGTATCAATACGTTAAATATTTTGCTTATTTAATGTTCATTGAAGTTTTCACATTAACGTACAATGCCGTGACAGGAATTATTATCAATTCTTGCTGTTTTTGTTATTGGATATTTTTGCTGTATTATTGTTAGTCACCAATTGTTTTTTCTCTTTTTCTCAAAATGTTGATTGTTGCTTTTTTCCAAACGACTATAATTTAATAACT
Organism: Tegillarca granosa; assembly: GCA_029721355.1. Classification (NCBI taxonomy): domain Eukaryota; kingdom Metazoa; phylum Mollusca; class Bivalvia; order Arcoida; family Arcidae; genus Tegillarca; species Tegillarca granosa. Next base: position 36,990,543 of record CM056605.1, read on the forward strand.
TACAATTTTAATCAGACAATTTAATCGCAAATGATGTTTTTGATTTCAGATTGCATGTTTAACGATTAGTTATCCATGACAAATTTAATCAGAAAAGAAATAAAAACACTGTTCTTGTCTGAAACGTTTGTTTATTGGCAAATATCAAGAAATTAATCTGACGTGAATTTAAATATATAAAGTGTTAAACCTAACATTAATGTCGATTTTTTCTATACTTAACGCCTTCTTGTTTCTAAGATGTTGGAATTGTTTGTTTCTTTGAAGATAATTAAATCAATCATTTTAACATATTTAACATTTTAAAATGTAAAATTTATAATTTAAAGATATAGATAGGAAGGTTTTAATAAAACAATACTTTTATTATTTCTATCCGGACGGTACTTTTTTTTTTTTTTATTAATTTCGAGGATAAATTTTAATAGAAGTTCTTATGACGCGTGGGGATGTAAGCATTGGTGGCACTTATAATGACCATTAGAGTGCTGGGGCATGTAAAGACCTTTTAAACCCACCCACAGGGTTGAAACGCCTTGAGTAAAGGCTAAAACATTGCCCAATCGGCCGCTGCGGCCCTCTAAACTTTCACGGTAATTCAACTGCAAATAAGCACTGTAGCTTGTAATAAGATATGTAATACGTCTTCCGGTTTTGATAGCTATGCCTTACGGAGTAAGCTGTGGCTCAAATATTACAAGTTGCTTTCAGGTCCGAATTTAAGGAATTTTTTAAAAGAAAGAAATTGTCTAAGTGTATTTGCAAGCTATATGTAGATTTAAAAGCAGAGTTAAAGTCGAATGCTTCAGACTTAGAACAAAGGGTTAACCTTAAAAACATATCTCGACCACATCTAAGGAAGTTTGACAACTTTACACCAACAAATGTTTCCAGAGATTACGGAAAATTAACATTTGAGCAACAAGAAAGTGTTGGCCGTAAACAGGTTTTTGCATTAAGGGGTGATTTGCAAAAACTGAAAGTCCGCATATGATAGATATTGCGATACGGAAATTTCGAAAAATGTTTTCAAAATGCCAAATGAAATAGTAAAGGATAGAATCTTTCAAGCTGTTCGTAGGTCGTTTGATGTGATTCGGAGCGATCAATCATCGTCGGGTTCAAAAATTTAATACGAGGTTTAATATCCACTCCATCGTCTTCAGCTTTTGTTAAGCTTTTTGAGTTTTATTCTAGAGCTTCCTACAATTGAACACATTGAAAAAGCACATAATCTGAACAAGAGAAACAAATAACAAAACTCGTGTATTTTAAACAACATCCCTTTATCAAACTATTCACTAGACACAAGACCTGCAGTTTCTGTAATTTTAATATATATAAATTGTAAACAATACAGATTAATGTAAAATATTTGGTTTTACACTAATTCATGATGTGAAATGACTCTTTGCAGATCACAATTTTTCTATAAGTTTTTTTTATAAAGTTAATTTACAAATTGTTATATGGTTTTAAAAAATAAGGTGTTTCGTTTTTTAAACGTCTATTGTATTACTGTATTTTAATTATCAATGAGAAAATGTAGTGGCAGTAACAAAAATACAAACAAAATACAGGGCGGCTTGTAAATTACAGCATCTGATGCTTGATTGACATAAGATGTTGTTGTTGTTGTTGTTGCGTAACAAGACGGCGGTCGTGGTTTGTTACTGGCTCCAGAGCAAAGTTCATTACACATTTCAGGTCTATTGGCGTTATAAGGAGAACAATCTATTAATGGTGGGCACGTGTCTGGTCGATTTGGAGAATCTGGTGCACATTCTGGTCGAGCTCCTCCTCCTCCTCCTGGGCCACCAGGACCACCTGGGCCTCCAGGGCCACCAGGACCACCTTGTGTAGAGCAATGACACAGGTAATAACTCCAGTCTGTATTCCAACCTATAACAACGTACAAATCCAAACTGAATATGCATTTGCAAATCGTTCAAGATATGATGACAATATTTACAATGTCCTAAAAATGCTCAAAGTACTATGGGAAAAACATAAATAGGCCGTAATAAAAAAACTAATCGTTTAGTGTCGTAATAGTTAAAATTAAACAAGTATTTTTGTTAAATATTTACGTTAAAATATTTCTATTGGCTGATTCAAACAGCGTCCGTTTTATTAGCGGTAGGTAGTAGCTTCAAACCTTGAACTTGTCATACACAACAATTTAAATGAGATACTGCTACCTTGCTTGACGCTCGGAAATAACAGCACATGTTATCGTCTCATTCACCAGATGCCATGGTAATATGCCTTGGGGTGGTCTGCTAGTCCATGAACCTGATTTGGTTAACTAGAGCCTCAACAATATGTGCCAGTCAGACCATAATGCACACTCGCATATCACACGCTAACAAGAGCTCATGCTAAAATCAATTCAAAGAGAAGAATAAACTTTCACTCGTCGTTAATAGTTGAAAAAATTCTTCTGCAACGTATAGAAACATAACATCCAACAACCAACCAATTAATATCTATTTCTTTATCTATATATGTTTTGTATCTTATTTATTATAAATTACTTACTTGAGGTATCATTAACACAATTATATGTGACACTATTGTTGCGGAAGATGACGGTTCCTTTAAAACATCCCAGTATATAAGGGAATTCTGTTGTCATGTAATATCTGTATTTGCCATTAACCGTTGTACCATGACATTTATCCAGGTGAGCGGAAGTAACATTTCCTCCTTGTGATAAACCTCCGTGATTAATCAAACCAGCGGATACGATTGGTCCATATATAGGGTATCCGTCTAGGGCTACACCAATAAATTCGTCAACCTCGTGTCTGTATAAACAGCTCTTTGGCAATTTGTGGTAGTGATAAACACCCATTGCATCTGCATGACCATCACAACTGTCAAAAACCTCTGCAGCTTCACCATCTACTGCGTTTAGATTTTGCCTTGTTAGTGGATTAAATAAGGCAACGCCTGTCCTGGTTAAACCGACGATACCCATAGGAACACATCCGGGGGTTTGACTCTCTTGAGGGTTTCTGGGTATTTCTATTACATAATTTTGAATGGTTGGTGTATTCGGATTGACCGTTTCCCAATTATGGTCTGGCATACCGGAAGCATAGAAAACAAAGCTAAAACAGAACAGTGAAAAAAATTATATAAAAACGACATTGATTAATGTTAATTTATATTATTTAAAAGATGTAAAGATGTATATATAAAGAAAAAAATTGTTGGTTTGTTTTGTCGCGTAGGTTCACATTCTGCTGAGTGAAACGTTATTTGTTATTGTTGCATGTCTTGTATTCATCCACTAGCAAAATCTTGTATCGTAATAATAATGAATTCGGTTTTTTTTTCGTTAACAATATGCGACAAAAATAATCAATTACTCGACCGAGGTCGAGATTGGGAAATTCAGATCGAGTCGTCAAATTTGACCTCGATCGGAATTTCCTTATCTTGACCTCAAACTCGTAATAGATTCTCTTTAACTTAATTGCCTTTTGTTGTCCGAGCAAATAAAGCTTGATGAAAAAGTCAGATTGAACCATAATTAAACACACCTGTATCATGCAAATGTGCCTTTTCTTTGATATTCTGTTTTTTGAGAGGAGTAATTAAATGATGTTTGATGTTTCATTCAAGATCTTTAGTGGAGCAAACTTTCTTACATTTGGATATGCCCGGATGGAATTTAAAAGTAGGAGCAAGCTTTAGACCACTCGGCAAACTTTTATCCCTTCAGTTCTTTGTGAAATAAGTTATTTGTTCATTTAAAAATAACCATAACATAAAATGGCGTTTGACGTGAAATGTATTAACACTGAAAATATCACATATAAAAGGTGACATGTCTATTGAACTAGACACCCTTTATTATTTAATGTAACTGTTATGTAACGAGTACTTATACATGATCTTATGTTTATTTAACCCTTTCCTCGTTCTCGCCACTGCAGTAGCTCAATCGGTAGAGTGCTCGCTCCGTAAGTGGGAGGTCGAGGGCTCAAACCCCGACCGGGTCTGACCCAAGACTTAAAAGTGGGTAGTGACTATTCTTATTAGGAAAGGGGTGGATTGGAGTAATGGTGTTTTACACCCCAGTAAAGATTCTTTCACTTACTGCGAGGCAGTCAGTTCTGGGAAGGTTGGAAAACCGGAGTGCCCGAAGAAAACCACCCTTTATCAAGCGAACTGACAAACATTCTCACACTAGAATTTGTCCCGATTGGGATTCAAACCCGGGCGGTTTGATGCGCTGGGATCCTTAAGAGCGCACTTTAGGCCACTCGGGCACCGTGGCACCCCAAAATCTGAAGGATACGAAAACATGAAATGAAAGTTAACTATGAATAATTGCAATGCTTTATAAGTCAACAATTACAATGGATAACTTTTTTTTAGATAAAAATAGATTAGAAAAACACAATTCATATTAAGAAAAAAAAACTCTTGACACCTCAGTTTAATTGGAAATTTTCATCTTCTCGATCATTACAAAATTGCTAGTGCTCTCGAGTACATTTGAACATTAGTCCGATCTCTTTCATGCTATTTCCTATCTAAAGAATCTCTAGAGTAGTCGGACTTGTAATCTTACCTTTCAGTTAAACTGGTATTAACACGCACAGAGGCTTGATAACTTCCAGAAACTTTAAATTGAGCAATTTCAGCATCTGTTAATCCGTCTGTTAATAATCAAGAATAAAAAAATACTGGAGAGCTGTGAACTGAATATCATACCATCATACAATTGAAACCAAGTAAATACGATTGATCATCAAGTAGGTTTTCAGTCAAGAAGTTACGAAAAGCTGTCAAGTGTAGGCATATAAGACAGCCTATCATTTCAGTTGAAAGTTTGACAGTTTATCAACCACTACGGTAAGTCAAATGGTAGAGTTCATGATCGTATGTGGTAGGTCAGGTTCGATCCCCGGCCTAGCCTGACTAAGGCTTATAAATTGGTACTGACTGTTCTTTAGTCAAGCACTCGGCAGTGGAAATGAAAGGCACCAGATCCTTCGGAGTAGACCTCAAAAACCAAAGCCCCATGTTATGGCATGCTTGGTAAGCTAAAGAATCCTCCCAGCACATTGCTCTGCAAAAGTAAATCGCTCTGCAAAGGTAAATTTCACCCCGCTTTACTTATAGCTGTTGACATCTCGATATAAGTGAAATATTCTTGACTGGGACGTAAAACTCCATATAATCAAATCAAATCAAATTGACAGTTTCTACAAAGCAATGAAATTAACACACAAAACACAGTCATAGTAGTCCATGTTTAAATAAAAAAGGAGAAAAAAAAAAAAAAAAAAAAAAAAAAAAAAAAAAAAAAAAAAAAAAAAAATTAATAAATAAATAAAATAAATAAATATATAAATCAATAAAAAATAATAGATAAATAAATAAATAAATAAAATAAAAATAATAAAAAACCCCCATAAAATCTGTCACATTAAGTCAAATACACAAACCCCAGAAAGAAAAGTGAAGACGGATACTGCAAAAGGGTAGTTGGCCCGGTATATGTGTACTAGAAAAATCAAAATGGAAAATAAAAGGAACAGTAAACTATGTGACTTGGATTCTATCCAGGATAATTTTCAATACGGCGACATCATACTTTAATCGTAATTTAAAGAAAGAGTAGTTTTAGAACCAGTTAAAAATAAATAAAAATTTGGGGTTTTTCTATGGGACAATCATTGTGAGCTTCTCGCTTGTCCTTCGAATTAAAAAAAAATGCTACTGAAAACATTCATACTTGACAGTACAAAAAAAATTGAGAGAGAGAAAATTAACGACGGATCCAACAATGGTATAGTAAGGATATAAGTAAGCTTCATGAGAAAATGTCATCAGCCGGATGAACAGGGGGAATAGACAGAGTATGGACAGAGTAAGGTACAATAAGACACGGAGTTAACTAAACAACCTAAATATGGACAGGGTACAGTTTGATAAGACATATAAATATGCCTGGTAAAAATACGGTACTGGCCGGAACAGATGAACGAAATATCCTGGAATGGTGTACTAAACGGACGAGAAGATAGAATATGCTGGGTAAAGATACAGCACTGGCCGGAACAGATGGACGAAATATTCTGGGTTGGTGTACAAGACGGACGAGGAGATAGAATATGCTGTGTAAAGGAACGAAACCGTCTGAATTACAGAATAATAACTTTAACGAGGAGACGGACAGACCAGGAGGTAAAGCCGGATAAAAATCTATGACATATTTTATATAAAAAAGATTTAAAATTGTACTTACTTGCGCTTGTTGTTGTAAGCTGCGTCAATGCATGGAGTAGAATCCAAACAACAAAATTCCCAAATTGGCGCATCTTGATGTATACAAAGTAATAGGTATATATTCATTTATAAATGATGAGATCTCAGATATATCCTTATATACGCATGTGGACGAGGGGTAATCTAAGACGGGTATTGTTATTTATATGAATTATCAAAAGGTATGCATCGTGTTGTAGGGTTTTTGGGCCATCACGATCATGCTAAATATAGCACATCTATACCCTTTAAAAATCATTGGATGATTGTTTCGTTTCGTATTTAAACAAATACCCTTAACCTTGTAGTAAAATGAATACATCGATATTTAAAAAAAAACATTTTAAGAAATGACAATTTATTTGCGTCTGTTTTAAATATAAAGTATGAAAGTATAATTATAGTCATATATGAAAGTACCTGCTGCAATCTTTTAAAACCATATATATATATATATATATATATATATATATATATATATATATATATATATATATATATATATATATATATATATATATATATATATATATATATACGTTTAAAAAATTGCAGCAGGTACTGTTTTTTTATTTGTCCACTAACACGATTTCGTCCCACTTTCCTGATTATTCATTCATAAATAGCTGGCAAACTGATATAAAAATATTTAGTGATCATTCAACCACATCTTTTTGTACTAAGTAGGTCACGTTGGTTTAATTTTACTGTATAGTTCAATTTTTGCTTTATTTTTATCGGTTATATAAAACTGTCAGTGTGTATTTAAGGTCAAATCGTGACTTTAAAATGCTACTGACATAGTTATAATTTATATTTGTAAAAAAAATAGAATTTTTCTAACACTTTCGAATACATATCATTAAAAATCACCATATGTTATTCCAGTATCAGTATCAGATTATAGAGACAATCAATAATTTCGGGTGTTTGGCATTGCTTTTTATTTTCATTTTTGTAACATTTAACGAATAACAATTGATCTCAGGTAAGGAATGTAAAAAAAAAAATGAAAAAAAAAAAAAATAAAATAAAAACTGCTATGCTTGTCCGTGCTGGATTCATAAACATGCATTATAAATTTTCAAATTTATTTTACCTTAAAATTTTGCTAAATGTTAATACCTCGCATGGATAATGATTGATGTCCGATTCAAGATGTAGTAAAATAAAATACCATTTACCCGTATCAGCAGTTATTGTTCAATAATTACAAACTTCTCCTTGTTACACGATTTAGAGCAATTTCATTGGTCGTTTTCCTATCAAATGTCGTTGTTATTGGAAATATTTTCCAATAACAACGTTTTCTACCGGAACTACTTTCGACTTGTTTCGGGGATTACCCATCTTTGAGTTCTATAAATGGAAGTTATTTTCAAATTGTAAACAAATGGGAATGTCTTTGAGATCGGCAAATATTCCACTTAAAAACATTAAAATATTTTTTTTTAGATTAAAATTTTGCAAACAATTATTCAACTTGACATGTTCCGATATTTTTTCACTAAAATATTGAAGATTATTAAATATTTATTTATGAAATATTTTTATCTCTTTGTAATCCAGTCGCGGGAAATTAATGCCTTTTGTGCACCCCTTAAAAATCCAAAGTCAAATAAATTTTGTTACACACCTCAACCAATTTCTAAACGCCTGTTTTCCGAATTTATGCCAAAAATATCAAAAAATTATAATTCAAGTCAAGAATACAGTGCACATCGCCCGAGAGCCACAGCCATATCTATGCTGAGTGACGCTGAATTTCAGCATCATCATGCTTATGCCACAGAAACGAGGCCTCAGTTTACAGCTATAGTAGGGACTGTTCTGTTCACAGAAAAAAAATATCAGTGATACCCTCTCGGGTAACGTCCAATCTAATGCACCCCAACCGCTTATTTTACCTCCACATCAATGATCAGCCATTACAGCTACCACCGGTGTCATCATTAAACGAAATCCCTTCGTCTCGCTCCCTGCCCATAGTTGGCAAAAAATCGCTTTCAATCAAGAAAACATTAATTCCATTTCATTATTTGGTTCCACGGTTTTTTAAACACTGTTCATTCAGTTTTCTTTTGTTATGGGAAACGTCAACCTGTAAGTTGACACGCGTGTCCTACAAACGTATAATAGTCGTACGTTGTTGTTGGTAAATGTGTTGTCATGAGACATAATATAGTACCTTTTTTATCAAAGGATTTAAATGTAATATCATTTATAGGTTGACTAAAATTAACAAGCAAGAAAAAAAAAATAAAAAGATTTCAATTTAAAACCTTTTTCAGTTTTTTACAAGACATTTTATCGTCTTTTAAAGGTAACATTTAATGTATTTTTACGCCGCGACGTTGTAACATCGATTTTCGGAAAATCAGCTCATCAGTTCAGGAATGTAGGTCAGCTTAAAAAACTGTTTAATTTCGGGTTTGTAATTATAAGAATTGAATTTCACTTTTTACGTTGTAATCGGGGTGTAACAACGTGAAAATTATTACAAATTATGCGTAAAACCGCTTCGCTTCGCTACGCAGTTTTACACAATTCAATTCTTAATTATTAATTGTCAATATCTTGAATATTTTGCCCATTTATTGTTCGTTGAAGTGTTCATAATAACAGACAATGTTAGACGTTGATAGATATTGCTATTTGTTCTTTTTTTTGTTGTTTGTGGCTTCTGCTGTTGTCAAATATGTTCTTAGTTACAAAATGTTTTGTAGTTACCAATATGTTTCTTAGTAACCAATATGTTTCCTAGACACAATATGTTTCTTAGGTACCAATATGTTTCTATGTTACCAATATGTTTCCTAGATATAATATGTTCTTAGTTACCAATGTGTTACTTAGTTACCAATATGTTATTTAGTTACCAATATGTTTCTCAGTTACCGGTATGTTTCTTAGTTACCAATATGTTTCCTAGATACAATATGTTTCTTATGTACCAATATGTTTCTATGTTACCAATATGTTTCCTAGATATAATATGTTCTTAGTTACCAATGTGTTACTTAGTTACCAATATGTTATTTAGTTACCAATATGTTTCTCAGTTACCGGTATGTTTCTTAGTTACCAATATGTTTCCTAGATACAATATGTTTCTTATGTACCAATTTGTTTCTATGTTACCAATATGTTTCCTAGATACAATATGTTCTTAGTTACCAATGTGTTACTTAGTTACTAATATGTTATTTAGTTACCAATATGTTTCTCAGTTACCGATATGTTTCTTAGTTACCAATATGTTTCCTAGATACAATATATTTTAGTTACCAATATATTTCTAAGAATCAAATATTTTTTTTAGTTAACAATATGGTTCTTAGTTACCAATATGTTTCTTAGTTACCAATACGTTTCTTAGTTACAAATTTCTCTTTTCATTTTCATGAGATGTTGATTGTCGTTTATTTTTCACCACACGCCAAAAAAAAAAAAAAAAAAAAAAAAAAAAAAAAAAAAAAAAAAAAAAAAAAAAAAAAAAAAACTCTCGTACAATTTAAAGCAGACAACTTAATCGAAAATGATGTTTTTGACTTCGAGTCACGTGATTAATAATTTGTTTATTTTGACAATTCAAATAATAAT
>CM056605.1:37005436-37142936 GCA_029721355.1 Tegillarca granosa
TGCTGACGTGACGGTAAACACAATTATAACCGATCAGTCAAACAATGACACATATGTTATGCTGATGTGACGGTAAGGAGCATAATGGCCGATCAGTTAACCAATGACATATATAATATGCTAATGTGACGGTAAACACCATAATAGCCGATCAGTCAACCATTGACACATATGTTATGCTGATGTGACGGTAAGCAGCATGATAACCGATCAGTAAACCGATGACACATATGTTATGCTGATGTGACAGTAAGAGCAGGGTGACCGATTAGTCAACCAATGACACATATAATATGCTTATGTGACGGTAAACACCATAATAACCGATCAGTCAATAATTGACACATCTGTTATACGTGTAACTTTCGGCTTAGAAGATTACATATCTGGTATTTATGTTTATAACACTTACTTGAGGTATTATTAACACAGGTGTTATATGAGACGATCTCGGCTCCGAAGATTACAAATCCTTTAAAACACCCCAGTATGTATGGAAAATCTTCTGTCATGTAATATCTGTATTTACCGTTTACCGTTGTACCATGGCATTTGTCAAGGTGAGCGGAAGTAACATTTCCTCCTTTTTCTAATCCACCGTGATTAATTAAACCAGCAGACACTATTGGTCCATATATAGGATATCCATCAAGGGCTACACCAATGAATTCATCAACCTCGTGTCTGTATAAACAGTTCTTTGGCAATTTGTGGTAGTGATACACACCCACTGCATCTGCATGACCGTCACAGCTGTCAAAAACTTCAGCGGCGTCCCCTTCTACAGCGTTTTGACCTTGAATTGTAAGTGGATTATATAAGGCAACACCTGTTCTTGTTAAACCAATGATACCAATAGGGATACATCCCGGGATAGGACTTGATATAGGAGTTTTGGGTATCTCAATCACAAAGTTCTGAATCAATGGTCTATTTGAATCTATCATCTCCAAAGAATGGTCTGGCATTCCGGAAAAATAAAATGAAAACCTGAAACGGAGAGGGATTACAATGAATAACTAGCTGGGATACCAGTTACGTATGATTCCCCACCATCCATAATCTATATATTGCCTAAAAATAATTCTGGTGATGTCTCAATATAAGTGAAATATTATTGACTGGAAAATAAACATTAAAAAATCAATCCTTGTTTGAAAAAAATAAAAACTTTGGTGTTTAAAGCATAAATAACGGGTAATTTTTATCAACATATCAAATTTCAGTAACTGACACGTATGACCTTGTCAGTTAGGCATCAACCAATTCTATACTGATACAGATATCATGTGACTGCCACTTCATAAACCCGTTCAATCAGATAATGAATATGGGATTCAATTACCATTCGATCAAATCAATACATTAATATTCACTTAGAGAGAATAAATATTTGTGTAAGACGTCGTCTTTTCCTTGGTAATTACCAATAAAAGCTTTGAATAGATATGCAATGTGCTGATATTGAAATTTAAATAATAAAATATTAAAATATTAGCATATGACCTACATTTTCGGTTAAAAGTCAAAAGTGAGCACAAGACAGTTGTTTACAGACAGTATGTTATTTTTTATTTCTCCACCTATTTCAAATTAATTTAATTTTTATCTTGATTGACAGTGCTAATAAAAACCTATATATTTTAAACAATTTAACGCAGTGTAACTGAGAATTTTTTTAAATACAGAATTCTGAATGTGAGGTTAGTCCCTTAATAAAGATTTTGTAAGAGTTATCTCTCTTTATATGTATTGGGTTGCAAGATGTTTGAAATTAAACTGTGCAATTTACATCCACCCATTTTCGACATAAAAAAGTTGAATCATAACAGACACATCTACAACGATAACAGATTGTTGGTACCAAATTTTATCGAAATGCATCATACCGTTTCTGAAATCTGCTCCGGAACAGAACTTGATATAATAATAATAATAATAATAATAATAATAATAATAATAATAATAATAATAATAATAATAATAAACAAACAGAACCCCCAAAAATATGATTTCTCAACTTTGGTGATTGGGAATTACTGTATTCTAAACATACCGCCTTAGGTTCTGGGTGTTATAGTGGATTATCCTACGTAGGAAAAATTAACACACGAGATGATGTATACGACAAAAATACCCAGAACCAAAGGTGGCATGTTTTTTTTTTTTTTTTAATTTTATTTCATATCTGTTCAGTTTCAGCTCTGTATCTCTGTACTTGTTTAAGCAAAAAGAAATATTGAAGTATGCCATGTTTGACAGCTGTTTGTTAACAATGTCATTTTTTGTATGGTTGTATGGTTTCAGGAGAAACTAAATGTCGTAGTAAATTATTGGCGCACGTGACTGTAATTTTTTCATTAACACCCGTCGTCAATATTACTATCCCGTAGTTAAAAAGGGCGTGGTTTTATTAATATTACCACTTCAATTATCAGAATTGGTGAAATATTATACCAGATTTCCTCTCTGAGTTTGACCAATCAGAATTAAAGAAATTTACATGAAAAATAATGAAATAAATGAAAATCATGTACAAGGCCCTCATTATTATCCCCTTTATTTTACAGCAGAATATTTTATTTTTATATTCCTAGCGTTATAATCTTGAATAATCAGATTTAAGGAGAAATAATTATGTTATTATTACAAACATAATAAACTTGTAACCGATTTAATCGTCCTAGTTTTTGACTCGACAGAAAAATTGACATACCTATCAGTTTGTGTTGTATCAATTCGCACAGAAGCTTCAAATTTTCCAGACACGGTAAATTGAGCAAGTTCAGCATCTGTTAATCCATCTGTAAATAACCCAATTTAAAAAAAAATAAATGAATACTGAAAATTAACAAACATACAAGTGGAAAAAAAATCACAAGTGAAATCTGGTTAAAGTATTTACGTGAGGTATAAATCAATTAAGGCATTCTTTAACCGCAAACTTTTTGTGGCAGGTAAGTTTTTAGAGCAAATTTATAATTTACGAATGCAAAATCCAGCAATAATTTGTATTCCAAATATTTTTTCCCTTTTTTTTCTCAGGCGATTATTTTGTCTCTCGGACTTTTAAATAGTTAAAACACTTGCAAAATCATAACGATTGGTTGGTTGATCGAATGTTGTTTTTACGACACATCAGCGATTTTTCAGCTGTTTTTGGGACAAGTTTTGTTAAAACGAGGATTATTCTGAGCCTAAGTTCATTTGGCTAATGAGTGAGCAAGTATTTTATCTTTTGATCTGCATTGTACTAAGGCACCTTATGAGAAATCGCCTGTACACTCGCCAGAAATGTCACAAATAAACATTCTAAACCACTTAGTCCATTATGATAGTACTGAGCCAACCATTAGAAGCCTAATATAAGCAAAAAACCTTTCTACTTCCAGTCGATCAGAATCGAATCCACAGTGGACAGACGCTTTGAATTTGAAGATTACCGCCTTAACCTCTCGACCACGGCGGACCTTGAATCACAACGAGAAACAATATAAAATGTGTAAGATTATACGAAAATTAGCAAAACTTGATTTTAAATATTTTATGTATTTCTCTAAAAGATAAGGTATTTATAAGAAATTTTGTAACATAAAAGACTTAAAAGATCAAGTTATAAGAGATGGCAGGAAATATTCTTCTGGTTAAAAACGAAAAAATTATACGTCGTTATTTATTGCAATCGTATTTTTAAGTGTTAAATAATTAATTTTGCGTACTTAAGAATTGATGTAAATTCTGCCCATAATCTATACATTTCCGGTTTAGTAATTAGGAATGAACAAAGTTAGTTGAAAAACAATGTTTAAGTACAATCATCACAATGATATACACATGGACGGTCATCAGAAACTGCTCTTATTTCTATAGTTTAAAAGGAGTTCGCTAACGGATTTTTTTAAGTCCACAAATAATATTGAAAAAGGCATAATCAGCGACATTTAAAACGGATGTCGCTGGCATAATGTTCCCTTTTCGGAAAAAACCTCTCTCACCACCTGGGTTAGAATCCTACCAAGGCGGGTTGTAGTGTGATAAAAGTGGCATTTCGGTTTTCTCTACTATTAAAAAACTGACCGTTTCGATATCTTGACTGGGGTCTAGACAATCTTCTACTCTGATCCGTTTTAAGATTGGGATATTTTAATAGTTTCAAAAAATGTGAATTTCTTGTTTCCTCCCTTGTGTTATTCTTGTGTCATTCTCGTGTTTGTTTTGTGTTTTTTCGCACTAGTTTTAATCAAGGTCACGTGCTTTTTATCTTTTATTTTAAAATCTGTAATTATGTAAATCTTTTTATCCATGAACAAGGGTTGTCAAAAACATTCTACCGGATATGAATTTGTGATAAAAAATACTGTAAAATAGGATTTAAAATTAACTGAAACGAAGTATACAAGTAGTTTTTCCAACTTCTAGATTCTATAAAATAGAAAAAAGAAAAGCCTATTGTAAATGGGTAAAGCGGATTCAAGTACTTAATTGAATGTAAACTTTTTAAACTTTAAAAAAGTATTTTATCACTAAATGGCCATCTAAAGTTCACGGGTGATTCAGCAAAACAGTTTCTCTCTCTGTAATCGGTTAATACAAGGTGAATACTTTGTTTGGCTGTTAAATCAGTATGATAATAACGTTGATCTACTCATTAAGGGAAAGCTCTTAATGGTAGAAGGTTTGTCAGTTTGCTTGTTAAGACGGAATATGTAATAAAACTTTGTATAAAGATTACACAATAGTATAACAAAACGTTACAATAACTTCACTAATTCCTTGTGCCAAGGACAGATGCTAGTGTGAGAAAGTTTGTCAGTTCGCTTGCCGAAGGTCATTGGTTTTCTCTAGGCACTCCAGTTTCCTCCACCATCCCAGAACTGACCGCCTCAAAATAAGTGAAAGAATCTTGACTGGGGCGTAAAATACCATTATTCCACTTCACTTTTAATGCTAAGTGTCCTTTGATAGTTATCACCTCGGTGGTTTAGTGGCAGAGCATTCGCCTCGAGAGCGTGAGGTCGTGGTTTAAAACCCTGACCGGGTCATACATTAGATTTTAAAATTTAATATATTGCTTCCTCGACTGGCGGTAGGCATGAAGAGGATAGGTTAATGTCTGGTTCACCCGGTGCAAGAATAATGTGACTGGGAGGGCGATATGCTTGTCCGTGGTATACTAACTTGGTAGGTTAGCACCTTAACAAAGTTGCCGGAGTCAGCTATAGTTCAAGGCAGACCATCATACACACTTTTACATCTTACGCATACACGAACATGGATTGATTTATAGAGATAAATAAACCTGCTCTCGTCGCAAATAGCTGAAAATACTGATGCGACGTTAAACAACAGTACAACATAATTGGTCAAAATTTATTCCATTAATGCATTTTTATTGTCTTGTCTGTTTGTCTATATCTCTTTATTCAATTTTGTATCTTAATAATCAATACATTTAATGTCATCATAAATATTAAAAAATTTTTTTTTTATGCAAAAGAGTAATTCATCTTAGTACATTAATGTCACGTGTTTCATTTGAATTTTTAAGTTGCTTTTATTAAATTTCACAATTAACTGATTTCAATATAACAACGTGTATTTCAATGAACTATGGAACGTCAAATCTGTTTCATAATTATGTCAAAACATTATATGATCGCAGAACTTCTTTTTATGGTGGATGCGAATATGACAAACGTCTTTCTGAATCTAAATCAATTTCACAAAGACGTTTGTCTTATTCGCAACCACCTTTTGAAGAAGTTTTGCGTTCATATACTGATATTTTGCGATCATATAATGATGTTTTGCGATCATATAATAATGTTTTGCGATAATATAATGATATTTTGCGATAATATAATGATATTTTGCGATCATATAATGATGTTTTGCGATCATATAATGGTGTTTTGCAAACAAATAATGGTGTTTGCATATAATGTGATGATGAAATATATCCATATAAAGGCGAATGCTAATCATAAAATGATCTGATAAAATAATATAATATAATAATAAAACCAAATCATATAAAAGTGAAACCAAATTATACAATGATGACATGAAAACAAATAATGGCAAAACTCAGTCATTTAATGATCATATCATAAAATATAATGACAAAACCAAATAATATAATGATTAAAGCAAATAATATATTAATAAAAAGAATTTATATACCATTATGTACTATATAAGGCGTATTGTTAGGACATCACTTTTCATATTCCGGAAATAAATATTTAAAAATCAATTGTTTTAATTTATATTTTGTCTGCGATAATACGCTTGTACTTTAATCAGTTTTAGTAATCTTTTATATGTTTTAATTCTGTTTTGTTCTAATTTAATGTTTGGTTGAAATGTATATTTTTAAGTCGCAAAAAGATGAATTTATGCTAATAAGACTTAAACATATGAACAATTATTCATTTACTATATTTCAGGGCGAAATAAACAGGATAAGGGGACGGGGAATCTGTGTGAGTTTCACGGGCCACAATACATGTCATAATTCATAAGATTATAAATGTACTTACCTGCGTTTGTTGTTGTAAGCTGTATTAAAGCACAAAGTAGAATCCTCAAAAGTACAATCCCGAAATTAGACATCTTGATGTAGATAAAAAATATGATTCACAATAAAATGTTTTATATGTTCTTATATACGTAAGTGGACATGGGGTATCCAAGACCAAGACGGGTATTGTTATTTTTTATCTTATTTTTCAACATAAGCGGTTCAAGTTGGGGTTAGTGTCCTATATAGTTCAAAATATATAATATTTTAAATCTCTAAACAATATCTATTCTTTCTTAATATGAATATTTTTCATTACGATAACGTGGGATTTTAAACGCTGGATTGATTTCGATAAAAAAAGAAATATTCTCTTATGTAAATCAGTCTCCCTACATGCATATTTACAAATCAGGATTGACCAAATATACATTTTTTATGTTTATACTATTTTTATTATTTCATACAATAAAACACAATGCAATAAGAAAACCACAAGACGAAAAAAAAACCAAAAAAAAAACCAAAAAACACCAAACATAAGAGGAGGTTTAACGTTACTTTACAGTATCAATCAATCAATCAATCAATCAATCAATCATCCATCCATCCACCCATCCATCAATCAATCAATCAATCAATCAATCAATCAATCCATCCATCCATTAATCAATCACCAAGATAAGCAATAAATAGGAAAAAAAAATTAAAAAAAAAAATGAAAAGAGGAATGAATGAAAATAAATAAATAAATAAATAAATAAATAAATAAATAAATAAATAAATAAATAAATACACGAATGAATGAAAATAAGTAAATAAAAAATCAATAAATAAATAAATAAAATAAAATAAATAAATAAATACATTAAAAAATAAATAAATACACGAATGAATGAAAATAAGTAAATAAATAAATAAATAAATAAATAAAATAAATAAATAAATAAATAAATAAATAAATAAATAAATAATGACAAAGTTATAACATACATATTTCGATTTTGAAATTAAAACCAAAATCTTTGACATCTTCATTTCTCGAACTGAACAGAGGAAATATGAATAATCTGACTTATTTGAAGTTGTAAAGAATAAAAAATGAAAAAAATCGATAATTGTCAATTTTTTTACACACCGTAAGTAAAAGTCTTCCCGCCCATGTTCATCGTTGCCTTTGCATTAACCTTTTAAATAATATTTTGTGTCCTTAAGATTCCCTTATTTTAGAATTTTAAAAAAAACTTTTTTTCCATTTTGCATCTGTTCCGTTTACGCTAAGGATACTATAACCATCCGCAAACTTCTGGTTTTAAAGCTTGAGTAGTGATCAATATGATTTAATCTGTATCAGGAACGGGAAAAAATGAAGCGGCCAAATCGAAACTCAAACCGGGACCTTCCCAACACCAACAAGACGCTGGACCGACCGAACCATCAAGCACGGTCCGCTTCATTCTTACCTTTCTTTTATCTATTTATACTACCAGTATCTAATCTGGGTCCAACCTGTTGGCAGCCATTTTCAAGTTTCGGACGAGCCAAAAAAAAGTAACAGGAAAGGAAAAAATGCAACGGTCAAACCAGGAGTCGAATCCGGGACCTTCCCAACACCAGCAGGACGCTCTACCGACCGAGCTACCCGGTCACCTTATTTAACCCAGTACGCTTCACATCCATTACAAGTCACATTCAGTTTAGCAGTTATAAAACAAACAGCTATTCCTCTTGTATAATTATTTGTTTTTGAGGGTAAAAAAATTAACGAATTACGGAAGCCATAAGGTCAGTTTAAGGTAAAAAAAAAAATCACTAGCATATAGTGTAAAGGAAATTAATAAGCTTTTTCTGTCGCCTTTTACTTAACTTTTTATTCAAAACCCTATTTTATATATCAAGTATTCCAATATTATTATACATGGAAGTTTTACGATATAAAAAACTGGTCCCCTATGGGATTTTTATGTTCTGTATCTATCTCCTATTTTACTTTGTTAGGTCTTGACCTTAAATAAAAATAAATTCAATTAGACTGTATTCGCTTTATAAGAGTTTCAATGTCCCACAATTTAGACGGTTTGGATTAAGTGTTATTGTTGTCGCTTAACTACAATTTTCTAACAATGAAGTTCAATTGTTATATTTTCGTTAAATATTTTTAAAAAAAAATTCTTCATTTATTTTTAGAAAAAAAATCCTATCTATAACACATGCACATCGGGGGAGTCCAGTAGACGCAACAGCTGAATTTAAGACCGAGAACGACACATTATTAATCCGCAATATTTTTAATGTGGGGTAACAACGGGGAGTTTTGGTTTGAAAAAATTATAGTGTTATCAGGTATTTTGATGGTATTTTCTCGAGTTTTCATTAACATAATGAATTTTTTTTAGAATATTGGATATAAATAATATGTATAAAAAATGAATATCAACGATAAATGAGTTGTTATTTGTGGACTATATTTCAGTCGAAAATCAGGTGCACCTGTGTGGCCCCATTTCAATTTGCAAAGAAGTTTGGAGGAAAAGATTGCTGGCTAAATGTCGGAAGTGAAATTTGTGAATCTGAAACGGGAAGGGGGTACTGTAGCTGAGGATAATTTTCAATGGCCAAGCATGTGGGTTTCGAATCTGTGATATGCGAGTAGACAGGGATTTACCGAGAGATTTTTTCTGGAATGTCGACATTGTTAGGTTGAGATTCACTCTTACATAATGTGCCGAGCTTAATAATCGGTATCATTCAAATGTAGACAGCAAAGCAGTGAGAAGTATACTTATTCTATACGCCTGGTGTGGTGCAAATATCTCTCAAAAGTTAGAAAATTGCCGTTTTAAGGTCAGCAAGGAGTTGTGTAGTACTTAAACCATTATTGTACTTTTGAGGAGTTCCTATTGTATTCCTTGTAAATTGATTAAAAGCATGTAGATGATTTTTCAGTTTTTCCGATCAACAAACACAGCATGTGAAACGGACAATTTTCACTGGATGTGGCAGACATGCGTGAATCTAATTCCATTTGAAATTTACATCACTTGAAATTTACATCCCGCGAGACACAAAATTGATTGACAAGTTGTACCATTACACATTGTCTCAAAATAATAGGGTATATAGCAGCTCTGTCAAGGTAGGAAGAATTTTTTAAAGATACGATTGTTCAAAATTTTTTTGTGGTTTGATGGTTTTGACTGATCTGTTGTTGTCTGTTCTTTCAACAGGCCATCAAAAACACCACTCTGTCTCTCACAATGTCAATATTACGGTGAATATCAGCCAGGTGCCTATATATGTTATCAAAATATTATTTTATCAATTTCTTTGATTTTACTCTGTAATATCTCGTAAATGTGTTTTTCAGTCTCATCTCGAATGTAAACAAATGTGACGTGACAGTCGTGTTTGTTTACCTACGATAATGTAGTTCCGGATTGTGTATTGCATTTTATATGTATTCATACACGGAGTGACAAAAATTTTTGGCATTCATTGTCAGTAATAATTACAACGGCTCTCAAGCTTGCAGCTATGGGAATTTCACAAGGCAAATGAAAATATAATACAATATACATTTGTCACAGCCTCAAATGGATATCATTGTTGTCATTATCATTGGGTCGACAAAGAACAACGTGTTCTACCAATGTTGACACAGTCTCAAATAGATATCGTCGTTGTCATTAACATTGGGTCGACAAAATGCAAAGTGAGCTACCAATGTAGACACAGCCTCAAATAGATATTGTCGTTGTCATTATAACTAGGTCGATAAAGAACAAAATGAACCTTAGTTGTTGTCATTATCATTATATATACAAAAGTCAGCAATTTGTTATAAATATCAATGGATCGACAAAGAAAAAAGAGAGCTTGCATTGTCGATAATACTAATGAATTGACCAAAAAAATCTATCTATCTATCTATCTATCTATCTATCTATCTATCTATCTATCTATCTATCTATCTATCTATCTATCTATCTATCTATCTTATCTATCTATCTATCTATCTATCTATCTATCTATCTATCTATCTATCTATCTATCTATCTATCTATCTATCTATCTATCTATCTATCTATCTATCTATCTATCTATCTATCTATCTATCTATCTATCTATCTATCGTGATGTCGTGGTTTAAAACCCTGACCGGGTCATACATTAGATTTTAAAATTTAATATACTGCTTCCTCGACTGGCGGTAGGCATTAAGAGGATAGGTTAATGTCTGGTTCACCCGGTGCAAGAATAATGTGACTGGGAGGGCGATATGCTTGTCCGTGGTATACTAACTTGGTAGGTTAGCACCTTAACAAAGTTGCCGGAGTCAGCTATAGTTCAAGGCAGACCATCATACACACTTTTAAATCTTACGCATACACGAACTTAGATTGATTTATAAAGATAAATAAACTGCTCTTGTCGGAAATAGCTGAAAAAATTACGACGTTAAACAACATAACAAGATCAATGGTCAAAATTTATTCCATTAATGTATTTTTTATTGTCTTGTCTGTTTGTCTCAATCTCTTTATTCAATTTTGTATCTTAAAAATCAATACCTTTAATGTCAGTATACATATTTAAAAAAATATTTTTATGCAAAAGAGTAATTCATTTTAGTACATTAATGTCACGTGTTTATTTGAATTTTTAGTTGCTTTTATTAAATTTCACAAATTAACTGAGTTCAATATAGCAATGTGTATTTTAATGAAACTATGGAACGTCAAATCTGTCTCATAATTATGTCAAAACATTATATGAACGCAAAACTTCTTTTTATGGTGGATGCGAATATGACAAACGTCTTCCTGAATCTAAATCAATTTCACAAAGACGTTTGCCATTTTTAAAGAAGTTTTGCGATCATATAATGATATTTTTCGATCATATAATGATGTTTTGCGATCATATACCGATGTTTTGCAAACAAATAGTGGTGTTTGCATATAATGTGATGATGAAATATATCCATATAATGGCGAATGCTAATGATATAATGATCTGATAAAATCATTTAATATAATAATAAAACCAAATCATATAAAAGTGAAACCAAATTATACAATGATGAAATGAAAACAAATAATGGCAAAACTCAGTCATATAATGATCAGATCATAAAATATAATGATAAAACCAAATAATATAATGATTAAAGCAAATAATATAATAATAAATGTAATAATAAAAAGAATTCATATACCATTTTGTACTATATAAGGCAGCTATGGCGTTCCATATGAAACAAGCATTTTCCGTATTTTTAGGACATCTCTTTTCATATTCCGGAAATAAATATTTAAAAATCAATTGTTTTTATTTATATTTTGTCTGCGATAATACGCTTGTACTTTAATCAGTCTTAGTAATCTTTTATATGTTTTAATTCTGTTTTGTTCTAATTTAATGTTTGGTTGAAATGTATATTTTTAAGTCGCAAAAAGATAAATTTATGCTAATAAGACTTAAACATATGAACAATTATTCATTTACTATATTTCAGGGCGAAATAAACAGGATAAGGGGACGCGGAATCTGTGTGAGTTACACGGGCCACAATAAATGTCATAATTCATAAGATTATAAATGCACTTACCTGCGTTTATTGTTATAAGTTGTATTAAAGCACAAAGTAGAATCCTCAAAAGTACAATCCCGAAATTAGACATCTTGATGTAGATAAAAAATATGATTCACAATAAAATGTTTTATATGTTCTTATATACGTAAGTGGACATGGGGTATCCAAGACCAAGACGGGTATTGTTATTTTTATCTTATTTTCCAACATAAGCGGTTCAAGTTGGGGTTAGTGTCCTAAATAGTTCAAAATATATAATATTTTAAATCTCTAAACAATATCTATTCTTTCTTAATATGAATATTTTTCATTACGATAACGTGGGATTTTAAACGCTGGATTGATTTCGATAAAAAAAAGAAATATTCTCTTATGTAAATCAGTCTCCCTACATGCATATTTACAAATCAGGATTGACCAATTATACAATTTTTATGTTTATACTATTTTTATTATTTCATACAATAAAACACAATGGAATAAGAAAACAAGAAGACGAAAAAAAAAACCAAAAAAAAAAAAAAAAAAAAAAAAAAAAACCAGACATAAGAGGAGGTTTAACGTTACTTTACAGTATCAATCAATCAATCAATCATCCATCCATCCATCCATCCATCCATCAATTAATCAATCAATCAATCAATCAATCATTCAATCCATCAATCAATCCATCCATCCATTAATCAATCACCAAGATAAACAATAAATAAGAAAAAAAAAATAAATAAAAAAAATGAAAAGAGGAATGAATGAAAATAAATAAATAATTAAATAAATAAATAAATAAATAAATAAATAAATAAATAAATAAATACACGAATGAATGAAAATAAGAAAATAAAAAAATCAATAAATCAATAAATAAAATAAAATAAATAAATAAATACATTAAAAAATAAATAAATACACGAATGAATGAAAATAAGTAAATAAATAAATAAATAAATAAATAAATAATGGCAAGGTTATTACATACATATTTCAATTTTGAAATTAAAACCAAAATCTTTGACATCTTCATTTCTCGAACTGAACAGAGGAAATATGAATAATCTGACTTATTTGAAGTTGTAAAGAATAAAAAATGAAAAAAATCGATAATTGTCAATTTTTTTACACACCGTAAGTAAAAGTCTTCCCGCCCATGTTCATCGTTGCCTTGGTATTAACATTTTAAATAATATTTTGTGTCCTTAAGATTCCCTTATTTTAGAATTTTTAAAAAAACTTTTTTTCCATTTTGCATCTGTTCCGTTTACGCTAAGGATACTATAATCATCCGCAAACTTCTGGTTTTTAAAGCTTGAGTAGTGATCAATATGATTTAATCTGTATCAGGAACGGGAAAAAATGAAGCAGCCAAATCGAAACTCAAATCGGGACCTTCCCAACACCAACAAGACGCTCGACCGACCGAACCATCAAGCACGGTCCGCTTCGTTCTTACCTTTCTTTTATCTATTTATACTACCAGTATCTAATCTGGGTCCAACCTGTTGGCAGCCATTTCAAGTTTCGGACGAGCCAAACCCAGTACGCTTCACATCCATTACAAGTCACATTCAGTTTAGCAGTTATAAAACAAACAGCTATTCCTCTTGTATAATTATTTGTTTTTGAGGGTAAAAAAATTAACGAATTACGGAAGCCATAAGGTCAGTTTAAGTAAAAAAAATCACTAGCATATAGTGTAAAGGAAATTAATAAGCTTTTTCTGTCGCCTTTACTTAACTTTTTATTCAAAACCCTATTTTATATATCAAGTATTCTAATTTTATTATACATGGAAGTTTTACGATATAAAAAACTGGTCCCCTATGGAATTTTTATGTTCTGTATCTATCTCCTATTTTACTTTGTTAGGTCTTGACCTTAAATAAAAATAAATTCAATTAGACTGTATTCGCTTTATAAGAATTTCAGTGTCCCACAATTTAGACGGTTTGGATTAAGTGTTATTGTTGTCGCTTAACTACAATTTTCTAACAATGAAGTACAAAATACAATATACAGTTGTCACAGCCTCAAATGGATATCATTGTTGTCATTATCACTGGGTCGACAAAGAACAACGTGTTCTACCAATGTTGACACAGTCTCAAATAGATATCGTCGTTGTCATTAACATTGGGTCGACAAAATGCAAAGTGAGCTACCAATGTAGACACAGCCTCAAATAGATATCGTCGTTGTCATTATCACTAGGTCGATAAAGAACAAAATGAACCTTAGTTGTTGTCATCATTATATATACAAAAGTCAGCAATTTGTTATAAATATCAATGGATCGACAAAGAACAAAGAGAGCTTGCATTGTCGATAATAGTAATGAATTGACCAAAAAAAAAATCTATCTATCTATCTATCTATAAAACACCATTTGTTGAGAATAAGAAGATAGAATATGACTTCAAGCGATTTTGTCTTAATTAGGTACAAAACTTAACTTGTAGATTAAACTGAAGTTTCGGTACCACTTTGTAGGAGCAGCTTGTAAAAGATATCCCTTTATTTGTACTTTAACAAGGATTTCCAACTTTTCTTACACTTTTTATTTGTTGTAGATACCCTTGTACACTCTTTCTCAAAAGTTGGGTAGGTAATTTAAGGTTCTTATACGCTTTGATTGATAGGCTTTCCCTTTTTTAAAAGTTATAGTAACAAAACGATATCAAAGTATTATGTTTGTCATAATAGCCAGTGTCTGTTAAAAGCTAGATATCAAATCACCTTGTACGTCAGTGGTTGTCAAAAGCCGTAAACCACACCACCTAAAACAGCGGTGTCTGTCCAAATCCGTGACCTATTACATATTGTCATTATAGTCAGTTTGTTTTAACAGCCGAGTAACAATGGTACTTTATAACTTTATGCGAAAAGAACTGTTGTCTGTATGAATTCTGGTATCATCAATTTAAAATAAATTTTCACTATTGACTACTTCTGTCCAAAGCCGGTTACAACAACACTTTGTAACATTTTGTTAAAAAAAAAAAAAAAAAAAAAAAAAAAAAAAAAATTATGTCTCAGTCTTGATAGAACACTACTTAGTAAAATATTGTCATCATAGCCAGTGTATATATGAAGTCAAAATTTTATCATTGTCAGTTGTCCTACGTCATATTATTTTATCATTATTACCAGTGCCTGTTCAAACGTTAGAAATCACATCACGTGATACCGTTTTGTCATTTTAAAGTTTCTGAAATCAGGACCACGTTATACTATTTTGTCATTATAAAGTGTCTGTCGAAACGTTAGGAATCGAATCATGTGATACCATTTTGTAATTTTTAAGTTATTGAAGTCGGAAAAGCACGTGATACTATTCTGTCATTATTACAAATGTCTGTAATAAATTTTTAATCAAATAACGTGATGTAGTTTTTTCAGTTAAACCAGCGACTGTTATTTTTTCATCATCGTCAAACTTGTACTTGATAAATAACAAAAGGAAATTAGAAACTGAAAAACTTGTGCTTTACAATAGATTTTGCACCCAAAATCTCAGTAGAATACTTTGCTTTTATTATCATGCCCTTACACATTAAAAAACCTGTTTTTTAAAATTAATTAAGTTATTTTCTTGTTTTGTGTACTCAATATAAAAACAAATTTTTAAGTAGAACAATACTCCTTTTACAGACGCTTATTTTCATGCTATGAAGCAAGTTTTATTACATGAAACTTTATTGCCTACGGCAAAATTTCAGCGTAAAACATAATCATTATGCATTTTTACTCAAATATTATTTGTTAAAGTAATTACAATGATGGATCAGTCTTTAATATAAACAATTTTACAATTTACATTTCTGTCATTAAGGTGTATATTTATATTCTATTTATTGAAGTGTTTTAATGAGTTTTGAATTGTTATTTGAAGTTATTGTATGAGATGCAATTAACGCTCCAATATAAACATCCTACTCTTAATTAAATAATAACATATTAGATGTTTATCTGTCGAAGTTAGGTACCGAATACATTTAACAAACAAAGGTAATAAAACAAGAAGTTGTTTAAAAATAAAAAAATATCCGTATCGGCGGTAGGAACTCAAATTTGAATTGATTTTGTCATAAAAGTTGCAAATCTCATTTGTATATCAACAAGAATTTCCTATATACAAACTAAAATACATTTTGTATAATTTTCATAGAGTATCTTAATCCGAATAAATTATACAATACTTAAATCAATATTTATGACATTTTAGGTTTAAGTAATAAAATTAAAGGGTAAGTACTCTGTTTTACCCATTTTGTCCAGAAGAACAAACTCTTCAGAAGCCCATCAAGTTTTTATATAAGTTTTAGATTGCTTTTAGACATTCCAAGTAAGGATCTAGACTCAAACACTTACATGTCTAAATTATTGTAGTATAAATCAGTTTATGTCTAGTAGAACAAAATATAATTTCCGGTCATTTTAGAACCAAGTAAAACGTCTCGGCGTAATGATATTTATAAGATAAGGATAAATCAGTTTGCGTTGCTTCTCTATATCATTACGTATTTTAATAGGTTCTCTGACACATAGACTTTTATTGCAAATTATTGCTTTATTTCTTTTACAATTTATATCGATGCCAACTATATGTCTAACATATAAATAAAACACAAATATAACAGTCCATGTCAAAATCAAAATCCCCCCTAAAAAACAAAACATAAATTGAAAACTTGCCAATTTAGTTACACACGTGAACTTCCATTAAGGAAGTAGGGCTCGGTGCTCCGGAAGGGTATTCACCTTTTGTCTAGCAAGCTACACCCGTCAAGTGCAAAGTTAAATTTGAGAATACAAGGAACATTGAACTATGGAAGGTTAATTTATCCACGATAAATTTGGATACAGTGACCTCATTATAAGCTTTCAATTAGTGTGCTTTTTACTATTTGTTTGAAGTGCTAAGTACCTTCATATACAGTTTTTTCTATTCTTGTTTTTTTCTTAAATCAAATAGCTTATGAAACAAACTGTTTACATTTAAATTGTTGACTTAAGGATTTTGCAAGCCTAGGTTAATCAAAGCCCTTAAAAAGTTTTACACGGTATTGTTAATAAGTATGAAGTCACATATTTAAACTTATATTGGATATATTTGACTCAACAAAGTTCCATGTTTCTTTCGTTCTCAAATTTGACTTTGTACTTTACGGATATAGCTAGCTGGACAGCAGGTGCTTACCCAGCCTTGCTCTTGATGGAAGTCCACGTGTGTTACTAAATTGGCTGGTTTTTACTTTGTTTTTTAGGATTGTGGTTTGGACTTAGACTAGTATGTTCATGTTTTGTTATCCACTCTGGCTGATTGGAGGTATTTATCGAATGAACAACTTTGAAATAATCAATACACAGTAGTTATTAAGCAAACGGTTGTATAAAAAACAAATTAATAAAGTTATTAACACAATAAGTATTACGTTAGTAGATACAAAACATGACAAATGTCTTTATAGCAAAATAAACATTTTTTAACAAACACATTATGCAAATTAAGCAACAAGATAGAATTCTAAAAACAGTAAAAAAAAATTCAAAGATAGATTTTAATACATGCATATTACTATCTAGATGTCAGGTTAATAATTTTAAAAGATTAATATCAAATGAAACATGAAGAGCTATCAGTAGTTCTTTAAACTGTTTTAAATCTTTTAATTGTTTACTTGTTGTTCTTATATCAAGACTGCATATTATTAAGCTTATTCCTGATCATTTTGTGGTATTAATTAAAAAAAAATTATCAAAAGGGGTATTGTGATTTTTTTATGTAATAACCTTTTCGGTGAATCCTATAAACTTTGAAACTCTGTTTTACAAAGACATTGTCTGATTTATATTAAATGTTTTACTTTTCTTTTGTCAACATTTAAATGTTCGATAAACAAATGAAAGACAATGTACTTAGTTGTCACACAGTTTTTCTAGATAAAATAGCTCCTATAGTTAGCTAAAAGATATATTATTGGTTTTTTATTACTTCTAAACATTTAGAGTAGAATCCTACAGCCAACACTAATATCATTAAATTATATTGGGATGAGACTGTACTTGTCTGGTAGTAAAATAAAATTTCCGGTAATTTTAATACTGAACAAATCTTCTCGGCGTAATGATACTTAATATCGCCAAAATTGTAATGGTTTTTCGTCTACGACTCTCATGTCATGGACTTAATGATTTATCGATAATATAACACCAAATATATATCACCTTTTTCAGTAAGTTATTTGTAAGTTCTAGAGAGCTCATTCTGAAAACAATTCCTGTCTCTTTTTTGAAAATTTTATTCCCTAAGAAAACAACAGGAAAAAATGTAAAAAGCCTACATGTCAACATTCAACTCGACCAATAACACGAAATAATTGATTAGAAGACAAATCCGCTAAATAAGACTATGCATATAATGATCCAATAATGTAATGATTTAGAATACACATATTTACGGTGTAACATAGGTCTTATTGCATCAAACAGTGGACACACGGCCATTAATGTATATGTAATTATTTGAGGTTTTTTTTTGAGTTTTAAAGGGAACATATAATATTAATTTTATCTTATTGTTATTTTTAGTAAAAAAAAAAAAAAGCGTTAATTCATAGGTTAAGAAAACAAATTAATATATAACATATGTTGTCATATGTGGTATTACAGTGTATTAAATAACATAATGTATCGAATCTATCCGTAACTATAATTTATAACTATTTTAATAATTTTCATTTTAGTTTGTGGAATAAAGATAGATATATAGGTAGATATAACAAAGAACACGTAACGCGAAACAACAACCTTATCAAAGATGGTTTTTACAAAAACGACCTTGCTAAATGTGGGATCTTATTTATATGGAGTCTGCAAAACACAATTAATTTCTATGAAAAAGGCGTCTTTGTAAGAACTTTTTCTTTCTATTCGTCGAAAATTATTTAGTAGTTTCTGTTACTAAAATCTTCATGTGATTTTTTGTTTTCGTCAAAAATCCGAAACATGAAGAATAAACAGTAAAAAAAAACTGTTCTTGTTAAAATGACCAGAAAACTTCAGAAAGAACAAAATAAACATTAATTATTATACCATTCCGACTTTACACATGTTGGAAAAATAATGGTGTTCACAAACCGCCCAAACCATAAGTTTTTCCCTTCGAGACGGTAGTAGACGTTACAAAAATACCAAAGGTAAACCAAAAGTTTGCTGTATTTTCTAATACCTTTATATTCAAGTCTTCCTTAATTAAAATACGTTAAATTTATCTTTGATATTAGTTATTAATGTATTTGAAGAGTAAGTTTTGGTAATTTACGGATCAGTAAACGCATTTCATAATGTCTCTCATTATAAACTTGATATAACGATTTAAACGTTAAAGCGCAAAAAAGGGTTAAGTAAAGAAAAAAATTTAACACAACTAAATTTTAATGCATTTGATAATTAAATTTTAGCTTATAATGATAATAAATTGTCACAAATCGTCAATAGTTAACAGCACATCTTAATCCCTTGTCTGACACCAACTTAATGTTTACTTTCACACTGTAATTCCTTGAGCTAACTTGAACTGTTGTACAATAATTTAATTAACCTCATTTTCAGTTATAGCTTTCCAATAATTTTTATTTTTGTTTGTTATCAGATCGATTAACAGATGATGAGGTTGTTCAAATTAATGTGTCTTGGAATTATGGCGCTTCTGTGCGCACGAATACAAGTCTAACTGATAGCTCAGTGTCTAGTCTGAAGACTCTGTTGATTTCGATTTTAGCTATTTGTAGATTTAAAAGGATTAGGAAGATAGAAATAAGAAATAGCTTGAAAGTGATCGGCTATTGTCCTTTTCTGATCAGGAGCACTGGCAATTTTGTGATGATCAAGATGATCAAGTAAATTATACATGTTAAGATTTTTCGTCAAATACTAATAGTGGTTTTCATATATTAAAATAATTAATAAAACTACCTGTTTAATTTTGATGTTATATGTGCACATTTCTGAAATTTATTCATCAGTGACGCGAAGTTGATAATTGTAATTGATGAAAATGTCATTTTTATTGCTTGTATTTTTCTGATATTGGTGTTCATTATCACATTTCTAACGTTTGCAAAACTTTTTTTAAAACCATTTAACGAAGTTCTAACGAATTAACACTTTTGGTATGACTGACATGGTATGCATTGTTGCAGTTTCTTTGGTAAAAAAATGTGGGACACTTTTCACGATTTCAAGAATATTTATTTAATCATATCAAATTGATAATTCTGATTGAATAACAATCCCTTTTGTCATTCCAAGAAATCTCATTTTCATTCCAGACGAAGCCGATTTATAGTTGAAATATAATTTAACTAGAACGAAAACCCTATTTAAAAAATTAGAAAATGCTTTATTGAAATACCATTAAGTTTCTGACTAAAATAGTACGTACTCTAAAGTACATGTATGTTGTAAAGTTGTATGACAAGATGCAAAAGGTTAAAAATTTAATATTCTAAAATAATGTTCGAAGGTGTTAAACAAACATGTATACGATTCCTAGCATTTCAGCAACAATACTGATGAATTAATGTGACAATACTAAGGGCCTCGAGCTCAGTAATAAGTCTCTGATTTTCGAAACTTTCTTTACTATTTTTTTTGTAGAATATTGTATTACGATATTATCAAAAGTGCTTAGGTGTATTTTGTGTGCAATAGTAAAATCATCAACGACGACAGCAACAACATCAATAATAATAATAATAATAATAATTATAATAATAATAATAATAATAATAATAATAATAATAATAATAATAATAAAAATAAAAATAATAATGAAAATATTATTGTAATTACGATATTCATTTAAATTGAAATTTCCATTTGTTTTATTTGGCTTGTCTGGATTTGTTTATTATTTTACAATTAGATATACATTTTTAGTTCATTTTTAATAACTAAAGAGACTAAGACTTGGATATGACAATTTTAATTGCTTATTCTTTCAGATTGGGATACCGATTGGAGTCATTATTATTTTTATAGCTTTACCAAAGATGACTCTTGTAGTACAGATATCCCTGTTGCTAGAGATAGACTTAACAGGTTACAAGTAGAATGTTACCAAATTTTAAAGTTTAACCACATCCGTGTATACCTCGATATTGTTCTTCTGATAACGTCAATAGACATGTAATCAAGTTTGCTCCAAAGTCTTTGCAAGAAAACGGCCACCGTCTTGTGATATAGCAACAGCATAGCACCAACAGCTACGATTATAACATTAACAAAAACAACAGCATCCACCGCTACCACCACCACCACCGCCGCCACCACCACTTACGATTATAACATTAACAAAAACAATAGCACTACCACCACCACCACCACCACCACCAACAACAACAAACTCTTTAATTTAACTAAAAAATGAATAAAATTTGAGTGTTGTTTTGTTGAGCTGCCATGGTACAACATGTATCATTTAACTACATGACGTACGCGTTTTATCTTCAAGCAGTCCAGGAAATCAACTTTCTTTTTCCTAATGATGTTTGTAAATGTGATATCTGCAAGAGAAATTACTTTAGGAAAAAAACTCAAGTGCATTTGATAAGTCGTTTTAATACGCAGTGGCATTTTATTCGGTTGAAAAATTCATGCTTTTAAGATTTGCTTAGGTACTTTTAGTCGATATGTTGCTGTTTTGTTTAATTAATATTTCAGGTTTTTAAAAATCACTTTTTCATTTTTAAAACTTGCGGCTTAGTTTTTAGCCGTTATAATGTCTCAAATATGTTTCAATTTTTAAATATCTAGATACACATCCAAATACACAGTTTGGAAAAACTCTTTCCTGTTTTCCAAGAAAAAATTGGCCTGTATTTAGAATTCAAATGATCGAGTTTATCACGAAGGTTTTATAATATAGAATAATTCCACGTTTAAATCATATTCGCAAACTTTAAAAACTGTCAATTTAAGCGAAAAAAAATGAAAAATAAAAATCAATTAATAAAAAAAAATTAAATAAATAAATAAAAAATAAAAATAAAATAAATAAATAATAAAAAAATTTAATAAAACCAGAATATTGAGAGGTCGAAGCGCCTCTTGTCTAGTTAGATACACAAATCACATGTTAAATCAAAATTCAGAATTAAAAGATCATGGAACTATGGAACGCCAATCGAACAGTAATAATGACTGCACTTAAACTTTGTGGGTCTTTAGAAGCCCTGACTTACAATATTAGTTAGTCAACAATTTATTTGTAAGCAGTTCGTTTTGTTGTTTAAAGTTCTAGTATTAGGAGTAAAGTTGAGTAATGGTGTTTAGCGTCCCAGTCAAGAATATTTCACTTATATCGAGACGTCGCCAGCTATAAGCGAAAGTGCTGAAATTTTGCCTGTGCGTTGCGCTGATTGCATTATACAGCAGGCTTTTTTTTATCGTGCCACGCCTAGAGTGACACGGAACCTCGTTTATTTTAAGTTCCCATCCGAAAGAACCGTGACTCTCATTTCGTAATGCCGAGTGCTTGGCGAAAGAACAGTCCCTACCCACTTTCAAGTCTTGGGTCAGACCCGGTCAGGGTTCGAACCCACAACCTTCCACTACCGAGCTCTGGTATTAGGAACAAACTCTGCTATACCGTACTAACTGTTAAACAACTACACAAAAATACACAAATAAGGAAGAAGTAGGTTTTTAGCTGCATAGAAATTGAAAGGTGACAACAGAAAAATTGAAGAGAACATGGCTGCCATATAGCCTCAAATGTAGACTATCATGGGTGTCAAGCAAAACTTGATAATTATCAAGTCGTTTTAACTGTATATCTTTATGTAAAGTTTAATGATTTATGTGATTGTCTTTTTCCCAGATTTAAGAAGGTTCTGCATGAATCCTGCTCCATATTAAAAAGAAAAAAAGAAAACAGCAAACAATGGAACACGGTCTGTGATAACCTTTAACATTTTGTTGATGGTATCTTCAAACTTTTTCTTCAGACTATAAGGTTTTTGACAAAATAACCACAAGCTCTCTTGAGCACAAGGTTCATGTATTTACATTTTGGCTTACAGTTTTTAGCCCACCTGAGCTGAAAGCTCAGATTAGCTATTGCTATCCATCTTCGTGCGTCGTGCGTCGTGCGTAAACTTTTTACATTTTAATCTTCTTCTCCAAAACCAATGGGCCAAATATAATGAAACTTGGTAACCATCATGCCTGGGTGAAGCCCTTACAGATTTGCCCCTTGGGGCCCCATAAAAAGGGGCGATAGTAACAAAATTTTAAAATTTTCTCCTCTGAATTTGCAAGAGATATACCTCAGTTATTTCATTTATAAACATCCTAAGGTCATGTAGTTTCAGATTTGCACAAATGGTAGCCATGGGGCTCAAAATGGGGAAATCATAAGGTACTGAGTGAAGAAATTGCTAAAAATTATGTAATTGTCACTATATCTTGAAAACTATTAACTTTTTGTATAGGCATGTATATTAGAATATTGTAGGTATTGTGACAACGATCATTTGATATATAGTTCAAAGTCACATGTTGGAAGGTCAAGGTCAGAGCTGCAAAAGAAGACTTAAATTGCTTATTATCTTGAAACTATTATCTTTTTGTATAAGCATGTATTTTAGAATATTGTAGGTATTGACATGGCAATCATTTTGATTAATGGTTCAAGGTCATATGTTGAAAGGTCAAGGTCACAACTGCAAAAGAAGACATAAATTGCTAATTATCTTGAAAACTATTAACTTTTTGTATAGACATATATATTAGAATATTGTAGGTATTACGACAACGATAATTTTGATATATGGTTCAAGGTCATATGTTTGAAGGTCAAGGCCAAAGCTGCAAAAGAAGACTTAAATTGCTAATTATCTTGAAAACTATTAACTTTTTGTATAAGCATGTATATTAGAATATTGTAGCTATTGACATTGCAATCATTTTGATATATGGTTCATGGTCATATGTTGAAAGGTCAAGGTCACATCCTAAGGTCATGTAGTTTGAGATTTGCACAAATGGTAGCCATGGGGCTCAAAATTGGGAAATCATAAGATACTGAGTGACGAAATTGCTAAAAGATTATGTAATTATCACTATTTCTTGAAAACTATTAACTTTTTGTATAGGCATGTATATTAGAATATTGTAGGTATTGTGACAACGATCAATTGATATATAGTTCCAGGTAATATGTTGGAAGGTCAAGGTCACAGCTGCAAAAGAAGACTTAAATTAATATTATCTTGAAAACTATTAACTTTTTTGTATAAGCATGTATATAAGAATATTGTAGCTATTGATATGGCAATCATTTTGATATATGGTTCAAGGTCATACGTTGAAAGGTCAAGGGTACAGCTACAGAAGAAGACTTAAATTGCTAATTATCTTGAAAACTATTAACTTTTTGTATAGACATGTATATTAGAATATTGTAGGTATTACGACAACGATCATCAAGGTCATAGCTGCAAAAGAAGACATAAATTGCTAATTATCTTGAAAACTATTAACTTTTTGTATAAGCATGTATATTAGAATATTGTAGCTATTGACATGGCAATCATTTTGATATATGGTTCAAGGTCATATGTTGAAAGGTCAAGGTCACAACTGCAAAAGAAGACTTAAATTGCTAATTATCTTGAAAACTATTAACTTTTTGTATAGACATGTATATTAGAATATTGTTGGTATTACGACAACGATAATTTTGATATATGGTTCAAAGTCATATGTTGGAAGGTCAAGGTCACAGCTGAAAAAGAAGACTTAAATTGCTAATTATCTTGAAAACTATTAACTTTTTGTATAAGCATGTATATTAGAACATTGTAGCTATTGACATGGCAATCATTTTGATATATGGTTCAAGGTCATATGTTGGAAGGTCAAGGTCACAACTGCAAAAGAAGACTTAATTTGCTAAATATCTTGAAAACTATTAACTTTTTGTATAAGCATGTATATGAGAATATTGTAGGTATTGACATGGCAATCATTTTGATTTAGGTTCAAGGTCATATGTTGAAAGGTCAAGGTCACAACTGCAAAAGAGGACTTAAATTGCTAAATATCTTGAAAACTATTAACTTTTTGTATAAACATGTATATGAGAATATTGTAGGTATTGACATGGAAATCATTTTGATATATGGTTCAAGGTCATAAGTTGAAAGGTCAATGTCACAGCTGCAAAAGAAGACTTACATTGCTAATTATCTTGAAAACTATATACTTTTTCTTAAGGCAATTTATATTAGAATATTGTAGGTATTGACATGACGATCATTAATGGTTTAAGGTCATATATGTTTAAAGGTCAAGGACATAGACGCATATGTATTTTGAAATTGATTAATGATTTGGAAATTATTCATTGCACTAGAGTTACTTCATGTATATATAATATAAGCTACTTATAAATGAAATGTTACTGTATATAATTCTGATTAAGTTTTGTGGTAGTTCTTAACTTGAGAAAACTTGTAAAGGTTCTGTACTGAATATATTGTCTATAGCACTTTGCAAACAATTTTAGACATATTCTCAGGTGAGCGTTAAGGCCCATGGGCCTCTTGTTTTTTTGTTTCTTTTTGTAAAACATTGGTAAGTTAGTAATTTCTTTAAGACGCTATTAAAAATTTTTCAGAATTGTGTTTAGTAAAATCAAGATATTTAAGTAATTATGAAAAAGTTGAAAGCGAGTAATCCGACCGGTTTTGACAAAATTTGGCTTCTCTAAGGGTTCGGATATGGGATGTTGAATTTTACAGAGAGGCGCTTAAAGATTAAGATAAAAATAGTGATAGTACCGGGGCTTTTTTAAAATCAACATCAAATGCTAATAAATCATGTATTAATATTATCAATACTATACCCCGAAATCCCCCCCCCCCCCCAAAAAAAAAAAATTAGCTGTTTGTTGACTTTTTTGAAAATTATAAAGAGAGATAAAAAACAATAAATTGCAAAAACAACCCACCTGACAAAAAGAAAGTATCAAATACTAAACCATTTAAAAATCTGTGTTTTTCCCCTGAAATGACATTTTTTAGACTTTGGCTGTTTCTAGAAAACTATTATAGATAGGTAAAACGACGGAGTTTTCGCCGCTACTTTTTTGCAAAGGTATCTGTTTGTTGAGTTTTTCTTGAAAACTATTATATATAGATACAAACAATTCATCAGTCTTTAATAAAATTATTAATTCTGCCATTGTTTATCTCCAGTTTTTAATAACAGACCTAATTAATTTTTTATTATAAGAAAAGATGGTAATGCGAACTAGCAGCATTAACTTCAAATCTAATCATCATAATATTAATAAATATTTATCTATAACTTTGCTCTTTTATTAGTATTTTTTAATTAGAAAAATATCATGTTCTTATGAACATTGTGAAGGGGAACATAATACTTTTTATGAAAGAGGTTAATCTCCTGAAGGTATTATTAAATCTGATGTCACCTCTGACATCGCTAAAAAGATCTTGCATGAATGATGCTAAATAAAATGTATCCGATATAGGTGAAAAGTCAACACAATCCAGCAGTATTTGTTGGAAAGATTTTTAAACTTGAAAAGAGACACCAACAAACTTGACAAGAGTCACCAACAAGAGCTTGTTCTTTCTTTAAATTTAAGAAATCAGTAAAATGACTATGATCAATGACCACATCATTGGCGCAGCCAGTACCAGCCTTTCTTAGCTGGATTTGAATTTATATAATTTTGAAGAGCTTGTTCTTTCTTTAAATTAAAGAAATCAGTAAAATGACTATGGCCAATCCTACAGCGTTTGAGGACTGTACCTTCACGCTTTCTGTGACAACACACAGGTACATACCTTAGTCAAGGCTGGTACTGGCTGCGCCAATGATGTGGTCATTGATCATTAATGTATTATTCTAATGTAAACCTTTCTTGAGGGAACTGTTCTCTGTAGTGTTGTCTGGAAACGTATAGTAACCGAGTCGATGGGCATCAATGTTGGACAGCTGCAATAAAAACAATCACATCTCAAAAATATTGTTAATTTGGAGGCTTTCTGTTATTTACATTTTATTTTAAAGGAAATATCAAATTTATCAATATTGATTAGTTAATGTCGTCAAAATGTTCTAGTTGTCGTAAATGTACTTTAGTTGCCGGAAAGCGTTAAAGCGTTTTCCGGAAATTGTCTGAAAACCGTCCTTTCTATAACTTTAAATTATAACTTATACATTTTAAAATGTTAAAATGATTGATTTAATTTTTATTATAAAACGCACATTTTCGAGGTCTAAAAAACAAGTTTGAGCAAATTGAATACGAAAACCCACTTTATTGTTAGTTATAAAACTATCTTTATATAAAATAATGTAAGATAAAGGACTTGGTGTTTTGTCAATAAACAAACGTTTCAAATCAGGACGTATGTTTCTTCTGCTTTGATTTAAGTTGCAACAGATAACAAATCTTTAATAATATCACTAGAAGTCACAAACTTTAATTTCTATTACATTGTCAAATTATTTTTTTAGTATTGTCGTATAAAGAAAAATAAGCAACAAACTTTAATTTCTATAACATTGTCAAATTATTTTTTTAGTATTGTCGTATAAGAAAAATAAGCAACAATTAACATTTCAAGAAAAGAAAAAAAGTAAATTGGAAATTAATAATTGTCACTGATGAGGAATGAATTTCCGAAATGTGCACATTTGGCACATCAAAATTTAACTGGTATTTGTGTTATAACTCAGTAATCAGTAGGCAGTACTTTGTGCTGTCAGAAAATGTACCATTTAGCAAAATTTTCAGTCGTCTAAAATTTGAAAATAATTTAAAACTAAGGTTTTTTCCCTCACGCACAGCATTCCTTAGCCGGATTTGGATCTATATAATTTTGAAACTTTAGATTCATTATTTGCAACTGTTTGGCTTATATTTTTTATGTATCAAACTTTTCGGTCTTAGTGACACTAATGAGGAATAAATTTCCGAAATGTGCACATCTGGCACATAAAAATTTAACTGGTATTTGTATTATATACTTACTACCCCTGAGCGGGTACCGCTGCTATTGGAATAAAACACCCCGAGGGTAGCCATAGCTCAGTAGGCAGAACTTTGTGTTGTCAGAAAATGTACCATTTAGCAAAATTTTCAGCTGTCTAAAATTTGAAATTTATTTAAAACTGATGGTTGTTTCCTCATGCACAGCATTCCTTAGCTGGATTTGGATTTATATAATTTTGAAACTTTAGATTCATTATTTTCAACTGTTTGGCTTATATTTTTTATGTATCAAACTTTTCGGTCTTAGTGTCACTGATGAGGAATGAATTTCCGAAATGTGCACATCTGGCACATCAAAATTTAACTAGTA
This sequence comes from Tegillarca granosa, assembly GCA_029721355.1. Classification (NCBI taxonomy): domain Eukaryota; kingdom Metazoa; phylum Mollusca; class Bivalvia; order Arcoida; family Arcidae; genus Tegillarca; species Tegillarca granosa. Next base: position 37,033,959 of record CM056605.1, read on the forward strand.
TTTGTATTATATAGTTACAGTACTTGACAACAAGACCGCCTCCAACATTAAAAAATATAAATAACTTCGTATAGCTGTTCTGTCTGTTAAATAGCATCAAATAAACAACATCAACATATCATGTGTCAAGAATTTTAAAATGTCTTCAGCATATTCTAATGACTACATCATTTTAGTATCTATTATATTTTACCAATTAACAACTACTTGTTTAATATAGTATATGATACAGGTATAATACCAAATTCGTTATTGGTTCAAAGTATTTTATCTATACAAACATAATTTTATTAAAAATGTTTTCTATAATTTCAGACTCATTATCTTATTGAGATGACATGAAAATCAAACTTCATGAAATATTATGTGAAAATAAATCGTCATAAGAGACATTTCTATTATTTTTATTATTTTATTGTTATACATAAGTTTATAAATAGAAAAGATAGGTGAGTTACTTAGTTTTTTTAATATTACAATCATCAAAGTTATGTACTTCTTTTCAGTCTGGTTAAATTTGTGCCGGGAATTTTCTGAGAATGTTTTTTTGAAACAAAAACAAAAAGTCAATGTCCAAATTTCAATACCACCCACTCAAAGAAAAAGAAACTAATAACTTTGAATTCCTTATTACCTAATACCCTGTAGTTTAGATAAGATAAATTCCAAATGATGAATGTAAATTGCCTTATCATTATTTCATCACTGTCAGACGTAAATCGTCCGTTTTAGTTGAGTAACGCCAGCTATAGGCGAAAGTGCAGCATTTTGCCTGTGCGTTGCATTGATGGCATTATACTTGATCGTGCCACGCCTAACGTGAGTGACACGGAACCTCGTTTATATTAAGTTCCCATCTGAATGGATCGTGACTTTCATTTCGTAAATGCCGAGTGAAAGAACATTCACTACCCACTTTCAAGTCTTTGGTCAGACCCCATCGGGGTTCGAACCCACGACATCCGACTTACGGAGCGAGCACTCTACCAACTGAGCTACCCGTTTTACCTGTAAAGCACAATAAAAATATATCGACATAGATTCGATACATGTTAATGTCAAAGGTACATGGAATTTTTTTTTGTCATTGTCAAAGCAATAATGGCGTTTTTATATTCTTTCACAAAAATAAGATATTTATTTGCAAAGATGTTAAATTGCCACTGTTTCTAGCAATCAATATACGTCACAAACTGTATAGAAAGCACAACTTAAACGGTTTGATTAAAGGAAATTTAAATACTGTTCACATTACATTTCCGACCAAAATAAATAAATAAATAACATGATAGAACGTTCTGGACAAGGTAAATAAGGTACTACCATTTAGCTTTTTACACAACATCGGTCAGTTCCGGTATCACACTCTAAAACTTTAGTTGTCTGTGGAGAACAGTCAATTTAAAAGGGACTTAATTTCATTATAACATCGCTAAATCAATTTTACAGCATGGTTAAGTTCATTTGTTTAAATAATTCCAGAACCATCATCAATTTGAAGAGTTTGTGTTTTATTTTTAGCGTGATCGTGATGTTATAAAAACTTATGATGCGCACCTTTTAATAAATTATATTAATTTTGATATAAGTAAAATAACCCTCTCAAATTTCTACAATTCTATATACGTATATTAATGAATATGAGTTACATCATTGTATAAACATGTTAAAAATATTATCACTTTATTAGTTGCCGTCACAATGAACAGGTTGGGAAATTTTGTTGTGTGGATTCTGGTGGATGCGTTTGCGCAGCTGACAACAACAAACGCAAGTAAGTGTATTTTTTTATCTCATTAAATGTCATCTATCGTGTTGCATTTTCTGTCCATGTTTTGTCTGTATCTACGTCCAGCTGATTTTCCTCTCATGAAGCTGGTTTTTGTCTTCTGTGTCCAGTAAAGTCTGTCTACTCATTAGGCTTGTGTCGTCCGTATCTAAGATATTTGGTTGGTTAATCTCTTCCAACTCGTGTAGTTTCTTCACAAAGCTGATTTTCTGCCTTATATAACTGTTACAATCCTTCGATCAAGCTGTTGTTTTCCTTGACTGCTTTATTCCGTTCTCTCATATACCTTACTTCGTCCACCTCAAAATGTTCTGTCCGCCAATCCGGCTGGTGCCATTCTCTTTTCTGCCTAACTTCCGTCCACTTCATCAGGATAAACCGTTTGGAACATCCGCCTATTGGCATTGGAATTCATTTAAATGGTTTCTTTAAAAATAATCAAAGTATATTAAATCTTTCTAAACATTCAAAATAAATGAAGAAAGAATAGTTTTTAAGCTATATATAAATACGAGTTAAATTTTGATGTGCCAGATGTGCACATTTCGGAAATGCTTTCCTCATCAGTGACACTTAGCCCGAAAAGTTTGATGGATAAAAACATAAGCCAAACAATTGAATTAAAAGTTCCAAAATTATATAAATAAATAAATAAATAAATAAATAAATAAATAAATAAATGCTTTTTAAATGTGAAAAAATTGTCATTGTTTTGTGTCATTCAAAAATAGCTAGATTCAAAAAATGTATTTAACAATAAAATGTTTAGAAAATAAAATGCTTTATGAGCGTTGGATTTAATGCTGCTAAAAACAAACATACTTGACAGTATGTAATACAACACAAACCAAAAAACATCAAACTTATCAAAGAATTTTGTATTAGACAAAACAAATTAACTTACTTAATTATAACAATTACACTTTAATCCGTTCACTACTGTATTGAAACGTAAATATATAATTTATCGATATTTTATCAAAATATTAAATGTAAAAAATATAATGTTTCAATAAAATTATTGAAATAATTAAATGAAAATAAAATAATCCTACAATTTGTAATTGCACAATTTAAAAATATATAACGGAAATACCTATGTTAAATTTTGATGTGCCAGATGTGCTCATTTCGGAAAATCATTCCTCATCAGTGACACTAGGGACCGAAAAGTTTGATCGATAAAAATGCAAAACAGTTGAAATTAAGGAATGTAAAGTTCCAAAATAATATTAGTTAAAATATACAAAATGGAATAGTGAAATGATAATTTTGTACTAAACAGGAATTTCCTTTAAATTACCTTAATGTATATGATGTAAAAGGTTGATTTCCATACAAAAAAGAATTGGTTTTTCTTTTCTGATACAAGAAAGCGTAAAAAAACAATTGAACTAACTTAATTTTAATTATAGTTATTGCATCGTACAATTTTTTTTGCTGGTGCTCTTTTGTATTACATATATGAATCTTTTATAAAATTCAGAATTTACAATTGGTATTTGATAGATGTATTGTTTAAATGAAACTTTAAAATGATTTTACTTTAACAAATAGACACGACATCTATTAATCGCTTATTTCTTTGAAAACGGCTTCTTGATAGTAGCTTTTTCTACTAAATGGGGATTTCTTAAATTCTACTTTTTTGTTTTTCTTACCTACTTCACCCCAGGTTGCCAACGGAATCTGAATGAATACAGAATTCATAGATATTTTATCTTCACAAAGTATTTTTAATTACAATCCGCAACATAAAGATTAAAAAAAAAAAAAAAAAAAAAAAAAACCCACACGTTCTTGTCATTAACAATTACCAGAAAGGAAGAAAATAAACATGAATAATTATACAGTCCTACACGGAGTTCGATGAAGAAATAATGGTATTTATTGTCAGAAGTATAAAGTCAAAAGTGTTAAACTTGATCGAGTTGGATAGTAGACGAGACCAAAATACCAGAGTACTACATACAACATTTTGTAAGCAAACTTCTTTTCTCACATAATCTTTATAATTGAATGAAAAATCACACACACACACACACACACACACACACACACACACACATATATAACACAAAAAAAAATTAAGAAAAGAAACAAAGTTGAAATATTTTTGAAGAGTTTTTTACATTTCTCCATTATTACAACCACTTAAGTTTGTTTCTAGGCACATGTTGAAATTAAATAACTCAACGTTTGATTTTAGTGTTACAAATACCTCCAATGAATTCAAATTCGTGGCACGTTTTATATTTATATTTAAAAAAAGTTAATAAAGTATTGTTTTTGAAAAGGAAAGTTTGCAAATTTGATGGTCAGATCACGCATTTTTACAGTGTCTTTGAGTTGAGTTTAGTAATGGTGTTTAAAGTCCCAGTCAAGAATATTTTACTTATATTGACACGTTGCCAGCTATAGGCAAAAGTGCAGATATTTTGCCTGTGCGTTGCGCTGATGGCATTATACGGCAGGGTTCTTTATGGCACGCCTGCCGTGACACGGGACCTCGTTTATTTTAAGTTCCCATTCGAAAGAACCGTCACTTTCATTTTGTTATGCCGAGTGCTTGGCGAAAGAACAGTTACCACTCACTATCATGTCTTGGGTCAAACCCGGCCGGGGTTCGAACCCACGACCTCCCACTTACGGAGCGAGCACTCTACCAACTGAGCTACTGCAGAGTTTACAGTGTCTTTGATTATCAACCTAGGTATTTTTTAACGATCTTAATGAATAAGCGTCAAATTATTGGCGTAAAACAGCGGAGCACGAATTATAATAAGTTTGCATTTGTAAAATTGACAATTTTAGCTAGAGTAATCAAATGTCATAATTTGACTGCAAATCATTACCCCCTGGCTACCTGGTATCCAGGTAAATGTTGTAATTACTTGAGCTAAGTTGTTTTGCTGTATAATGACTTAATTTAACGTACATTCAGTTTACAGCTTTCCAGTAATTTTAACGTTTGTTTGTTATCAGATGGATTAACAGATGCTGAAGTCGCTCAATTTAACGTGTCTGGAAGTAATGGCACTTATGTGCTTGTTAATACCAGTCTTTTCGATAGGTAAGTCAAATTGTAGTATGTAAATGTACTAGTCTAAATACTGTGGTTCTTCATAGAAGAACTTCAATAACTTGAAGTAAGCGTGATTTCACTGATTTCTTCGACAGCAAACACTTTAAAAATTCTTGACTGATTGATATTGCAAGCACGACCAATTTCCTATAAAACTTTATAAAAATAACTTCGAAAACTCAATTTTTTTAAACTTGAACATCATCAATAGATGAAAATACCGTTAATGTCTAAAGTTAAAAATTGTATAACAAAGTACTTTTAGAAATTCGAAGTATCTTATCTAGCTAGCTACATTTTTACAATGAACAGAATCAAAAATCGAAAGAAAATAGAGACATAAAACTATGGGAAGTCAAATATATGCAGGTTAAGTTTGGTCACCGCAATTACATACTTATCAACAATCCTAGGCTTGAAATACCCCCCGAGTCAACAATTTAATGCATACGTGAGATGTGCGAGTGTAATATCGTCTGTCTTTTACTAAATATATAACAAATACCTGTTAATTTTTGATGTGCCATATGTGCCCATTTTGGAAAATCATTCCTTATCAGTGAGAATAGGGGCCGAAAAGTTTTATAGATAAAAAGCATAAGCCAAGCAGTTGAAAAATATTGAATCTAAAGTTCCAAAATAATATGAATGAAAATCCAGCTAAGGAATGCTTTGCATAAGGGAGCATACCTTGGTTTCAAATAAATTTCAAAAATTAAAACGGCTGAAAATTTTGCTCAATGGTATATTTTCTAACAGCACAAAGTACTGCCTACTGAGTTCTGGATACCTTCGGGGAGTTTTACTCCACCAGCAACGGTGCCCTAGCGGAACTAGTACGCTTTTAGGGCAATTTTTTGCTAGGACACTAGATAATCAAAGCTTACGGCATAGAAGTTCTAGTCGCCTAGTTTCAAACATTATCTGGACTGATCCTTGTTTGAAAGTGTCAGCGGTTTTTTTGTATATTCCAGTTTGATCAACAATCTAAGAAGTAACCGCATTATCAAAACCGAAAGGAATCTTGATTCAGGCGTTAAAAATAAGCCTTTTTACAAAGATGTATTTTAGAAAGAGCAGATACTTATCAAACTAACATCATTGTCATTACTTGGTATTTTTCAACATGAAATTAAATTTTTATCAAGCTTACCTTGTTCTGGAATTAAAACTAATTTATTGATTATTATGTAAAGATGACCCAGTTTGGATTAATAACGTTAAAACTATCGTTTTGCAATCCTGTTCTGTTTTAGGTTTGTTTTCTATGCTTCTGGAATGCCAGATCATGATTGGGAAATGGTTAATACTTATACACCGACCATTCAAAACTATGTGATTGAAATACCCAGAAACCCACAGCAGAGTCAAATCCCCGGATGTCTTCCTATGGGAATCATCGGTTTAACAAGGACAGGTGTTGCATTATATAATCCTCTTAATGTCCAGGTTCAAAATGCAGTAGAAGGGGCCACAGCTGAAGTTTTTGATAGTTGTGATGGTCATGCAGATGAAAGTGGTGTTTATCACTACCATAAATTGCCAAAGAGCTGTTTATTCAGACACGAAGTTGACGAATTCATTGGTGTAGCCCTTGATGGATACCCTATTTATGGACCAATGGTATCCGCTGGTTTGATAAATCAAGGAGGTTTGGCACAAGGAGGAAATGTAACTTCCGCTCACTTGGATAAATGTCATGGTACAACGGTTAATGGCAATTACAGATATTACATGACAACAGAATTCCCTTATATACTGGGATGTTTTAAAGGAACCGTCATCTTCCGAAACAATAGTGTCACATATAATTGTGTTAATGATACCTCAAGTAAGTAATCTATGTTAAATTATATTCAGAATAAATAAATTTATAGATATATGAAGCTTAAAACACGTGTTATCACTTTCATTTCGTTATTATCCTAGGATACATAGTCGTTTACATTGGTGTGTCCTCGGCTTAATTGAGTTGTTTAAAATATATAAGTAACGACAACAACATATATATATATAAATATATATATATATATATATATATATATATATATATATATATATATATATATATATATATTAAATTAAGTTTCTTTTAAAAAATTCATGATACAGAATGATTAGATTTCAGATATTGCTCTACTAATAAATTTGATTCCTGACCATTGAAAACACACACACAAGCACACACACATACACACAGAAACACACACACACACACACACACACACACACACACACACGTATATGTAATTTGCTTTTTATATATTCTTTCAGTTTGGAATACCAATTGGAATTATTATTTGTGTCATTGCTCTACCCAAGTTGGTTCTAATGGTACAGACAGTCCTGTTTCTCGACGTAAACGTAACGTAGTGCGATCAGAATGTCCACATGAAGAACCAGAAAAGTGTATCAAAAGGGGAGATTGTTCTCTTGATAACGTCAATAGGCCCGATGAGTGCGATATGATTTGCAGTAGAATCTTTGTAAACAAACCGGCGTTTTGCGACAGAGGAACAGCGGCAACAACATCAGCACCACCACGTCGATCAACAAAACTAACATCAAGAGCAACACCATCGTCAGCAGCAGCAGAAACAACAACAACTATAACAACAGCAGCAGCAGCAACAACAACAACAACCACAGCAGCAGCAGAAACAACAACATCAACAAGAGCAGCAACAGCAACAACAAAAGCAGCAGCAGCAGCAACAACAACAACAATAACACCAGCAACAGCAGCAGCATCAACAACAACAATAACACCAGCAACAGCAGCAGCATCAACAACAACACAGTCGTCAATTGAGAATCAGCCATCAGATGCCATAAGTTACAAGCCCTGTCTTTTGTTTAAATTATTTTTGATTGTCCTCTACTGTTGTTGCCATGTTTTCCTTTGATATGCATTGTAAAAGGTTTAGATCTACTGAAAAATTCGATATTGACAGGTTCCTATTTTATGAAAGTTTAATAAAAGAATTACTTGTTCCTAATGACTTTTCAAAAGGTATTTACGGACGTTAAAACGTTAGGACGTCCAGTCACTTGTTTGTTGTTATAACACATACTGTCGTACATTTATCTTCCATTTTTAAAATAAAATGGAACTTTAATAAAATTTGAAAAAGTATGTTTTTTGCCCATCTCCTAAAATACCACTTGCATCATTTAACTGCGTGATGCATGTGCTTTTAATCGAGGCAGTCAGTGAGTTTAAAAGAGGCTCAAGTTTAAATAAAATTTTAGCGAGTAAGTCGCTAGACTGGGTCACGTTACAAACAAGATGATGTTAAATTTGGTTATTATTTACATTTGTAATCAGTCAATAAAACACGATGACGTAAATTTCATGGTGGTTGCTCAAAATCTCAAGTTAAAAATACAGTACAACTTTATTTAAAATAATGTTTATAACGTCAAATATATTAACGGCACATGAGTGATACATTACAGATTGAGCTATAATAAAATAAATGGATACGTAACGGAATTCCAGAAATCCGATTTATTTTAAAAGCAGCATTTAAAATTTCTTTCATTCATGAAATGTTACGGAAGTTCTAGGTTTATCCCAATACTTTTAAAGCTTTACATATTAAAAAGTATTGTATAAAATTGTTTTCTAATTGCGACACAATCACGAGTAACTGCGCTCAGTTTAATTTTAATATAAAAAAATACAACAGATTTCTTTGATCTTCGATTCTTATGTAAGTTAATAAGTTAAAACTTTGTATCACATAGTAATTTTATACTTCAAAGTTTAACTATATTAATCCGCAAAAATACTAAAAAAGATACAGGGATAAGGTTGTAAAAATGCATATGGTTATTATATTTTGAATGCCACCAATCATCCATACATTTTATTATCTATTTCATTAAAAATATGTTTAGCAATATTCATGGCGATTTTTAAGCATGTGACATGTGGATTTTTCAAAATGCTATAAATCTGGAAATTAATGCGTCATAAAATTAATGCGAATTGCCGATTTTAAAGTAAAATGCGTATTGAAATTAATGCCAATTTTTTAAATTCAAACTTTACTCAGATATTATTATCTTATGTCTTCCTTACTTTAAAAACACGTTATAAACAAACTTTCGGTAAGTAGAAAGTTAACAAAGGGTGCCAACGGTAATTTTTTATGTACCGATGACACGCTATTTTAAATTAAACAGGGTGGTAATGGATCGTCAGAACAAAACAAACATGTAATTAAAAAAACGAAACATACACAAACATAACACTTAGTTTTTTTTTTTTTTTTTTTTTTTTTTTTTTTTTTTAATAAAAATAACGCATTCAAAATTAGGACATCCATGTCAGCATGGATCTTCATCTTTGATTCATGAGTTTAGAATGTGTTAGATTACTAAAAATCACTGTATTGTGTAATTTGATGCCTCAGTCAAGGTTCAATATGATGTATGAGTCTCGATTCTACTCTTAGCAGAATTCCCACTAAGAAAGAAACACCACAAAATTATTGCTAAATGAGAAAGTACTCCAATTAATCAGTTACGATAACAACTTCCGGTTAAGGGAGATAAATCAATTTACAAATCAGAACATAACTGCGACAAGAAATTAATGCGATCAAACGGGCCTCGCATTTTTTGCATTAATTTCTGGTTACTGCTTTTCGCAATCATTCAATATATACACTACTAGTATATTACATTTTATTTCTGTTTTTGTATAAATATTTTCGTAAACATTCAGATTTTATCACGACCTGGTTACTTCCTATTGTATTGTCGTTACAAGTTGTAAAAGTATACAATTTCTGTATATTTTAGGAAACAGGTTTGCTCTAGCTTCAGCGGATGAATTTCATTCCAAGACAAAGCCGTCAACAGTGTTATATTAAAATAACTAATCATTTTGATAAAAAGATTAAAAATTGTGAAGTATCATATACGTTCTTAAATCGTTGTTATTTTTTACACACACACACACACACACACACAAACACACACACACACACACACACACACACACACACACTCTCTCTCTCTCTCTCTCTCTCTCTCTCTCTCTCTCTCTCTCTCTCAACCACTGCGGTAGCTCAGTTGGTAAGTGCTCGCTCCGTAAGTGGGAGGTCGTGGGTTCGAACCCCGGCCGGGTCTGACCCAAGACTGGAAAGTGGGTAGTGACTGTTCTTTCGCCAAGCACTCGGCATTACGAAATGAAAGTCACGGTTCTCTCGGATGGGAACTTAAAATAAACGAGGTCCCGTGTCACGGCGTGGCACGATAAAGAACCCTGCTGTATAATGCCATCAGCGCGACGCACAGGCAAAATTTCTGCACTTTCGCTTATAGCTGGCGACGTCTCCATATAAGTGAAATATTCTTGACTGGGACGTTAAACACCATTACTTAACTCAACTCTTTGATATTTCTTTAAATACTAGAACACTTTAACCGTTTAGCAGTTATGGTTTCTGATTTTAAAACATACACATACCAGCACATGGCCTAATCACAATCTTATAAATAAAGTATATACCTTGAAAGCTGGTCAATTCAGTTTGTTCACGTAAACTTCCATCAAGAAAGTGGTGCCGGGTGCTCGGAAGTTGAACTACCCCTGTATAACTAGATGCAACTGTCGCTTGCAAAATCAATAATGGGAAGAAAAAGGAATATGGAACTTTCGGACGTCAAATATGGCCAGTATATGTTGGATACAGCGACTTCATACGTATCAAGAATATTGCGATGACGGCTATAAAACTGTTCAAGGGTCTTGATTAGCCTAGGCTTGCAACATCTCTGATTAACTTACACAAATAAATAGCAAAAAGATATTTGTGACTGAAAAAGATGAATTTGTCAACAGCAAAGGTAACAATAACAGAAGACAACAATAAGATTGTCTTACATGCCAAACAAGAAAAAAAAAACCATCAGATATTGACATATAATAATTTATAATTAACAAAAGTACCTGTTCTATTTTGGTGCACCATATGTGCACATTTCGGAATTTCATTTCTCAACAGTGACAAAAGTTGATAGATAAAAAAGATAATGAAATATTTGAAACATAATGAATCCAAAGTTCCCAATTTATGTGATTTCGAATCTAGCTAAGGAATGCTTTGCATGTAAAAACAAAACTTAGTTTTAAATAAATTTAAAAACTTAAGATGTCCCAAAATTTTGCCACAAGGTACATTTTCTGACAGTACAAGGTACTGACTACTGAGTTATGGATACCATAGGGGGGTTATACTCTTCCAGCGGAGTGGCAGACAATATCTTTTGTGCACCCATAAAACTATTAATAAACTATCGGCTTTTTAAACACATATTAAAACACTGACTCGAATAAAAAAACTGCAATTGAAAAACGCAAACTTGGTAATAACCAAAGAAACAATTAATAACTAAATAAATAATTAAATAAATAAATATATATATATATATATATATATATATATATATATATATATATATATATATATATATATATATATATATATATATATATAAAATAGATTAATAAATAAATAAATAATGAATGAATAAGATAAATACAAATAAATAAATAAATAACAAATAAATACAATTAAAAATAAATAAAACAAAATAAATTTTACAACAGTAAGAAAAGAGACAAATATATATTGAGTTCATTGATTATTTTGGACAGACATTTATAATGTCCAAAAAAGTTTGGTATGAAGGAAGGAACGCTTACCATATCACATATTTTACATTCACTGGTCTATAAATACACACAGTTAAAAGAAAAAAAATCAATCTTTATTATTAAAGATTATAAAGAGAGATTTGATGCAACCTGTAGACAATTTAAGGAAATAAAACACAAACATACCAGTCCTTGTACAAAACATAATCCCAAAAAAATCAAACTATGAACATTGAAAACTGGCAAATTTAGTGATATACGTGAACTTCCATCAACGAAGTGAGGTCGGGTGCTCCGGAAGGGTAAGCACATCCTGTCTAGCTAGCTACAACGTAACTTATAGTATTTATTTTCACGAATTATTGACAAATTTCATTTCTCTGAGAACAAAATCACCATGAAATGTAAAGTGGGCGAGAACCTTAATAACAGCAAATATGTTTTGAAATATTTACAGAACATTTTTGTTTTTTGATGACAATATTTTGAGTTAACAATTTAAAAGTTATGAGTAGATATTAAAAGTCTCGATCAACAATATTCAAACAATAAAAAAAAAAAAAAAAAAAAAAAAAAAAAAAAACGAAAAACCAAGATTTGATTTAATATTATAGGGTTTATGTCTTAGTCACACTTATTTTACTTATATCGATACGTCACCAGTTGTAGGTGAGGTGTTAAACATTTGACCTTTGCAGTGCGCTTAGGGCAATGCGATGGTTCTTTAGCTTACCGTGTCTGCTACGATATGACCATCGGTTTTTAATGTCTCATTAAAAAGGACCACGTGACTTTCATTTCTTAATGCAAAGCAGAGAGCAGTTACAACCAATTTTTAAGACTTAGCAAGACCTGACCGCAGTTTGCACCTCGACCTCCATTATACCGTAAACCCAAAGCCATCACACTTACTTGTTTCATAATCACAATATTTTTTCTTCTGTATTAAGTCCTTAATTTTCATTGTGTTACATGTCTGTAACATGACCCCTTGGGACCAATTTTTTTTCGCGTAAAAATTACATTTACCGGTACTAAAAGTCAAACAAGTGTTTATTGTTTACAGAAACCAAGGGTAGAAAATATACAGTTTAGGAAGCTTAAATGCACCATTAAAACTATAAACATGAATAAATTAATTAAAATCAAATATCAAATAATAATAATAATAATACATGTATACGAAAGCTTGTAAGTTCCCCTTTTAAAGTAAAAATAAGAATTTAATCGTACAAACGATTTCTTAATCTGTACAAAATATAGTTTAATCAATATTTTATTTAATAATAACATGACATACAACATGCATAATAAGTTACAACATATAGAGGATCCTGGAACAAGAGTAAGACTCTTATATTAACCAGTTTCCTTAACAATCGGTACAAAACTAATAGTCTGCACGTTCTAGAAGAACGTATGATAATAGATAAATAAATAAATAAATAAATAAGTAAGTAAAGTGTAGGTTTTTAAAAGACAAATTCAACATATTTAACAAAAATATATAAAACAAGTACATTTAAATTTTTATGTGCACATTTCGGAAATTCATTCCTCATCAATGATTTCCTTAATCGTGCAAACTTTTTTTAATTTGTACCAACAATTAAAGAAAATCGTATCAACACTTTTTTAAATCATTCAAACGGGTTTTTAAATCTTAAAATCGTACAAACGATTTAAAATTCGTTTGTAAAATTTCAAAAATTGTTTATTCGATTTTAAAAAAATCGTTTGTACATTTAAAAGAATCGTTTGTACATTTTTAAACAAAAAATCGTTTGTACATTTAAAAGAATCGTTTGTACATTTAAAAAAAATCGTTTGTATGGTATAAAAAAATCGTTGGTATCATTATCAGTTTTATTTTAGAATCATGTGTTTGTTCGATTTTTAAAATTGTTTGTACAAAGTAAAAATCGTTTGTACGACTTAATTTTTTGTGTCGCCTGACTAGGCGACATATAGGGATTAATACTTTCGTCGGCGGCGTCGGCGGCATCGGCGGCGTCCGGATTTCCTTGTCCGGAGCATAACATTGGTGATGTACGTTCAAATGACTCCAAACTTGGTGTGCATGTGGCTGGCAATGACTCGAAGTGCAGTGCACAAGAACCGCAACTCTATCTTTTTCCGTTTTTGAATTATTTACCTTTTATTGATTTTTATAGAGCATTTCTTGTCCGGAGCTACAGAGCATTTCTTGTCCGGAGCATAACTTTGGTATAGTATGTTCAAATGACTCCAAACTTGGTGTACATGTTTCTGGTAATGACTCGAAGTGCAGTGCACAAGAACCACAACTCTATCTTGTTCCGTTTTTGAATTATTTCCCTTTGATTGATTTTTACAAGAAATGTGAGCAATGAGTGCTGTGAATTTGAAGGAAAAACTGTCCTTCATTTGGAAAAAATGGACTTCATTTGGATTTGTTTTCAAAAGTGCATCTTTCTCTTTACACCCCTCATTTTAGTTGCCATTTCTTTATAAGAATGATAACACCAGTGAAATGTCCTGATCCAGTTATTTCCCTAGGTAGACTGGGTCCCAGAACAAAATTACAACCGTATGCAGGGAATACGACATATGATATCAGTTTTGTGTTTTGCTGACAAAGTGATTATAGCAGAACTTAATTAACTTATACATTTTATATTGTTAACTTCAGTTTGACATTTATTAATCACTTCTATATTAAAAACACCTTAACACACTTGGATGCCTGAGTAAATGTAAGGTGTGATTTGATACAATGGCTGCTTACAACAATAGGTGAGACAATACCTCTCACCATCGAGTCCCAAATCAGTTGATTATTGGCTTTTGGGACCTGCAAATTTGTTTGCAAAATCGAATACTTTTCAAAATAGGACCTCCAAAAATTGAGACTTTTTTAATAAAGAGTTAAGAACAAATATTGTTGGGACCTGAAAAATACCTCTCAAAATTGAGTACCTCTCAAAACTGAATCCCTCGAAATCGGGACCCGATTGTACTATGCAGTGTCAGGCGACACATCTGTTTCAAAGAAACATATCTAGTTTATTTGAAAAAAAATATGGCGCTAACAAGCTTTCGTAATAATAAGATAGAAGTATAAACTCGGAAACAAATATACTTCAGCTTCTCGGAAGGATTGTAATAACCCATTGTTTTAATTTATACAATTTAATCTGATGAAGTTTCTGCCCTTTGCCAGAAACACGAAAAAGAAGATAAGAGATTTTAACAAACAATATAGTTATCCGGAAATACAACCAATGGTTGAGATTTCGATCGAAAATTGGAGACATTACTGGCAAGAATTACTGCAAATATTGAAATTTCAGACACAGATTTGTAAGAATATTATGATAGCATCAAATGGCCCTTCTGGGTATAACAGGAAAAACTAATAATTCAGAATAAAGTAAAATCAGAATCATATTTTAAAATCAAATGAAAAATGGAACCGTTTATAGGAAAGGTCAGGAAAATTTTATATATATATGAAATACTTTGGACCAAAACAATATCACAACTAATGTTATTATACTTTTATGTTTCTAAACCAAACTGTTGTCTCTGATAGGGCATATCGAAACTAAACAGGTATTTTTGTTAAATATTTACCCGTACAAAAACATTGTTGTAAACTTTTTCTTAAGTAAAGTTCACTTTTATTAATGTTATTATTATAACTCCAGAAAACATTTTGTTTGTTTTGACTAAAATAAGATAAAGTAAAATTCCATGGATGTATCTTTTTAAATTCTTGTAATACAAAAATATATATCTCATCAAGGCACTGAGATATTATCAGATATTTTCTAATTTAGTATTTTCCAAAAGTTGTTTTCTTTTTCCAGTGAAGAAAAGGTCAGCGATAAATGAAGTACAATTAGTTCCAAAAAAGGTCATTATAATTTGTCTTATAAAATGGCAAATTTAAAATCAGTAAGTAAGTAAGTAAGTAAGTAAGTAAGTAAAGTAAGTAAGTAAGTAAGTAAAGTAAGTAAGTAAGTAAGTAAAGAGCAAAACATAGATCATTGTTCATCCAAAATGTGTAGATTTTACGAGGACAAAGTAGTCCAAAATGTGTAGCTATTATAAGGACATGCTAGTCCAAAATGTGTAGCTATTATAAGGACATGCTAGTCCAAAATGTGTAGCTTTTATAAGGGCATGCTAGTCCTAAATGTGTAGCTTTTATACGGACATGCTGGTCCAAAATGTGCAGCTTTTATAAGGCCATGCTAGTCAAAACTGTGTAGCTTTTACGAGGACCATAGTAGTCCAAATTGTGTAGCTTTTATAAGGACATAGTAGTCCAAAATGTGTAGCTTTTATGAAGACATTGTAGTCCAAGATATGTAGCTATTATAAGGACATGCTAGTCCAAAATGTGTAGCTTTTATAAGGGCATGCTAGTCCTAAATGTGTAGCTTTTATACGGACATGCTGGTCCAAAATGTGCAGCTTTTATAAGGCCATGCTAGTCAAAACTGTGTAGCTTTTACGAGGACCATAGTAGTCCAAATTGTGTAGCTTTTATAAGGACATAGTAGTCCAAAATGTGTAGCTTTTATGAAGACATTGTAGTCCAAGATATGTAGCTTTTATAAGGACATGCTAGTCCAAAATGTGTAGCGTTTATACGGACATAGTAGTCTAAAATGTAAAGCTTCTACGGGGCCATAGTAGTCCAAAACGTATAGCTTTTATGAGGACATAGTAGTCAAAAATGTGCAGCTTTGTATTAATGACACAGTAGTCCAAAATGTGTATCTTTTATGAGGACATAGTGGTCCACAATGTGATACTTTTATAAGGACATGCTAGTCCAAAATGTGATACTTTTATAAGGACATGCTAGTCCAAAATGTGTAGTTTTTATAAGGACATGCTAGTCCAAAATGTGTAGCTTTTATAAGGACATGCTAGTTCAAAAAGTGTAGCGTTTATACGTACATAGTAGTCTAAAATGTGTAGCTTCTATAAGGCCACAGTAGTCCAAAAAGTATAGCTTTTATGAGGACATAGTAGTCAAAAATGTGCAGCTTTGCATTAATGACACAGTAGTCCAAAATGTGTATCTTTTATGAGGACATAGTGGTCCACAATGTGAAGCTTTTATAAGGACGTGCTAGTCCAAAATGTGTAGCTTTTATAAGGACATAGTAGTCCAAAATATGTAGATTTTATAAGGACATAATAGTCCAAATAGTATCGCTTTTATGAAGACTTAGTAGTCAAAAATATGTAGCTTTTATAATGAGTAGTCCAAAAAATGTACCTTTTATGAGGACATCGTAGTCCAAAAAATGTACCTTTTATGAGGACATCGTAGTCCAAAATGTGTAGCTTTAATAAAGACATAGTAGTCTAAAATGTGTAGCTTTATAAGGCGTAGTAGTCCAAATATGTAGCTTATATAAGGCCATAGTAGTCTTAAATGTATTGCTTTATCAGGACATAGTAGTAAAAATGTGCAGCTTTTATAAGGACATAGTAGTCCAAAATATGTAGCTTTTATAGCGCTTAGTAGACTAAAATCTATAGCTTTATGAGGACATAGTAGTCAAAAGTGTGCAGCTTTTAAAAGGACATAGAAGTCCAAAATGTGTAGCTTTTATAAGGACATAGTAGTCCAAAATGTTAAGCTTTTATAAGGACATAATTGCTCATAATGTGCAGCTTTTATAATGACATAGTAGTCCAAAATGTGTAGCATATATAAACACATGCTAGTCCAAAATGCGTAACTTTTATATGAACATAGTAGTCCAAAATATGTAGCTTTTATAAGGACATATAGTCCAAAATGTTAAGCTTTTATAAGGACATAATTGCTCATAACGTGCAGCTTTTATAATGACATAGTAGTCCAAAATGTGTAGCTTTTATAAGGACATAGTAGTCCAAAATATATAGCTTTTATAAGGACATATAGTCCAAAATGTATAGCTTTTGTGAGGACATGCTAGTCCAAAATGTGTAGCTTTAATAAGAACATAGAAGTCCAAAATGTGTAGTTTTATAAGACATAGTTGTCCAAAAGTGTAGCTTTTATAAGGACATAGTTGTCCAAAATGTGTAGCTTTTATAAGGACATATAGTCCGTAATATGTAGCTTTTGTGAGGACATGCTAGTCCAAAATGTGTAGCTTTTATAAGGACATAGTAGTCCAAAATGTTAAGCTTTTATAAGGACATAATTGCTCATAACGTGCAGCTTTTATAATGACATAGTAGTCCAAAATGTGTAGCTTTTATAAGGACATAGTAGTCCAAAATATATAGCTTTTATAAGGACATATAGTCCAAAATGTATAGCTTTTGTGAGGACATGCTAGTCCAAAATGTGTAGCTTTTATAAGAACATAGAAGTCCAAAATGTGTAGTTTTATAAGACATAGTTGTCCAAAAGTGTAGCTTTTATAAGGACATAGTTGTCCAAAATGTGTAGCTTTTATAAGGACATATAGTCCGTAATATGTAGCTTTTGTGAGGACATGCTAGTCCAAAATGTGTAGCTTTTATAAGGACATAGTAGTCCAAAATGTTAAGCTTTTATAAGGACATAATTGCTCATAATGTGCAGCTTTTATTATGACATAGTAGTCCAAAATGTGTAGCTTTTATGAAGACATGCTAGTCCAAAATGTGTAACTTTTATATGAACATAGTTGTCCAAAATGTGTAGCTTTTATAAGGACATAGTAGTCCAAAATATGTAGCTTTTATAAGGACATATAGTCCAAAATGTATAGTTTTTGTGAGGACATGCTAGTCCAAAATGTGTAGCTTTTATAAGAACATAGAAATCCAAAATGTGTAGTTTTATAAAGACATAGTTGTCCAAAAGTGTAGCTTATATAAGGACATAGTAGTCCAAAATGTGTAGCTTTTATAAGGACATATAGTCCGAAATATGTAGCTTTTGTGAGGACATGCTAGTCAAAAGTGTGTAGCTTTTATAAGCACATAGTAGTCCAAAATATGTAGCCTTTTTAAGGACATAGTAATCGAAAATCTGTATCTTTTATGAGGACATGTTAGTCCAAAATGAGTAGCTTTTATAAGGACATAGTAATCAAAAATGTGTAGCTTTTATAAGGACATAGTAATCCAAAGTGTGAAGCTTTTATAAGTACATGGAAGTCCAAAATGTATAGATTTTACAAGGACAAGTTAGGCCAAAATATGTAGCTTTTAAATAGGACATGTTAGTCTAAAATGTGTAGCTTTTATAAAGATATTGATTTGTTACATTTCATGTTTAATCATATTAAACGTTCTGTTTTGTCTTGTTTAAAGATCGATTGATAATTTTTTATATAACCACCAATGATAGAGTTTGTGTTGGAGATTAATTTATGACATACTATGCATATATGGTTTTTGTGTGAACAACTTGATTTATTTTGTGTTAAAGATAAAATTTTATCGGATCTTATATTAATTGGATCTAGACTTTTTCAAAAAAGGCATTGTGTAAATGAGAACTATTAATCTTTAAATTACAGAAGAAGACTTTATAACGCACCAAAGTACCAATATCTTTACACTGAACGTGTAATTTTGTCAATTAAGCTCATCAAGAATGCCAAAAGTTTCAATTTTAAAACGTGCAATCGATTGGGGAGAAAACGAAAATGAGTCGCCCACTTCTGACACCTAAGTTAATTAAATAACGTTGAATAACTGATTCTAATGTCAAAACGACAATGTAATTCAAAAACAATTTATATTTGTCAAGGAATTCAATTCTGATCTCGTAGGTGATAGAGTTATCGCCCTTGTAACGAATTGATATTGATAAGATAGTCTAAGAGAGTGAAATTAGATGAAAAATATATCATGTCATGAGTGAAAAAATTACCAGCGTTGTCGAAGGTGAAAATATTTTTAAAATTCTTTATAATATGATTATCACCTTTGAAGCGAGGATAGTTTGTGTGTAAGATGATTATTGATCACGTGAAAGGTGTATATACCACGTGGTTTTTATCACCATGGTGCTTTATTAAAAAGTCCATGATTATTCTCTAACTCAATTACACTTACTGAGACGCAAAACGAAAACAGTGTAGATAAATATCTTTAAATGTTATCATTTTTACAAAGCATTTTAAATTATTGGATTTTCCATCAAAATGAAGAGCAGGGTGAAAGAGGTTAGAAGAAGGATTTAAGTTATGGATAAGAAATAAGCTTTTTCATCTTATTTGTAAATCAATAAATATCTAATTGTAAAATCTTACTAGCAAATAAACCATTCCATTTATCCTCCAATTTGTCATTCTGATCAGTCGGAAAATGATCAATGTAAATCTATGTAGTAGATGTCGTACTGGCGTTGTCATACAAATATATTCACGTTTCATGAAAAACAAAAATAAATCAAGAAAAAGTTTGAATAACAAAAATGCATTACAAAAATAAAATAATCCAAAAAATTTAAACAAAATAGTAAATAAATAAATAAATAAATAAATAAATAAATAAATAAATAAATAAATAAATGAAATATACATGTAATAATAATAATTTATAATAATAATAATAATAATAATAATAATAATTTTTTAATAATAATAATAATAATAATAATAATAATAATAATAATAATAATAATAATAATTTGTCTTCTTTTTAAAAACATTTAAGACCAAACACCAAACATCTATCAACCAAAAGATTAATAGAATCTATCATATGCGTCAGTGGTAGATAGAGGTATCCCACCCGAGTGGGCAGATTTTTTGTGTCTGGAACGAGGCTTCTTTTTCTCCCATCCCATTAACAATTTTGGGCAAATTTAACCCAAAACACGAATGGCTGACAGAAATTCCTATCTCTTAAATGACCGTCTAAATCAGAAAATCCACCATTAAAAAAGACCGGCTTCGAATCCTAGCATACCTGTGGTATGCTGAAAAAACAGGAATTTTTACATAATGACTTTAAAAAGGGAAAAACCAATCGTGTAATCTACATGTAATGATCAGCTGTCGGGGAGTATTTTTAGAAAATGTATTATTCCGCAGCTTGACCTCTATAAGATATAGCTATAATTAAAAGTACATCTTATTCCGCAAGTAGTATGTAGTGCATAAATAACGTGAAAATTAGCTTGGCTGCAACATGAAAACAGGAAAAATTATAACAGAAAAACATTTTAATAATATTATTGAAATGAATTGTGATTAAACTTGCTCCTGTCAGTGGAGGAAGTTATGAGAAGTTAAAAAAGTAGTTCCGGCCGCACGAGGTGGTGAAGATAAGCAGCACAAGGAGGTGAAGATAGAAATTTCTACCACCGTTTCTTCCATTGGAAATTATTATCTCAAACTTAGGGGGATGGGAGAAAAAATATCTAACCTAATTAATCATTCGAACTCGAGCAAATAGAGACGTTTTGATGTATGTCTGATTAACCATAGAAACAGAAAAATTATAATTTCCTGTTTTGTTTGGAGATATCCGTAGAGTCGTGCATAATTTCAAATTATTTCACTTGTTCTTAATAAGAAAAAAATAATGTCATTTTTTATATTTCAATTCAATAAACTTCTAAAATAAAAAAAATTAGCGCATTTCATACTCTAACATCCTCGTTGATTATAAAATGACAATGCTTTACAAGACATACACATGCAAAAATGACGGAAATACTCTAGTCAATCAAATTGTCTTAAACACATGAGAATAGCCAGTTAAATTGTCTGAGACACATGAGAATTGAATTAAACTTATTCATCTTAAATAGAATGCTGAATTTCTTTATTTGGTCTGTCAAAATCGTTACTTGATACATAACGAGCGATTGAAGAAATGTATGGCTCTATCAAGAGTTTTCAAGAACATCTAACACAGCTACCTTTCAACCATGTCACATGCATGTTGACATCTAAAATACACACAGGGATTTACAACTCAAGTGCATGTCAGAAACGTCTGACGTGTAAGATTTAAATACATTGTATGACAAAAAGATAAAAAAAATACCATGTATTTCTGACGTCAGAAGTTTACCACGACGCCGAGGGAAAAATCATATGACTTTGAACGATACAGAAGTGGATTTAAAGGACAATATTGGGAAAAAAAGCAAGCAGGATATATGATAAATAAATAAATAAATAAAAAATAAATAAATAAAATAAAAATAAACAATAAAAAAGAAAGGTTAATAATTTATACCGAAATACATTTAAATGGACATAAATAAAGGCAAAACTTTATAAATATTTAACAATAATAGCTGTTTAGTTTTTTAAATTTTGATGTGCCATATATGACATTTCGGAAAGTCAATTTTAATCAGTGACACTAGTGCAAATTGATAGGTACAAAATACCCCGGAATACCCTCGGGGAGCTTTGCTCCACCAGCATCGGTACCCGCTCAGGAGTAGTAAAAATGTAACAAAAATACATGTTAAATTTTCATGTGCTATGTGTTCATGTGCGCATTTTGGAAAATCATTTCTTATCAGTAACATTAGGGGCCGAAAAGTTTGATGGATAAAAAACTTAGGCCGACCTGTTAAAAAATAATAAATCCAATTTCAAAATGTATATGGATTAACATTCCGACTATAAGACTAAAAATTAGGCTAATGGAACATTTTTTCATCAGCACAAAGTATTGACTGCTAAGTTAAGAATACACTTTGGGGATTTTTACTACACCCGGAACGGTACCAAAACCTTTGCCCTTCCACTCATGTAAACTTATATATAAAGAGTGTGGGGACTAATTAAAGATTTTATAGCAGTCGAAAGCATTTGTCATTACATTCAAATTGAAAGTTTAAACTTGGTTGGTTAGGGAACATTTGATAGAACAATGACTTGACACTGGGCATTTACTCCAGTTCTAGTCGAAACCGGAAACTTTCAAATCATTAGTCAACGTATGCCTTTAATTTCTAGTCTTGTTTGACGCTTTTAAGTTTTTGCAAGTCAAGAATGTAACATTTATGGTCTAGTAGTGTATGGTCTTGTTTGGCTATTTCAATCTACTTGTATCTGCAGAGTTCCTATACGCGTTTTCTGTTTGCAAAGTATTTGATAAATATTTTTTTTTCATTTTGAATTATGATTTCAAACGTGACAGATGTAGCTAGTAGCTACAGGAGGTGCTTACCTTTTCGAAGCACCCGGTCTTGCAACCCTGGCGGAAGCTCACGTGTTTATCTTTATTTTTCTCATTTTATAGTTCTCACGTCGCTTTTGGGGAAATCTTTTGTACATGAATAGGTATATTCTTTTTGAGTATTGTCAAATGTGTTTTTCTTCTTTGATTTTTGTTTTTTTTTTTGTGTGTGTTTAATTGTATTCAAAGTCTGTATGGAAGGTGTTACAAGTAATGAAATGTTCCATGTCCGAATAAGCAATACGATCAGTTTCATTTACTGTAACATTCAATAGATTATTTCCGTAGATTAGATACAAGTTTTTAGATGATAAAAGTTAATGTCCACTATAATGAAAGAATAAATGAAAACAGGGGTTTATGTTTTTAGTGGTATAACTCAATTTTCCAGTATTAGACGTGTAAGTAGTTTAACATTCTGACGCTGATGGACCATGGCGCTGTGATATTTCTGTTTTTCATCCTGTATAAATGTTGAAGAATTATCTTCGACAGTGGGGTATGCTCCTGAGAAAAATGCTTTCAAACAAATTTAGAACTATCGATGATTAAATTCCGTTGTTACGTTACTAGTCATGCGTTTTAAATCAGCCTGCCATGACCATTTATCGTCTGGTCGTCAAGTAATGTAGACAAAATTTAGACTTACCAGATACTTTAGACATTGACATTAATGGACTAGGAAATACCCATCAACTGAGACAAATGATGAAAAAGTTAATTTACGTGGCCTATCCATGGTAAAGCATGCTTATATCTATCTATCATTGTAGCTGTGTCGCCAGCAGGATTGAGAGGTGACTGATAACCTGATTATAGTACCTCTAACACAGTTAACTTAAATGACTGACTCAATGTCACAAAACTGCTGGAAAGGGATAAAATCTGAAGCAAATACAATCATTTATCAATTCAGACCACTAAGTGTTGTTATGGTAACCTTTTTGATATATTAATTGGAATTTATTTTACAAAATGGATGTTTGGACGTAAAAGCATTAGACGAAGATTTTGTTATAGAGCTGTATTTATAGATGTAACAAGAAACAATTAGAACATGTTGATATAATGTTACTTATTTTTGGAACCAACTTGTCACTTCCAATAACGATGTCTTCAGTTTTGATAACTTCAAAATAATGTTTAGATCGTTATTCGATATTTTGACGCATGAAATATTTTGGTATTTTACCTCTAAATTAATTTATCTTTGGAAAAAAGAGAGAATTTGTAGCTGATACACATGCACTTAGGAAGAAACAACGTATTTTAGAACACATGTTAAGTCCAAGACAATAACATTAAACGTTACCAAAAACACGTCACAGTTAAAGTTAATGATAAACCAGCCAATGCAACCTAAAACACGATACTATACAAGTTACGGACAGAAACAACTTACGTAACCGTAACTAAGAACAAGACAAAATACAAGTTTAAGACGAAACAGCCAACGCAACCTAGAATACGACACAAAACGAGGTAATGCGTAAACGACAAACGTAATCTAGAACACGACACAAAACGAGGTAATGTGTAAACGACAAACGCAACCGAGAACATGTCACAAAACGAGGTAATGCGTAAAAGACCAATGCAACCAAGAACACATCACAAAACGAGGACATGCGTAAACGACCAACGCAACCGAGAACATGTCACAAAACGAGGTAATGCGTAAAAGACCAATGCAACCAAGAACACATCACAAAACGAAGACATTCGTAAACGACCAATGCAACCGAGAACACGTCACAAAACGAGGTAATGTGTAAACAACGCAACCGAGAACACGTCATAAAACGAGGTAATGCGTAAACGATCAACGCAGCCAAGAACACATCACAAAACGAGGTAATGCGTAAACGACCAACGCAACCAAGAACACGTCACAAAACGAGGTAATGCGTAAACGACCAACGCAACCAAGAACACGTCACAAAACGATGTAATGCGTAAAGGACCAATGCAACCGAGAACACGTCACAAAACGAGGTAATGCGTAAACGACCAACGCAACCAAGAACACGTCACAAAACGAGGTAATGCGTAAACGATCAACGCAACCAAGAACACGTCACAAAACGAGGTAATGCGTAAACGACCAACGCAACCAAGAACACGTCACAAAACGAGGTAATGCGTAAAGGACCAATGCAACCAAGAACACGTCACAAAACGAGGTAATGCGTAAACGACCAACGCAACCAAGAACACGTCACAAAACGAGGTAATACGTAAAGGACCAACGCAACCGAGAACATGTCACAAAACGAGGTAATGCGTAAAGGACCAACGCAACCAAGAACACATCACAAAACGAAGTAATGCGGAAACGACCAACGCAACCAAGAACACGTCACAAAACGAGGTAATGCGTAAAGGACCAATACAACAAAGAACACATCACAAAACGAGGTAATGCGTAAACGACCAACGCAACCAAGAACACGTCACAAAACAAGGTAATACGTAAAGGACCAACGCAACCGAGAACACGTTATAAAACGAGGTAATGCGTAAACGATCAATGCAACCAAGAACACATCACAAAACGAGGTAATGCGTAAAGGACCAATGCAACCAAGAACACATCACAAAACGAGGTAATGCGTAAACGATCAACGCAACCAAGAACACATCACAAAACGAGGTAATGCGTAAACGACCAACGCAACCAAAAACACGTCACAAAACGAGGTAATGCGTAAAGGAACAATGCAACCAAGAACACATCACAAAACGAGGTAATGCGTAAACGACCAACGCAACCAAGAACACGTCACAAAACGAGGTAATACGTAAAGGACCAACGCAACCGAGAACATGTCACAAAACGAGGTCATCACCGTACAAGTTAATGATAGAAAAGAGTGCAAGAACAAGAACAAGATAAAATAGCAGTAAGAAATAAAACAGCCAACGCAACAAAGAACACGACACAATATAAGTTAGAATAATACAACGACAAAAATTTTGGTAGTTTTGATTATAAATGATTTTCTTTGGAGAAGAATTGGATCTTATTGGGGTTATTTACAACACCAAACGTAATATATTTCTTGTCATTTAAATAAATTTCTAATAATAGTTTTTATTCAAGAGCTTCACATACTTTCACATTAATTTCAATAAAATTAATAATTTTGTCATTAAAAATGAAATTGACAGTAACAGAACAAGCAAAAACATTCTAACAAAAATACATGTTAAATTTTGATTGTCATATCTGCAAATTTCAGGAAGTCATTTCTCGTCAGTTATACTCGGGGCCGAAAAAATTGATAGATACAAAAGTGATAAGCCAAACAGTTGAAAATCAATGAATTCAAAGTTCAAAATTATATGAATCTAAGTGAGAATGCTTTGTACGAGGAAGAAAAACTTAATACTTAACAAGCTTAAAAACAAGACAGCTGAAATTTTTGCTACATTATACATCTTCTGTCAGTACAAAGAACCGACTTGGAAGTTTAAGAAACATTCGAGTTGTACTGCACCAGTAACGGTACCCGCTCAGGGGGGGGGGGGGTGGGTGGTTAAATGATATATAATTGAAATACCTGTTAATTTTGTTGTGTCATATTTTCACATTTCGAAAAGGTATTCCGGAAAAAATTTAAATAAGAAGCATTCCCTTTTTTATTGACAAAGTCATTAAGAATGATTCAGGGAAACAACTCTGAGTTTTTAAAAGTTTGAGTCCAGTCACTGGGGACTCAATTTAAAGAAAAAAACTAGAATATTTGTCGAAATCCTTCTTTGATACATTTGGTTTTTAATCCAGTTCAGTTTCTTATAAACAACAATAAACATTGAAAATAAAAATTATTTTGCATTTTATTTATTCGTTGTAAATAATATTTACGGTTTATTGGTATTACTTTTTGTATTAATATTTAAATCTGCGTTTCTATATAGAATTTGTTGTAAACATTTGAGACATTTTACTGAGATGTCCGTCAAATTTCAGAATTTTGTTATCAATTATACAGATGTGTTTGGCCTTCTTTGTCTTGTTTGGCTGTGCTTCTATCATTTGCTTGCAATGAGCCGTGTTGATAATTAAATTTAGCTCTTATAGTTTTTTTGCTACATTAAGATGTTGTTTTCCAAATTCTAGAAAAGGAACAAAATTTGGTAACTGTGAAGAATGTTTATTATTAGTTTTATTATGGGAAAAAGAAGGCAGTCAAGCTTGAAATAACAAGAATCTTAACCTTATAACTAATAATCATTATAAAAAACTTGCCGTCTCGAGTTTGATTGGATATATTCACTTTATATAGTTTATAACACAAGAAATTGCATTCCATAGTAAACAACTAGACACTATTATATAATATCATACCAGACCATCAATAAATATTTACAGAGAGAACGTTTTATATGATATACTAGCAGACGACATTAATCCAATGGCTTCCGGATTAATATAATTGAAGAACAATTAATCAAAAAATTTAGACATTATCATGAAACAATATTAATCAATTTAATATTAACAAACATGAGTAGATAATCAAAAACATATCAATTAACGTTTCTTACTCGATCCACGACACCACTCTATGTCTCAATTATCAGTTCAATTGTTATCTCAGATCTTACAGCAGTGTTTGTGTAGATTATGCATAAAAACATTCCGTAGTATTAGTTTGTGTATATAACGTTCCTGTATGTATATAATATCTTGATTTGGCGTCTTCTGTCTAACCTTTTCTATTATTTAACGCATTTCCATTTTGTCACATCAAATAAGACCGATGTTTACACAGAATATTACAACGTTTAGTCATCTGTACAGGAGAGGTCGAAATAAAGAAAATATTATCTACCTCGCAGTGCTAGCTTTCACTAAAACGCAATCTCATGCGGAGACAGAGAAAGAAATTTTGTTGCATGCCATGGAACTCTGAATTAAGTCGGTTCGTTTTTCCTTATATTCTTAGGACAAATAAAAACCAACTGTTTTTATTTAAATCTTTTCGAAAAGATCCACTTGTTTGGAACAAATAAAAAATGCGTTATTCACATTAAAAGAGAGCCGTACATTAAAATGTTTTGTTTTTTTTTTATTTTATTCCATAACAAGCGGAAACAACATAACGTTAAAACATATGGATTTCCCCAGGTGGATGCACTAAAATATATCCAGTTTATAACGTTTTGGCATATTTGAAAATACATGGGACTTTGCAACAACAACAACAACAACAACAACAACAACAACAACAAAAACGACGACGACGACGACGACGACAACAACAACAACAACAACAACATAATAATAATAATAATAAAAATAAAAAAAATTAATAGTAATAATAATTATTAGTATCAACCGGAAACAATAAAAAATCCTAGAAGTCTCATTTTTAAATTGCGGCATTCAAACAACCATCAAGCGCTAATTTAATTTAATAAAATAATACAATTTATAAGCATTAAGTAGTCATGTACTTAAATTGGATTTTGCTTACCCTTCCGGAGAACCTGGTTTTACTTCCCTTGGGGAATTCCACTTGTTTAACTGAATTAGCCATTCTTAAAGTTTTAACTTTGCTTTTGGGATTGTGATTTAGACATTGACCGGTATGTGTGTGTTTGAATATGTTTTAAAAATTCATCAATATCACATGGCAAAGCCATTTAAGAGAACACGGTTGTTAATAATACAATAAAACATGGTGGTACTAATTATGAGATGAGTCTTAATTAAAACTAATATCTTACTAGAAATCTGGGAATCTGAACCAGTTAATTGATTTTTACAAGATAACTTTTCTTTCGGAAATAGCAATTGCGTGGCTCCGTAAGCGCGGCAAGATAAATCTCAATTTGCGACAGTTTTCAAAATTCCCAGACAATTGACGGACTCTTGAGTAAATTCCAACGTATCTTGCAGGCAGGGCATCAAATGCACAATATCTTTAGTGCATCAAAGTTTCCAAACGTTGATTATTGTAAAGCAACAGGCTATTCATTTTCTAAACTAATTTGTCAACTTTTTGTTATGAAAACCTTATCTGTGATTGTTTCTACGCTAGAGATAAAAATAACTTTAATACTATAATCTTTTTGAATTCTAGATATAATTGACTTTTCCTGTCAAAGCATTAAATTCTAGGATGACATTTCAGAATTATTGTTTGGTCCTTCATGTGTAAATTTAAATGACTGTTGGTGTTTGACATTAAAATCTAGAAGACCATTTTCACGTAATTCAATTTCCTTCCACGCAAAAGATGTACGTGAGCGGAAACCTTAATGATAACCTGAAATTATATGCGCCTCATGACACGAATTAAAATGAGATTTCATGGACGATAATTGGTATTTATCGTCATGTGTATAGTTAGGGTTTAAAAAAATGAGTGAAAAAAGGATTTTTTTTGTGTTTTTCAACACGTTTATCGGAAATGTGTCACGCTTATTTTAGCAAACACCATTTGAATGTGCGTTCATAAAGAAATCACAACATATATCGTTCAAACGAGATTATATGCCGATGCATTGTGTTATGTTTTTGTATTTATATGAGTTTTTGTTATAGTATATTCTCTTTTGTAAAATATACCACTGCTCGTTCCAGTGGGTGGCGTAGGTTCGAACCCCGACCGGGTCTGACCCAAGACTTGAAAATTGGCATTAAGTTCTTTCGCCAAGAACTTTGCATAACGTAATGAAAGTCATGGTTCTTTCGGATTGGAAGTTAAAATAAATGAGGTCCCGTGTCACAATAGGCGTGGCACGATAAAGAACCCTGCTATATAATGCCATCAGTGCCATAGCCTATAGCTGGCGACATCCCGATATAAATAAAATGTTCTTGACTGGGACGTTAAACACCATTACTCAACTGAACTCTTTTGTGAAGGACATGAATATGTTAATTAGTTGTATCTTTTTTTTTTAAATTTATGTTATATATTCTTCACCATTCTAGCTTTTGTACATGATTATGATATGTAACTATATGTTATTTTGTTAACTAAGTACCTCAACCCTAGATTTGTAAAGTACCTTAATCACATATTTAATAAAAATATCTGTTATCATGCCCTCATCAGTGACACTAGGATCCGAAAAGGTTGATAGATAAACATAAGCCAAACAGTTGAAAATTAAGAAATCAAATCTCCAAAATGATATGAACTCAAATTCCGCCAAGGATTGATTTGCATGATGGAACAAATTTAAACAAAAATTAATGATTTTATCAATTTATACAAAATAAAATTTTAAAAATTGAGAGAGAGAGAGAGAGAGAGAGAGAGAGAGAGAGAGAGAGAGAGAGCGCAATATTTATGATTAAATTTTGAAATGCCTTGAGGGATGCATAAAACTATATTTTAGTTCGATTGTTATTCAAGAGGGAAAAACAGACGCCATTATTTCGAAACAAAATAATTAATATCGTATTAATATATATATGTTGCCTGATCAGAGTTGATTATTTTATAATCAGTAGTTTCTATATATTTTGTCTCGACTTGTTTTTATATCAATCGCTCTTTGTCTTGTGTTGTTGCTACTGTTTTGCAGACAGAAACAGGCTACCCTTCCGGAGTACTCGGCCTCACTTTCTTGATGGAAGTTTATGTGTGTAACTGAGTTAGTCGGTTTCCAATTTTATTTTACTTTGTTTTGGGGGATATAGACGGTATGTTTATTTTTATTTCATTACATTGTTTATTCGAGGCTTTTAATTTTTTTTTCATTCAGACAAGCAAAGTTAGTTCTTTGTTGATAAAGAAAAAAAGTTGCTTGTCTAATTTTGGCAATAAAAATAAACTTTTATAGCTGAATAATAATAAAACAAACATACCGGTCCTTGTCCAAACAACAATTCAAACAACAAAGTAAAAACTTTGAAAGCTGGCAAAATTAGTTACACACTAATCCATCAAGGAAGTGAGGCCGGGTTCTCCGGAAGGGAAAGCACCTCCTGTCAAGCTAGCTACACCCATCACATGCAAGTCAATTTTGTGAATGAAAGGAACAAAGAACTATGGTAAGTCAAATACATCCAGTATAAGTTTAGATACAGTGACTACATACTTATTAACAATATTGTGATGACGGCCATAAACTTTTTAAGGGCCTTGATTAATAATATAAAAAATTATTTCTCTCAAAAACAAGATAATCGCTTATTTAAAAATAAGATAAGTAAATAACAAATAAATAAATAAATAAATAGATATTAAAAATAAGATAAATAAATAAACAAACAACAAACAAACAAATAAATAAATAAATAAATAAATAAATAAATAAATAAATAAATAAATAAATAAATGAAGACCATTGTGTTCTTGGTAATAAATTACCTAAAATAACAAAGGTCTACTAATGGTACAACTAATGGTACAGCATTAATTTATAAAATGTTTTTATCGAAAAATCAAAGCTTACGGCCAAGATATTTAAATCATATTTATAAAAAACGACCATGGAGGATAAGAGATAGAATTTTTCAGATATCTAAATAATTAGGCAGTATAACAGTACAAATACATTTTTTGTCATTTTTTTGCAAGAAATTGCGGATTATTTATAAATCTCACATTTAGGTTATATTTGCCTCGTTTGTGTATATAAAGCAACGTTATTAATGATGTTATTCGTAGTTTTATTTCTTTCTCCTAAATCACAACAAATCAGATTTCAATCCGCGAAGAACACTTGTGTCGGAGCTCTTGATGATTGTATAATCATACTTGTATTGATTTCAGTTAAGTTGAAGTTTTGCTATGTCAATCTAAATGTCTTAACTGTGCGTCCTTAGTGAGGTTGTTGAACTTACGTCGGTCGCTTTGTCGGCCTTATTTATTTACACATTATATTAATTCACAGTAGAAACACCAACTGGAACAATTTTCACCAAATATCATTCTATGTACAATGAAGCATTGATTAAACAATTTATCAAAAAGACTGTAAAATAATCTCATAATAAACAAAAGTTCTAGAACAGAAAAAAACAACATTAAATTTGTATTCGTATCAAAAATTAATTTTGGATTGGTTAATTTTCAAACGTTGGGATGATCTTTTTTATTTATAATTTTTCCGGCCCCTAATGCAACTGATGTTGAATGAATCTCGGAAATGTTCACATATGGCATATAGAAATTAAACAGGTATCTTTGTTAAATATATATCTCATTCAATAAAATATCGTTTTTTAATTTGAAAAAAAAACTTCCAAAACTTTCCTAATTATGTAATTGAAAATTGGTGTAAACTTTAAAAAATATAAAAATAAACTTTTAAAACGTTAAAACCTTTGTTTTTTAAAAATTCAGACCAAAAACCACAACTAAAAAAGCCAAAATTCATATTTCTTAAGCCCAGTGACTGGTTAATATGAAACGTTTTGCAATATTTATTCTTCTGTCGACGTTTAGAAATACTTAGATCATGTTGTGTGTCAGCTGTAGCTCCTGAAAGTCTTTACCATATACTCAAATCAAAAATGACTACAGTTAAATAACTTTTCAATGTCCAAATCACAACCCACCCCCAAAATCAAGCTAAAATTCTTTGAAAACTTTCTAATTCAATTACATTCGTGAATATCTATCTTAGAAGTGAGAACGGGTGATCTGGAATGGCAAGCACTTCCAAAATGATGTTTTGGCAGTGAGAAATTGCAAGTTTTAGCGTTCTTATGTACATGTATTTACAAAAATTTGTTACTGATACTACAAATCTTGGACTTGAGATGGATTTTGTGTTATTTTAACGTTTCTTTTTGACAAGGTTTTTGTCCTGTTTGACAAAACGATCAACATACAAATTATAAGGATTTCTGCGAGCACATATTTTGTAACATGTATTGCCAACCTTTTTCTTCATTACAAAGTTTGAGCAAGGGATTGTATATTTGTTGAAAGCCAAATTAACGTTATTGCGGCTTATTCTGAGGCGGCTTTAAACATTAACTACCTCGCTCACTCTTTACAATGAAGAAAGGAACAAGCGATACGTGTTACAAAAAACACAAAAATCATAGGAAAACAAGCGGAAAAAGTCTTCACAATTTAATTTAACAAACACTAACATATCGGTTTATGCCCGGAATATGATCCAAAAAGCAAAGCAAAAATTTTGAAAACTGGCTTATATCAGTAAAACACGTGAACTTTCTTTAGATAAGGAAAGAAGGATAAGCGTCTACTGTCAAGCCTAACTTCAACCGTCAAATGCGGAATCAAACTTTAGTATGGGACCGAAAAATATATCTTGTCAATATTATTGATAAGCATAGGCTTTCGCAAGTCAAATAATTTAACAGTGCCCCTCGATACGTTGATAATATTGTAAAATATTAATAACATTGAAGTTAGAAATATAACCATGAAATCTAAACTATAAGTCAAGACAAATGAGTTGAATACCCGTTTACACCTTTTTTAAAATCTAAATGTTGCAATTAAAAATAATTTGTGTAGTGGTATAGTGAAAATATATAATACAAATACCAGTTAAATTTTGATGTGCCAGATGTGCACATTTCGGAAATTCATTCCTCATCAGTGCCACTAAGACCGAAAAGTTTGATACATAAAAATATAAGCCAAACAGTTGAAAATAATGAATCTAAAGTTTCAAAATTATATAAATCCAAATCCAGCTAAGGAATGCTGTGCGTGAGGGAACAAACCTTAGTTTTAAATTATTTTCAAATTTTAGACGACTGAAAATTTTGCTAAATCCAAATACTGCTAAGGAATGCTTTGCATAAGGGAACAAAGTTTGAAAGTAAGAATATATTTAAAGGAAGAATTAAGATTTTCAACTGTTTAATTGTCTTGATGATAATGCTTTTAGACAACCTGCTTAAGACTACATTCTTAAATTTTAAAATGTCTTTTTGTTTATTCAAAAGTCAACAGAATAAAACTTCATGTAGATAACAGTCAAACAAGACAAGAAAAGTTATATATACATATGATCAACTGATCTTAAGACTAATAACTTATTACAAACACTATGGATTCATCACGGAATTGTTGGCAAGTTTGAAGTCGTTGTATCCAAAGTTAAAACGGACATATTTGAAGTCCCATAGTTCTTTGTTACTTTTCTTCTCAATTTTATTTGGCACGTGATGTATGTAGCTATCTAGAGATGATGTGCCACCCTTCAATAGCATTCGGCCTTACTTCCTCGATGGAAGTTCACGTGTGTAACTGAAATGGCCAATTCACAAATTTTACTATTTGGGTGATGTTTTATGACATGGGCTGGTATGTTTGTGTTTTATTTTAAAATGACCTTTATCAAACTTAACTTACAACATATGGCCTATGAATACTCCCCAGTGGTCCACAATGTCTTTACCAACCATCTTCTTCATTTTACAACAAATGGTCTATAATGTCTTCCTCAACTATGCCACTGATTTTACAAACTGTTGTCCATTAAGTGATCTCATTAATCTTAAGAAGCTGCCGATACAAATTGGTTTAGGGATAATATTAGTGGTTAAATTAAGGTAGATTTTGAAGGGTAACTATTTTATATTCAATAAGTTTTTTTCTTAACCTGAAGTTTCGTGTTTATTATCGGTTACTGAAAAGAACACGTGATTTTCAGCAACAAATTTATTAATTTTTGAAAATGTAATAAAATTTTGTTTTTACCAGTATAAGCTATAAATCATATTGGCATTGTTTTATTTGTTTATTCCGTAAAGCACTGCGAGGTAGGGAAGTAATCAATAATACATAAGGAAAGTTCTGATAAATGAATGTAATAAGAACTGTATGTTATACTGTATTTCAACAAGCAATTAACCACACCCATGACAGGATTATTTTTTAAAAAAAAAAAAATATTTTTTCTGTTTTTTAATATTTTTACGAAACAAAATTCTGTAGGTGAAAAATGTGTTTTTTTTTTTTTTTACCAACTGCCAATATATCAAAGATCACGAAAAAGACAAAGCAAGAAAGGAAGACGTGATCGATGTTTAATGTTTGTATTATTATAAACCAGTTAAAACTCCTGACTAATTCTTAAAGAACTTTTGGAGAACAATAGCTTTTCAGATTGTTTTACGTCTAGCGGCTTCACAATTCAACACGTGAATAGTATTTTGGAGAATATAAAGTGGTTCGATTATTTTACATCTAGCGGCGTCACAGTTCAACTTCTGAATATAGGTTCAAGTACTTTTTGAAAACTATTAGGGGGCCTTGAGTTTAAAATTTCTTAAATCGTGGTCATCTGATGGAGGACCAATTTATTTTATATATTAAATTATATATTTTATATATAAATATATATATATATATATATATATATATATATATATATATATATATATATATATATATATATATATATATATATATATATATATATATAAAAGAGCATTGAAATATTAAGGTACGGTAATTGTTTTTTTTTTATAGCGCGTGATTATCAGTTGGCCTAGAAAAAGAATAGCAGTTAGAGGACAATTGTTCTCAATAGTTCATTTACCACTACGGTAGCTCAGTCTGTAGAGTGCTCGCTTCGTATGTGGAAAGTCGAGGTTCGAATCCCGGACGGTTCTGCCAAAGACTTGAAAATTGGTTGTGACTGTTTTTTCGCCAAGCACTCGGTATTTACAATGATTTTTACGGGGTTCTTCGGAGACAATAAAACCGATGTTCCGTGCTACGAAAGTCAAAGCATCTTAAAGATCGCTCTCTGCAGATTTCCCCTAGCGCATTACAAACATAAATTTTTTTTCCACTTTAGCTTTAGCTGGTGATGTCTCGGTATAAGAGAAATATTCTTATTTGGGACGTAAAACTACATTAAATCAATCATCAATCAATTTTATAATATTTCATTTCAAACTGATATCTGATTCCTAAATAACACGAACAAATCTAATCATACCGTTTTCTGATAAAGTTTTAACAACCATTGTCAAAAAAGATATGTTCCAAATGCATACATTGTCAAATAAGATAAATTCCGAATAGGACGTTACCATTACCGCTTAATGTAAAAAAAAAAAAAAAAAAAAAAAAAAAAAAAGAAAGCAATAGTAATTTATCAGTTTGATCAAAAAGGAAACAAAAACAGAAAAGCTGATCAGTGAGACTGTTTAGTTAGAATGATGGATGGATGGAGGAACTATTTCTTTAAAATCCAAATATAATACAAAATGTGGAATGATAAATGACCGGTAGTGACGTGTTAATCGTCTGCCAATCATCCTGAGTGTGTTTGTTACTATACTGAAAATACATTATTCTTTTATTGATAGGATGCAAATGAAATATGTATTTTTTAGTTTCTTTTAAGCACATGTATTTTCCATTTTCGTCCTAAATCAATACAACATATTTCTTATCAGTCTTGTTTACATCTGCATTTCTACGAATTGTGTGAAAAAAAATGAAAAAAAATTATAAAAACCATTTAAATCGTAGAGAAATGTCAAAACATTTGGATTTCATTAGTAAATAAACAAAATAAACAAGGACATATAATACAAACACATTTTATTTGAAAAATTTATCCAATCAGATACTTTATCTCCAAATATAGAACATTGGAAATATTTTAAACAGATATTTTTTTGGTTTCATTTTCCTACATTTTAGTGTTAGGTTGTAATATGTCTGTACGTTTAAAACTTGTATAACCTCTGTTTGTGAATTAGATTTGTTATTTTTTATTTTCTGTTGTACCTTCTAGAAGAGTTTGATTGCTGAACAAGTGCGGTTACTTTTATGGGTTTTCTCCTATTTTCAACTATCAAGCTTCAAACCCTTGATGAAAAAATGATAACATATGTATAAATTAAGAAGAAAACTTTTATTTGTTCCCCCAATTATTACAATCTATGCAAAATATCTCAAAAATTGGCTTAATTCTGTCAAATTCTGGGTTTTTCAGTTAAAAATTAAACTTTTGAAAGCGGATACAGAAAAAGGCTTTTCGTACAATTTGAATGTTTTAATCTCCATGATGATACAGTAAGGGCGATGAAGTTCCTCAACCACCTTTACAATAAAATTCTCGCTCAAAATTGTATCATCATCAGTATTGTTTTTCTTTAATTTTCCTTTCCCGCGTGAATTTTGCATTGTTTCCAGCTCGAGAACTTTTGCATACCTATGGACCATAAATCACAAAAACCACATGACATTGTGTATGAATAGATATAACATGCAAAACACAATCCGGATTCACCATAACAATTCTCAACCTTCGAGACTAGGCTAAAACTTACGAGATTTTACAAGAACGGTTTATCAAGAAAATTCATATATAAGAATTATAATGATAATAAAAAAAATAAATATTATTTTGATTATAAAAAGTATACTAATTATAGAAAAAAAAATTATTTTTATTTGAATATCAACAAAATAATGTGAGTTATTTGCGGCTTATATTTCGTTCGAAAATCACGTTCTCGATCTAAAATGCGCGTTCTTCGTGATTTTTGCGTCTACTTAACTCTTGCTGATACTATAGATGGGAAATTCTGAGTCTTGACATCATGAACTGTTTTTAATATTTATTATTTAACGAAAATTGAACTATTGAACTGTTTTAATATTATGTTTATTGTCAATATATATGCAAAACCTTTACTAGGCACACCAATAATAATGCGCTTACACGCGTTATTTAGTTTGCTTGCAAAATATTTGCATTCATATTGGCAATGAACATCGTTTTAAAACAGATCAATCATTAAATATGTAGCTTTTGTAACAAATATAAAAACTGTTGATAGTTGAACTCTATCCGCAATGCAGCATGTATCATAATATCGGTTTATTGAACCTCTTTGTAAATTAGAGACGTTCAAATGGATTACCTTGTTAACATAAATTGAATACGACCTTCATCATCGATAGGAAATGTACCAATCCAGACATAGATTTGCATTAGCTGAACAAAGAAAATAAATAAAATAAATACGACCTAGAGACCGTTACACAATGTACCCGACCAGACATAGATAAACATCGGCTTAACAAGAGTATTACAAAGTGTACTGATACTAATGAAGCAATTCAGAGTGTGCGTGAATGATATAAGCGGCTTACATACCTGTCGCTTATATAACTGCTTTGTCTTCGCCTTGATGAAGTTCGTAATTGCATATACTCGATAAATTCTGTATTTTGTGTGTTCCGAAGTGACTTTGTTTAACATGCAGTCTTTGAACTTTCTACGTTAAAATTAAGCAGTTAAGTTACTCCAGGATGTATAAGCTTCAAAATTCTATAGTTTATATAGATACTAGACTAATGAGAGAGAGAGAGAGAGAGAGAGAGAGAGAGAGAGAGAGAGAGTTTGTTGGATGTAAATTGTTTAACGTCGTATCATCATTGTTTTAGCTATCCGCAAATAAGCATACCAATCTGTCACATTATTCATACACCGGTATGATTTGTCCTTTTAATGCCGAGCATCATGTAAGAAAGCAAATGTTCGGGTCAGGTTCTTAGCCCACGACATATTGCTCTGGAAGCGGGCGCATAACAACTAAGTCAACTAGGAGAGAGAGAGAGAGAGATTATATAAATAGGGCCCTTGGTTGAGGGAAATATGGAAGATTGTCTCCTCGAGGGAACATTATCTCCCGAGCCGAAAGACGAGGGAGATAAAGTTCCCAAGGTGAGACAATTCTTCCATATTTCCCTCAACCAAGGGCACTTTTTACTATATCATACCGAACAAAAAGCTATTTCGTTTACCTTTTATTCCATCAAAGCCTGTTTAAGATGCGTATAATAAAGAACCGTAGAAGTTACTGGTCTATAGATGACGTAATCTTAAGTAGGATCACTCGGTATTTTCCGTGATGAACATACGTAAGTTTCCGTGTCTAGCGGTGAACATTGCAATATCCCATGGCAATGTTGACCGCTGCTTCAAACACTCTGAATTATTTCACTACACGTGATTAGAAATTGACCAATCATAGTGTAAGAATTTTCCGTGAGGTATAATAATATTGATTGTTTAATTCAAGAATTAATTTTTGTCAGAACCAATGTTGGAAAAATTAGATGAAGGTTTATGTAGATATCCATCACGAATCGAAATTATTAGTTTAAGAGCAACTAGTTGACGATGCCAAGTACAAGAAGAACACTTTATTAGTGGTAATTGGATACTTCTAAGTGATTTACTTAATGATTGATTTTAACATAAATATATCTGACAACTTTGTTACATTATATATTCTGACTAGTAGAGAAATTCCGTCTCAAGATAAGAATCTCAATCTTTGTCTTTGCTCATCTTAAGAATACAAAATGGACTTGTCTTGTCTTGTCTTAAGAATACAAAATGGACTTGTTTTGTCTTGTCTTTAGAATACAAAATGGACTTGTCTTGTCTTGTCTTTAGAATACAAAATGGACTTGTCTTGTCTTTAGAATACAAAATGGACTTGTCTTTCTTGTCTTTAGAATACAAATTTGACTTGTTTTACCGTCTTGTCTTAAGATTACAAAATGGACTTGTCCTGCCGTCTTGTTTGGGACACAAAATCGACTTATCTTGACGTCTTGTCTTTTAAATACAAAATCGACTCGTCTTTTCGTCTTCTGTTTAGAATACAAAATTGACTTGTGGTTTATGCGTCTTTTATCCTGAATCAATTAAATATAATATTTTATTAAAGAGATCTTTCAAATGTATATAGTTTACATATAAAGCAATAAATGTAAAGACACGTTCTGCAA
The DNA here is from genome assembly GCA_029721355.1 of Tegillarca granosa. Taxonomy (NCBI): domain Eukaryota; kingdom Metazoa; phylum Mollusca; class Bivalvia; order Arcoida; family Arcidae; genus Tegillarca; species Tegillarca granosa. The sequence goes on from CM056605.1 coordinate 37,073,384, forward strand.
AAGTTTAATGAACCAAAATTATAAACCAAAACTATAGGTAATAGTGCAAACTAAACTCTACCTAATCCAGACGTTTCCATATACCTTTAATACATCTTATCATGTGATAGCTATGAAGTCAATGATCCAAACTTACACTGAAAATATTTGACGTGCTATAGCTCCATGTTCCTTTCATGTTCAAATTTGAATTTGCACGTGACAGACAAAGCTAACTAGACAGAAGGTGCTTTCCCTTCCGAGGAACCCGGCCTCACTTCATTGACATAAAGTCACATGTGTAGCTGAATTTGTTAATTTTTTCTAAGTTTTTTACTTTAGATTTGGTTTGTTTGTTTGTTTTTTTTTTTTTTTTTTTTTTTTTTTTGGGGGGGGGGGGGGAGGGGGGGTTGTGATTTGGATATGGACTAGTATGTTTGTGAATTTCCTTTATCAGCAAGCGACAAAACAACCTAACGCCCTTTAAAGTTAAAAGTTAATCTAAAGTTAATCTTTTAACAATTTACTTTTGGACGGTTTTAATTCGTGGAACATTTTTTTCGGAACCTTCTAATATCAATAACTAATAAAGCTACCTGTGATTAGCCAGAAATCATAGCGTGACGAATGCTAAAATCAATGACGTCAGACTAACGATATCGGCTTAATTTCATATCCCTACCATTTGCCAATTTATTAATAAGGATATTATTTCATGACGATGAGAAGTGCAAAGTTTCCACATTGATGATATCGTAATAAATAAGATTATTTTTATCACTTAGTTATGACTTTGTGAACAAATACGATACACGGCATAGAAGTGATATGAACAACATTATTGTTTAACATAGCTGTTTTCTCTGATAACGGATTGAAGTCAATAATTCTATATCAAACACCGACCAATAAAAACCGCTAATAAACAATTGATTCTTCATACAAGACTTATTTTGTTATGCTAAGCTGAAATAGCTTTTAGATATGACACTGTTTACCACATACAGGTAATTTATAACGTATTAAAGGGTTTTATAAGTTATGATAGAAGTTGTGTGAAACCGGAGTGCTCAGTGAAACTAGCAATCTTTGGCATTCCAAATACACATCTTTTTTCACAAGATCTTTCTAAGTGGCTTTTGAACGTAGGCGGGTATTGGTGCAGTGATCCGTAAATAAACTTTTAAACCTGCTCAGTCATTGAACAAGGGACGCGGTAATCTGTAATTATGCCTTTTAGAACCACCGTCAGCCATTGAATGTAGGTGGTGAAGGACTCGGTGATCGTAAGCTCGCTTTCGAACAATTCGGCTATTCAACCTAGACGGTTAGGGACGCGGTAATCTGTAAACACACTTTCTAGAACCTCTTAGCCATTAAACAAAGAGTGAGGGACGCAGGATCCATCAGCTCGCTGTTTTAGAACCACTCGACCATTGAACCAAGGCATTGAGGGGCGCGGTAATCTGTACATACGCTCTGTAGAATCTTAGCGGCATTAAATATAGACAGTGAATGAATCTAGCGATTGAAAATGGGCTGTCAGGTGCGCGGTGATCGTAAAGCACGCTTTTTACAACAATTTGGCCATTAAACTTGGGTAATGAAGGGCGTGGTGATCGGAAGGCACGTGTTAAGAACCACTCGGCCATTGAAGCTACCGATAATCCGCAAGCAACCTTTTAAAAAAAACTCGGCTATTGAACCTTGGCGGTTTGGGGGAGGGGCACAGTGATAGGTAAACACGTTTTTGAGAACCACTCGACCATTGAACGTAGTCGGTGAATGGCGTGGTTATTATTAGACATATTTTTAGAGCCCCTCGTTCATTCAACCTAGGCTGTCAGGGGTGTGTAACCAATATGCACGTTTTTAGACCACTCGGCGAACAAGTCTCCTGTGGACACCGCAACTTTTTGTTGTTTTATTTGTTAACGATATCATCGAGTTTTTTAATATATTGTTGTAGTTTTTTCAAATTTAAATTGTTGTTAAATGTTAACTGATACACGTTTTGTTGTCATGTTTGTTAAGGATTTAGCTTTTGTTTTGATCAAGTTGTTGCACGTTTTTGTTTAAAAAAAAATGCCGGGAGGTCCTAATAGAAAAACAGTACTGTATTTTCATTGAAAGCTTTTGTTTAAGGAGCCTCGTTGGACCAGCGGTTTAGAACGCACGCTTACAGATCACGGTTTCTCTCATTGTCTAGGCTCGAATCCCACTACGGTAGATCCTGGTGCGAAAAAGATTGTTTGTTCGTTTGCCGAAGGGTGGTGGTTTTCTCCAGGTACTCCGGTTCCCTCAACCATCCTAGCACTGGCCGCCTCGATATAAATGAAAGAATTTTGACTATAGGGTGAAAACACGATTGCTTAACTGAACTGATGGTGGACCAATGACAATAACCTACTGTAAGCTCAACAGTGATTTATGTACATTTACCGATAGACTTATCAAATGATTAACGCCTACTTAAGAAAAGAAAAAAATATATATATAAACATATATTTCATTTATTTCTTTTTACAAAAGTTTCTACAAGAGGATGTGTCGTAGAGTGCGAACCGAAACCGATTTATCGAATAATATAATGCGTGGCTCATAAACCAATTAGAATGATCTCCTGTACTGAAGCAACTACACGCGCTTTATCAGATATAACAGTCGTTAATGTATATTCTAAATGCATATGCCTTGTACACTTTGCGTTTATGGATCAGCTTAACCAGACTTAACTATAAAAATACAAAAAATGTCGTGTTTTCTTGATTTTCATTGGTTGTTTCGCTATCAACTTAAAAAAGTAAAAAAAGTGTGTGGTATTAAGGTTAAAATGCCTAAATCCTGAGAATGTCATCTATTTAACGACAATGGTTTTCTCTGATGCAGCAAGTACGTTCTTATGGCCGATTAAATTTTATGTTTTAAAGATTTTAATCTGGATAATTGAAAAATAAAAAGCCAGTGATGTTCAAGAACTTTTATAGTGCCTTGAGTTTTTTGTAAGATAGGTTTTAGCTGAAAAATAAACATTTATTTCAGAAAGCAAAGCGACTCAGTGGGGAGGTTCAGTTTTTTGTTCTGTTTTATTTTTCTTTACCCAAGCATGTTACTGTAAAAAAAATAACTCGATAAGTTCATGTTTTAATAGATATTTAAAAATAAAAAATTAAAATTTATTAATTTAAAAAAAAAACATCGATAAATAAATCAGTAAAAAAATAAATAAATGAATGAATGAATGAATTAATGAATTAATGAAACAATAAAAAGAATATAAATAAATAAATAAATAAATAATAAAACAGATAAATAAATAAATAAATGAATAAATAAATAAAAAAGAATATAAATAAATAATTAAATAACAAAAAAAGGATATAAATAAATAAATGATAAAACAGATAAATAAATAAATAAATAAATGAATAAATAAATAAATAAATAAATAAATAAATAACAAAAGATTTTTTTTCTTTTTAAAGTCTCAGTTTTCACTGCACTTTTATTAACATTAAAATTTAAGAGTAATGGATTTAAATGTACTGAATTATTTGAACTCTGGTAGGGTCTACAGCATTTTTCACACATGTGGGATTACACGAGTTTTTATTCGTACATACAGACCTTAGTTCGGTGATTTTAATGGCAGCTACATATAATAAAACGCTAAATTTAACTAATTCCTCCTAAAAATAGAAATCTTTTAAAACAAAATTAATCAAGCATGGCAATATATAGGTACGTCTTTAAAAAAACAAAAGTTTTGAAACTAAAAATAATATTTAGTCTTAAAGCTTTGTAAAGGATTAGTTTAAGTCGCCGAATATGAATCAAATGAAAAGTTCATATACCGGTGTTTTAGCTGACAAATTTTCGGATGATCGATTATTTTTTGAATTTATAATTTTTAGAAATTGTTCATTGATAGAATACATACAGATTTCAAATTTGATGACTCAAATTAAACTCTTAAAAAATTTAAAAGCTTTGATTTTAAAATTTCATACTTTAAAAGTTGATATAGCAAAGCTACAAAAAAAAAAAAAAAAAAAAAAAACACATGTAACGTGTGTATATGAACTGTGACAAATGTATACGTAGCTAATTGGAGCTTAACATATCCTTTCTGCAAGTTGTGTAGTTCAGTTGAGTAATGGTGTTTAACGTCCCAGTCAAGAAAATTTCACTTATATCGAGAGGTCACCAGCTATAGGCGAAAGTGCAGAAATTCTGCCTGCGCGTTGCGCTGATGGCACTATACTGCAGGGATCTTTATTGTGCCACGCCTGCCGTGGCACGGGACCTCGTTTATTTTAAGTTCCCATCCGAAAGAACCGTGACTTTTATTTCGTAATGCCGAGTGCTTGGCAAAAGAACTGTTACTATCCTTTTTCAAGTGTTGGGTCAGACCCGGTCGGGGTTCGAACCCACGATCTCCCAATTACGGATCAAGCACTTTACCAACTGACCTACCGCAGTGGTTCCCCATTCTGAAAGAATATACCTTTAAAATTAAAAATATTGATAGTGTTACAACGATTCAAAATTAGGTATTACTACTTATTTCAATGAGAATCGTCCTCCTGAATTTTTCCGCAAGTGAGGTTTTTAAACTTTAAATAAATTTGATTTAAATCCAGGTAAAATTTTGTTTAAAAAGAATGGTTGAAGTGACGTTATTTTATCATACAAAATTAAATATCAGTAAACTGAACTGAAGGAGCCCTTTCTTTCTTTCTTTCATCAGTTTTGTTAATTTATGAATTTCTTTTCTGTATCGAAAACAACCGTTTAACAATATACATTTATTGCCCTGGAGTGACGGAGATATGAAGAATTGTCCACCCTCACTAGTCATATTTACCCGAGGGCAACGCCCGAGAGGAAATATGACTAGTGAGCTTGGACAAGTCTTCATATTTCCCTCACTTCAGGGCGATAAATTGTTTATTATACGAACAAAATAAACAATGCAATAAAACTTAAAAAATTTCCAACTCTTTCATTCCAACTTTGAAAGCTGCTTGAAAAACCTACCCCCACTTTCGTTATTCGTCCATGTCGTTTGGACAGATGAGGGCCAAGGTCGTTCGGAACACAGGAACGATAATTCAGTATGTCACGTTGGATATTCAATTTAGAAAATTTAAAAATTAAAAATTTAAATATGACAAAGGATAAGAATAATTTAAATATTTCAACTCAATTTTCTTAAAATACAGCATATCAATGAAATAATAAAATTTTTAAAATCTTTTAAGAAATTAGTTAAAAAAGCTGTCTAATTAGAAATCTTTTGATGTATTCTTCTGACATGTAACAAATGTATCACACACAAGTTAATTTCAATTATTTCCGGTTTCTTAAACATCCGAGTAACATAAACGTTTATTACAAGTTTCATCATAACGTCGACTTTGATTATTTATTAAAACAGACATGCAATTTTAACACAAAAATTGCGTTTTTAACTCGTAAATTTAAGTGTTTGTGATTATAAAGTAACATATAAGTGACGTAAAAATCTATAATGAAACAAACTACATGTAAAGTAATAAAATATAAAAAAGGAAACTTTTACCAGATTTAGACTTATTTTACGAAACATTAACTCACAAGAACACACGCAGAAAAAAAAACGCATTACATTTATAAACTTCGTCACTGGTAAAATGTGATACAGATTTTTTGTTCGCTTTCATCAATCTTCTAAAAATTAAAACCTTTCAGAGTATTAAACTTTGACTTTAGATCCTGTTTTGGAAATCGTTTTACTAAGTGACGGTTCTGGTAATTGCTTGATATAACCTGCCTCAGCAAGTACCGCGTATACAATTAATACCAGTTTTAATTTGTCTTTTATTGGAATATTTTTGCCGGAAAATTTATTTAATAGAAGGGACCTCTGTGACCGTATTTTATGTTAGCAACTACATTTAGTACATGTGTACCAGTTTTAATGTGTCTTTGCTTTTTTTTTTGTCCTAAAATCTTAATAAAAAAGAAGGGGCCTTAGTGGCAGAGTGGTATATTAGCAGCTACATTTAATACCAGTTTAAACACTTCTTTTCTTAATATTTAGGCCCAAAAATCATATTTAAAAGAAGGGGTGGTCGAGTGGTATAATGCGTGGACTTACAAATCACAATTTCTCCACCACTTGTATTGTACCAAGTAAAAAAAGCTCGTGTGTTCTTAAAAATTTCGAGAGAAATAAATCAAGCTCTCGATAAAGTGTAGCATAATTCCCTTCGTACTTCAAATGGTTTCAAATTTACCGATACGATGGGTCTATAAGTTTATTTATCAAAAAATTCATCCTTTGTTTTCCTGATATCTTCAATAACTGGCAGACTGGTCACAGAACGACGTCTTGAGGCTCTTGAGAATTCTATATAAAGCATTTTTATTCAAAATATTAAGTCCCTGCATAGTCTATATATTACTTTCGAATCTCAACCGAACAGATCCTATTGTTAAAATGATTGTCAGTTCGCTTGCCGAAGATTAATATTTTTTCCGGTTTCCTCCACCATCCCATAACTGAAGGCCTCTATATTATTAAAATAATTTTAACGGTGGCGTGAAAAACATTATTCCTTATTTTACTGTATAAAATACCAAACATCTATAAAGTCCATTTTGTTTTAAGCGTATCAGATGTAACTCGTAAGATACTGACACCGATTTTGACCTAGTTCTGTCTATTAGAAAAACTGGATAAATGAATAGATTGATTTAATAGAGTTTTACGTCACAGTCAAGAATATTTCACTTATATCGAGACGTCATCAGCTATAGGTGAAGTGCCAAAAATTGTTACCCTTGCAGTGCGCTAAGGGCAACGTGCTGGGAGGGTTCTTGAACATGCCACACCTGCTGTGACACAAGACATTGGTTTTTAAGGTCTCTTCCGAAGGACCCCATTCTTTCATTGTTTCACACTTTTATTCCTAAATTCCGACTGCTTGGCGAAAAAAAAAAAACAAAAACAAAACAAAAATCAGTCATTACCAATTTTGAAGTCTTAGTCAGACCCAGCCGAGGTTCGAACCCTCGACCTCCAAATTACGAAGCAAGCACTCTACCAACTAAGCTACCGTAGTGGTGGTAAAAACCAGATATTTAGTACAACGCTGTATCAGTTTACAAGGTTCAACTGTGTTTATATTCATTCTTTTTTTACAGTTGTCCACGCTTTGTCGAGTATTTTTATGTTCTTTTTATGTCGTGTAGTAAATCCATTAATAAACATCAACTGAAATATGAACGAAGAAAATTAAACTGATTGTCAGTCAGTTTAATTAAAATGATCGAAGGAAATATTTTATTGGTGAAACTTTTCTTTTATCAGAACTGATAAAAGTTATACATACACACAAAATTTCGACGTATTTGTGATATCGATAAATTAATTAGTTATCATTGCTATTTTCATAGATATTTATAATTTAAGTAGGAAAATTGATGCTGAATTGTAGTAATAAAATTATATTAATTGTCATTGGTCATTGACTACTAAGAGCATAAAATGAAGTAAAAGCTCCGATTGTTAAAGTCACATCATCGGGGATACAATTTCGTCTACCGCTGTATTAAACTATAAAGTAATTCTTATACTTGATTTGTGTACCACTGATGGTGGAGTAGGCAGTACTATTTAGCAAAATTTTCAGCCGTCTTTATTTTTGTAATTTATTTGAAACTAACGTTTGTTACCTTATGCAAAGCATTCCTGCTTAATTTGGATTCATATAATTTTGCAACTTTGGATTCATGAATTTTCAACTCTTTTATTTATGTTTTTTATCTATAAAAGATTTCGGTCCCTAGTGTTACTGATGAGGAATGATTTTCCGAAATGTGCACATATGGCACATCAAAATTTAACAGGTATTTGTGTTATATATTTGAATTTCTAAGAAAAATTTCAATGATATTTATTAAATTCGCAAGTAAATCATAGAAAATCCACCATAACTGATACAAAAATAGCAAAGACTTTATAAATTGCATAAATAGCGAATGCAACCAAGAGCAGCACTAAGTATAAATAATTTAAAGTTAATGATCGCAACCGCAAATATGAAAAACTTCAAGAGATGCTAGAAGGTTAGCTTAAGAGCATTTTTTTAAAAAAAAAATTCTGACCAATAGCCACTACATTTAACAGAGTTTATACCTTACAAAGGATACGGTATTTGTTCTGTACTTTTTTTTATTTTACTAAATTCTACTATTTGAAAACTTGCATTATTCTAAACAAACATGACAATTTACAAGTAAAAATGGTTTTATGATAGAAGTGAAAACCTAATCAAAAAAAAAGTTCAGTTATACACGTGAACTTCTAATCAAACAGGGGTGAGGCCGGGTGCTCCGGAAGGGTGAGCATCAACAAAGAACGCGTCAATTATATATATATATATATATATATATATATATATAAACAATAATAACTGTTTAATATTGACATACATTATGTGCACATTTCGGATACTATTAATTTTGTTATTGATCGTTTTCTTAGTAAGAGAATAAATGAAATAAATAATTGCGTGTACTAAATAAATATATCTTAATTAATTGGTAAATTTCCACACAAATAGTTTTGCATCAAGCAATTATTAATTAATTACAAAATATACAATGTTTACTATTGCAGAAATAATAAATTATTAAACATAAAACGAGCGGTAATTAGGAAATGCATTTACTTAATTAGGGCAGCAGTAGAAATTGGATTTTGAAATAATTCTCTGAAAGAATACGATGCAATTTGTTTTAATGATTCAATAAATATCGCGATCATTTAATACAATAATTGGCAGACAAGGTTTAATTCCGAATTTACTCTTTATACAGTGATATGATGATACGCTTTTCACATTGACATAATAAACCAGAATTTGATTTGAAGATAGACTTTCAAAAATACAGCTATGCAACATATATGTAATATATAAATCACAAAGAACCAGTCCATGTCTATATCACAATTCCTGCCACCTCTATGAAAACTTGCCATCTCAAATATGCACGTGAACTTCCATCAAGGAAGTGAGGCGGGTGATCCGCAAGTTTAAGTACCTCCTGTCAAACCAGCTACATCCGTAACAATCTGAAAAAAAAACTAGACCAAAATTGATTCAATATCTTCGTTGCGTGAAATCTGATTATTTCAAGTCAGTATCTTCCGTCATTTTGCATATTAGACGCAATCAGTGAATTTTAAAAATATAAAAAAAGTTTCTTGCTCTCTTCTTCTTTATGTAAAAATTGAAAAATTCATTAAGAAATTCAAACATTATTGTATTTTTGTAAAGAATTTTTATTGATTTATAGGTCACTTTATGAGACAACGTTTTACATTTAAAGTAATTATAAATACTCGGCTTTCTTTATCAGGAATTTCAATTGATATGGTCTTTTTACTAAGGGGGTTAAAACATGAAAAAAAAATCTGGTTTTGTCGCTTTTGAAAATTTTCCTAAATGCTATATTTTCTGACAGTATAAAGTACTGCCTACTGAGTAATGGATACCCTCGGGGAGATTACCCGCTCAGGGGTAGTAAATAAATAACACAAATACCTTTTCAATTTTGATGTGTCATATGTGCACATTTCGGAAAAACATTCCTAATCAGTGACACTAGGGGCCGAAAAGTTTAAAAGATAAAAAACATGGACCAAACAGTTAAAAATAATGAATCTGAAGTTCCTAAATTATATGAATCCAAATCCAGCTCATGAATGCCTTGCACAAGGGAACAAACCTTAGTATTTAATTAAATTTCAAAACTTAAGACGGCTGAAAATTTTACTCATTGGTATATTTTCTGACAGCACAGAGTGCTACCTACTGATAACTGAAACGGAGACAATTGTACATTTATAATATTTATAAAAAAAATGATTTTTGCCAATCACAACAACCAATAATAAGGGCAAAATTTTAAATTAAAAACTAACGTTAGAATATCATTTAGGTGCATTTAATGACAAAATTAGGGGTTGTAGGGGCCAAAGACACTTTTAATCGGTTACAGGATTTGTTTTAACAAAAATACTACAATTCGTTTTCTGTCAGGTATAATATAGACAAAAGGAAATGCTGTTTTTTAATATAAAAAACGTGTACTTTTTTATGGTTTATCAAAGAAAAACAAAAATCTTTTCTTACAAAGTATACCAGATTAATGAATATAATAGAAAATTAAATAATAAAAAATGAAAAATAAATAAAAAGTTATATTTTAAAATGTTAATCTTATAACGCGACAAGTTAGATGACAAAATCAATGATAAAAGTAAAAAATGATTTATCCCAAATAATTATAATGGTGAATATACTTTATTATACGAAGTTATTACAGCTTTTTTTTTTGTAAAGTAAGTATTTAGTTTATATCACAAAATTACATATGTTCTGAAACATATTGATTTATTTTCCCAGATTAAATCACCAAAATAAAAATGTTCTATTATTTTTTTTATAAATATCTATTGCAAAGAATAATAATAATAATAATAATAATAATAATAATAAATATAATAATAAATAAAATAAAAATAAAATCTTAAAGGTGGAAAAATTAAAAAATATATAAATTAAAAAATAAAAATACCCAGACAGAAAAACTTTATTTTCCGTTACCAATAGTTCTGATAACAACAAACACAACAAACATAAGAAAGTTTTAAACCAACTAAACAAAATTTGAAAGGACCATCGTGTTTGAGAACCACTAAAAATTTAGTCAAAACAGATGGTTTAAAATTAGAAGATTGGTTCCAAAATTTAGAGTTGTAAAGTATAGCCCTAAAAATTATAAAAAACTACATGTATTTGTTTTCTTAATTCAACACAAACATACCGGTCCATGTTCACCTTACAATCTGAAACAAAGTAAAAACTATTTAAACTTCAAATTAAGTGATACACGCCAACTTATACAAGAGAAGTGAGATTGGGTGCTGTGGAAATGTAAGCACCTTCGGTCTTGCCCGCTACATCTGCATCCATATAATTAACAATTTATTAATTCATGTTCATTTTTTTAAAAAAACCAAAGGTGTAGATAGTTTTAATTAATAGTTTTAAAATAATAATTTAGGTCAAAATTAAGCCATAACAATATTATATTTAACTAATTGACCACAAGCAATGTGAAATTAAACATTAGGTGGATACGTGAATAGTTTTAACGTTTCCTTAATATTGGTTACAAAATAATTAATACAAACAACCATATTGTGATATAAAATGCCAGATAAATCAGACAATCAGCCAAGTAATACAAATAAATCTGGTAATTTGTCATCGACATCAAACGAATTGAGTAGTTAGGAGATTATCTTAGAAAAATTCTGCCTTTAAAGAGTAAAACTGAACTCCACAAGGTCACGTTATAACAATACATTGATCTTTTGTTTTCTCGGGAAGTTTATAAAATGAAAATTATATACACAATGTAATGAAGAAATGTGAAACTGTGAAAGAGTAAAAAATGATGCTTGCTTGAGGTTGTCTAATTGAACACAGAAGACAGAATGAACAATAAACTTGTTAATAAAATTAAGGTATATATAGTATTTTTCTTTTTATAAACTACAACGAAATCTCGTTGCCTGAATGGTCTAAAGTTACCAATGTCAGTGCCTTTTACCGTCTTGGTTCGTATTTGATTCCCGCTGATTAATTTTTGTTTAGTTTGATTGCCAAAGGTTGTTCTCCTTGCAGTTTAGTTTTCTTCTTCATCTTCAAACAGACGGACTCGATTTAAGTAAAAGAGTCTTGACTTGGAATCAAACCAATTACTCCATTCAACCTTACTTCATAAAATTTCAAACATTAGTTTATGTAAAGGCGAACTATATCAATGCAGATAATATTTTGATATGTCGTCGATTTGTCATTAAGCTGTTTTAGGAAAGACGTATGCTTTTGAGATACATAGAACTTTAACCATACTATCATGTGTTTTTCCAAAGTCAAGAGGATGGTAAAATGTGATGCTAATATACGTTGGTATTTTCGTAGGTTGTCTTCCTTGGCAGTTTCTTTCTGAACTTGTTTTAAGTTCTTGATTGAAATGTTTTTCCTTTCGTATTTTTGAAATAATATTCTTTTATGAAATATTGTATTTAATAAAAATGTATTATATTAACTTATACGACATGCTTTATACTTCTGACATTATGTATTGATTTTTTTCGAAATGTTCCTACAAATCTCATTAATTTGTAGAAAAAACATGTCTTGTAAAAACACACAAACCCTCCAAAAATAACTGTCTACTATATAATATACGAGGGATTTATTTACATATATATATATATTTTGTTTTTGGGATTGTGATATGGACAAGGACTGGTATGTTTGTTTTATTTTAATTATATATATATATATATATATATATATATATATATATATATATATATATATATATATATATATATTGATGACATCGATATGTTCCCCTTTTTATGACCGCATTATTAAAACTAATGTATATTATCCACCTTAAACGTCTGAAGGAATATTTGGGTTGGCAAGACTATGATATTCATCATTTGATATTTTGTCTTTGACGTAAATAATTGTTTGGCGTTAGCATTTACATTTTCGCAGAAAATTTATTAACAAAAACAACATTGAACATTTAAATTTTAGACACCTAAGTGATGTGATATAAATAACTTTTTTTCTTTTTAGAATTCAATTTCATTCCACGTCCAACAAAATACAACGAGTAAAACATTAGTTAAAATGTTGAATTCTATATCGTCGTTGTTACTTTCACCAAATCTTATATTTGACGTTATCCAAAAATGAACTTTCCAAGGGTCACGCTATCATTACGTCAAACAATTGTGCGAATGATATCTAAAGTCGAGTTAAATAATTAGAAATAACTTGTATGGTAAAACTTCTTTGTATGCGATTTCTTTTTTAATGGAAACAATTGTTCGGGAAAACGCCACTTTTTGCGATTCTATTTTCTATTGAAAAAATTGTACGAAAAAAACGTCACCTTTTGTTATACAATTCACTGTGAATCAATTGTTCGATTTAACGTCACGTTATGCGATTTAATTTTCAATGGATACCACTGAAAATAACACTGAAAAGTTTTCAGTAATTACCATTTAGAGACATAGTGTCGCATATTATAGTTCCAGGATTTTCACAAATTTACTGAAAACGGCATCCTGTAAGGAGATAACATTAGAGATCGTGATAAAATCTCTAATGGTTGATGTCTGGATTTAAAAAGTAACACTTAACGCACATTGTGTAACGGGGCAAAATATAAATTAAATCTATATTAGTTAGAAAAAATCAAATCAAACTTTAGTGTAGTATGGTCATAATTACGCGAAACGATACTTCGTTTATAGTTTTTGAAACTATATATTTGACTTTGTAATAAAAATGTTTTCTTATTTTTCTGAAAAATCGTCTTATTTGTATCTGCACAAAGCGATAAAATATAATATTTCCAATACAAATACCACAAGACAAATCACAATAATTTTATCACTGACAGAAAGCACGGTAATAATCAAGCACGATACAGTTGAACTATAAAAAGTGAAATTTTACAATTTTCTACAATTACATTTTAATGACTTGAAAATTTCCTGATATATGTGATAAAATTATCAGGGAATATTCCCACACACCTTACTAATGTAATTATGTAGATATAATTTTGTTAATGTTACCATTATTAGTTCAAATTTACATTTAAAGAAAGTTTGAATTTTTATTTTATGGTCTAAATAAATCTGTAATTTTCCCCCTTAGATATATCTTTGCAGTTTTTACCAGACTCCTTAAAATACAATACATAATTGCTTCAATAAAACTGTAAACTATTCGTTATGGTAAACAATTTAAATAAAAATTCTTTTTGAAGTCGGTTTGTTGGTTGTAAAGTTTATAACACTTGTGTTTTGATATTTTAATTCTGCAATATTTAGTTTTTGTTAAGTGTAGCATTTGGTTTCTTGTTGATTGGTAATTTTTGATAACAGTTTAAAAAACAATTTATTTAATTTATTTTACTTGTTTTCTTCTTGATGCTTTAGAATAAATAGCGGCTGTTTTCTGTAAAAAAACCTTTTAATATTTTATATGAAAAATTTAGTTCCCCAGGTGTAAATTTTATTGTTGTATGTTCTCCGTTGCTATGGGATTAGAAACAACAAATCTTAATTTATTGTAATTCATCAGATTAACAAATTTATTTTTTTCAAAATGAAAGATACTCAGTAATTATGTGTATTTCCTTTATGAATTTTGTGTTTTAAATTCCTATGAAAAGTATTCAAAGGGAAAAAGGGAAAGTATGAAAAAATAATATTGTTTAAATTATAAAAGTGATGACGTCAAGGAGATTTTTTTGTAATCTTTTAACATTTAGGCACTTAATAACAGCTGTATCGAACTAAGTGAGGAAAGATCACTGTTAATAAACAAGTATAAATATTATGTTACTTTATGAGGCGTCTATGATATCAAACAAGCTGAACTGATTCGAGATTAGATTGAAAAAAAAAACTATTATGTATAAACCAGGGTACAAGTGAAATTATTATTTGTTACATTTTATCAGGTAGAAATTAGAATGAAACTAATCTTCTGACGACAAAAGTACACATGAAATAGTATTGATCTCATTTGACCTTAAATAAAACGGCAATGGTAGAACAAATGTTAGTAATAAAATGAAATTCATTAAAACAGATAATGTTATTTATTAAAAATTACCATGAGTAGTTTTAATAGCCGATCTGTCTTACACCTATATAAAAATGTTTATGTCGAGTAAAAATTCTTTGTAAAAACCATAAATAACTTAAAAGATCGTGTAAAACCAATGACCTGATCATGATGTGTTTCTGTTCCAGCATTGTGACAAGAAGACTTCAAATACAAACTTCTCTATATGAGGGTTAAATTCTTATATTATAACCAACTTGATCTTTGTATCTAAACGCAAACTAGTCCATATCCAAATCAACATCCCAAAAGCAAAGTAAAAATTTTAAATACTGGCTAATTTAGTTAAACATGTCAACTTCAATTAGCAAAGTAAGTCCGGGGGCCCCGGGCGGGAAAATTAAATAATGTATTGCTAGCTACAACCACCACGTGCTAAATCAAATTTGAAAACCCCATGAACACAAGCTGTGGGGTTTGTCTGCTTTCGCTTAGAACAAATTTATGTCCCTTATATGAATTGTGTTGTTTGGATGTTTCATTAATGTGAAATTATTGTTTTATGTTCTTGGTAGCGCCGAATTTTGCAAAGTATATGTTTTTGCTTTCAAATTTCCCTCATATTTAATTGTTAATGAATTGGAAAATAGTGTTTGACGCCATAGTCGAGATTCATTCCAATATCGAGGCGGTTAGTTCCGGAATGGCGGATATGTTTTTCTTTGTCATGAATTTTAAAACAACATAAATAGCATGATATCGAAAAATATTATCTGAACAAAAACTTACGGAATGAACATAATTAAGACAGCTAATAAGTTTATTAAAATTGTATTTGTTTCGTTTTTTGGTGTAATAAATTATTTCGATAATGTTCATAAAGAATATTATTTTTACTGCAATCAACAACACGAAGCAATAATGTAAAGCAAAAGCCATGACTAGACAAACAAACACATTTTAGGGTCACTGACATTAAATTTTAGACTTTAGACGAAGATGTGAACGTAAGTTTTTGAAGTTACTTTACAGCACAATAACAAATTCCCCAATTATACCTCGTACTTTTATAAAACATTTTTACTGAAGACAAATCAAGAACAATGTGATTTTATTCTGAATTAGGACAACAAGAGGCAGATTGATCTAGTAACGTGTAATATCAAGCGAGTTGAGTAGATTGAAGATTACTTGAGAAAATAATTACACATAAACTGTAGGAGAATGAACTTCTAAGTATGAAGTTACTACAGTACAAAAATTATTTTTTGTTTATTAATATTTTTGTTTCCTGAGGTAGATTTAAATATGATTTATCCTTTGGACAATAAAGTACACGTTACAGAATATGAAAATGTAAATAAAGAATTGAACATCCTGAATGATGAAAAATAAAACAGAAAAAAAACATATGAACAAGAACCACACACATACACACACACGAAACAAACCAGAACATCAAGAAAAAAGAGATATATCAATGTATAAAAACCATTGATTTGTAAAGTTTTTGGTTTAAATACTCTTTTCCATTAAGTAAGATGCCAATTTCATAACATAAGCAAATATTGCCAATAAATTAAT
The DNA here is from genome assembly GCA_029721355.1 of Tegillarca granosa. Lineage (NCBI taxonomy): Eukaryota > Metazoa > Mollusca > Bivalvia > Arcoida > Arcidae > Tegillarca > Tegillarca granosa. The sequence continues at coordinate 37,089,682 of CM056605.1, forward strand.
ATATTTTGCTTTTGATACCAAATCAATTGTTTGCTTGAATGTATATTTTGTGTTAATAGTGTATGTAGATATATATCAATATATTTGTCGAAGATATACATTTTCAGAAAAGTAATAATAAAATGAATTAAGTACCATTGAATTATCTAAAGGTAAGGAATTCGAGTCAAATTGGATTGTCGGATACAGCTAGGAATTGAAGTCCCAATAGGTTATCTTAGGTTATGTAAGTAATTTAAATCAAATTGGATTATCGCCAACAATGAATCGAATGGGAGTGTTATTGGATATTATCCAGACAACATAACGACTTTAAACCCCGTAAGATTATCCAAGAATTGTTACCTTATATTTTATAGCGTTACTAATATAAAGGATACGTCGGTGGTCCACAGCGCCTCTTATCCTTTTTAATTTCACAATGGTCCAAATTTTTTTTTGTCATATTTAACTTTTGCTGTCTTTAACTTGTAATTGATAATAAGTAAGAGACAACGTAGTCTTTTAACATGACAGCAAACGATCGTAGTAAGTTGTTTACTTTTAGGATTTAAAATATATAGATGCATGTCAGTGAATTGATTTAAAATAGAATGGGGTGGAATTGAAAATTTCAAAATTAGTTTGTGTCAGACAGCATTCAATGATATCTTGATATTTTGGTTTTTGTGGGAAATACTAATTATATACTAAAAATAGAAATAATTGTCTGATAATAGTACGATTACGCAGTAACATGCCATACATTTCCGTAAATCATGCACTATGCCTTCCGTATTTGTGATATAGATAAATAGATATTATGATAACCGTAAATAATAACAATTATCAATGTCGAAATCGTATACATTATTTCGTTGGCTTTTTTTTTGTACCAAGAAAACAATTATACATATGATGAATGGAGCATATTGATGTTACACCGACGTCCAATTGTTTCCAAATGTCTATGTTATCTGTTCTGGGGGCTATGGAAAATGATATAACTTGAAATAAACATCAAAATCTTCCAAACGAACTAAAACATTCGTATATCCGTTCTCCCCAGCGTGTTTCAAATATACATTCATCAGTAGACCCGCGCATGAGAACACTATAGATGCATGTGTTTTGTCAAATGTATCTGACATGATGTATGAAATCAAATGTTCAAAATTTTAGAGATTTGTTGAAATTTTATAAAAAAAACGACAGAATCAAAGAATAAATTATGTGGAATAAGATACAAAAATGTAGTTAACAAGCAAAACAATAACAATAACCGAAAATATTTATTACAAATAAGATAATATTTTATTAACAAATTGTTTTATCAAATAATTTATATAAAAAGCTTAACATCACTCATTTGTGCAATACATGTTCTGGGTCCTTCGGGGAGACCTTAAAAATCGATGCCAATTGTTGCAAAAGCCCTGGCACGCTAAAGAACCACCCCTGCCCGTTTCCCTAAGCGCACTGCAGAGGTAAAAAATTCTGTCACTTCCTTCACCTATAGCTTGTGACGTCTCAATATAAGTGCAATATTCTGACTGGGGCGTAAAATCCCATTAAATCAATCAATCAATCAATCAATTTCAATGCATGTTTTAATGAAACAAAAACATACCGGTCCATTTCCAAATCACAGTTACAAAAGAAAGGCAAAAACTAGCTTATTTATTTAAACACATAAATTTACAGCAAGGAAGTAAAGACATACAAATTTGAACAGGACTTTTATCAATTTTTCTTATTAAAATATGGTTAATATCAGAAATTATTTTCTAAAAATCGACCTTGTTTTATTTTGTTGAAGTTATTATTTTCTCAGAATTTTTTTCAATAATTGAGATTGTAAATGATAATGTGCCGCAAAAAATGTATGGAATAAAGAACAAAACTTCATAACTTGTTATGAAATTGTTTTGTCAGGTATTTAGCGTTAATTATGATTCCACTGGTTCGGACAGTTTGTAAATATTGTGAGAATTTGGTCAAATTTGAAGGAAGCAGCATCTGTAAAAATATATTTTTCACATTAAATAATGTGAAACATAAAACATATTAAAACATAATGAAATAATTAGGATGTTTAATTTGATTTTAAGTATGCCAAAAGTTCCAGGTCGCTCTAAAAACGAATTCGTAAAACTACTTGGATTTTCTACAACAAAGCAAGCTTCTTGTAACTAAATTGTCGACTTAGTAATATAGCAAGGTCTTTAAGAGTTTTATGGACGTCAACACAATATTCTTGATAAGTATAAAATTGCTATATCCAAACTTATACTGGATCTAACTGAAGTCTCATAGTTCCATGTTTCTTTTATTCTTAAATTTGATTTTGCACGTAACAGGTGTAGCTAGATAGACATATGGTGCTGACCCTTTAGGTGCACCCGGTCTCACTTACCTTATCAAATTGATGTGTTTAACTAAATTTGCCAATTTTTGATTCAGCGATTGTGATTTGGACATGGACTTGTATGTTTGTTTTATTATTATTATTATTATCACAATCAATCAATCCTTTACAATGATACGTAAAGTTCAATTTTATTACATAAATATTTGCATTGAAGAACTGGGTGAAGCTAATTTTGTTCTTAGGCGTATATTTACATCAATGATTCTTCGACTAACACACAATACAATCTGCCAATGCTAATTTTGTTTTTGGTAGTACAATATCCAAGATCCTTTGACAAATGCATAATTTGTCTAATTTTGTTTTATCTTTTTTGTCTGTTTCCTCATTCTTTACTGTAACTTGACATGCTTTAAAGAACCTAATGCGAAGTTTATGAGATTTGATTATAAAACAGTCACATAGTCTTTTTCAAACCTCATTGTTAAACTTCCCTTGATAACATCTAAATGGAGCTTCAAAATATCTTATCGGCAATTGAAATGAAGCTATGATGAAAGTTATATAAAGTTCTATAAAAGACATCCTAGAAATAATGCGTTTGTGTTACAAAAGCGCCTTCAATATTTCATTCATTTTTCTAAAAATAGTAATAGTAACTTAAAAATAAAAAATGTTCATAATGTTTGTTATATTTATGGATATCATGTAGATGTACGTGTGGTTGGTTCATTGTAAGATAAAAAAGGCGTATTATTTTTTTTTAGAAAATAATATAACACAAATGCCCGTTAAATTTTATTGTGCCATATTTTCACATTTGGAAAATCATTCCTCATCAGTGACACGTGACACTAGGGGCCGAAAAGTTTAATAGAAAAAAATATAAGCCAAACAGTTGAAAATTTTTTGAATCTAAAGTTCCAAAATTACATGAATCCAAATCAAGCTAAGGAATGCTTTGCATGAGGGATAAAACCTTAGTTTTAAATAAATTTCAAAAATTAAGTATTAAATAGTTTCAATGTGGCGTTTCAGCCTTCATCGGTTCCATGACCACACTACCGAACTTTGTGTTTTTGGTGAATTGACTGTTTCCTTTATCACCTTATATTTCGTCGTGTTCTTGGTATATTTACTATTTCTTTCATTAGCTGGGATTGTTCGTGTTTTGTTAAAGTTTCTGTTTTTTGTTATTATCTTATAATCTGTTGTGTTTTTTGTGCGCTGTTTTTGTCATCAGCTGAAATTGCGAGATATTGTTTATGCGTTTACTGCTTCTGCCAATAGTAAATATTTTGTTGTTGGTGCGTTGATGTCCTGTCTTTTGCTTCTAAATCATCATGTTCTTGATTCCCTTTGTCTTCCATTAGCTGGTTTTAAATCTCATTCTGGATGTGTTTATGTTTCTGCCATTAGCTTGTAATTTGTCGCGTTTGTGGTGCGTTAGCTATTCCTGTTATTGGCTGGCATTGTGCGATGTTCTTTGTGCGTTGACTATTTCTGTCATTAGTTGGTGTTATATATGTTATTAGTGCATGCACTGTGTCTTTTATTAGCTAGTTTAAGATTTTTCTTGCTGTGCTGACTACTTTCGCCATTAGTTTATACTGTGTCCTGTCTTTGGTGCTTTAGCTGTTGTCAAGTACATGTTTTTTTTTTTTTTTTAAATCTTTCATCATTAAAATAGTTTTTGTTTTGATTTTTTTTGTAAATCTTTTTAAATATTTTTGCACTTGTTAGCGGGGGAGATGATAAAAGTTAGCTGGATTTGGATTCACATACTTTTGGAACTTTAGATTAATTAATTTGCAACTGTTTGGCGTATGTGTTTTAATCTATCAACTTTTTCGGCCCCTAGTGTCACTGATGAGAAATGATTTTCCGAAATGTGCACATCTGGCACATCAAAATTTAGCAGGTATTTGTTATATATATAGTCCCTAAGAGGAGATATAATTTTTAGCTATCCTAATCTGAAAGCTTAGATGAGCTATTGCTTCCATCTTCGTCCGTCGTGCGTCATGCGTCGTCCGTCGTCCGTCGTGCGTCATGCGTCGTCCGTTGTCCGGAAACTTTTTACATTTTAATCTTCTCCTCCAAAACCACTGGGCCAAATTTAATGAAACTTGGTAACCATCATGCCTGGATGAAGCCCTTTCAGATTTGCACAAATAAAGGAACTAAGATTTGTTCTTCATGCAAAGCATTCCTTAGCTGGATTTGGATTTATATAATTTTGAAACTTTAGATTCATTATTTTCAACTGTTTGGCTTATATTTTTTATGTATCAAACTTTTCGGTCTTAGTGCAACTGATGGGGAATGAATTTCCGAAATGTGCACATCTTGCACATCAAAATTTAACTGGTATTTGTATTATATATTTACTACCCCTGAGTGGGTACCGCTGCTGGTGTAATAAAACTCCCCGAGGGTATCCATAACTCAGTAGGCAGTACTTTGTGCTGTCAGAAAATGTACAATTTATTAAAATTTTCAGTCGTCTAAAATTTGAAATTAATTTAAAACTAAGGTTTGTTCCCTCATGCAAAGCATTCCTTAGCTGGATTTGGATTTATATAATTTTGAAACTTTAGATTCATTATTTTCAAATGTTTGGCTTATATTTTTAATGTATCAAACTTTTCGGTCTTAGTGTCACTGATGAGAAATGAATTTCCGAAATGTGCACATCTGGCACATCAAAATTTAACTGGTATTTGTATTATATATTTATGTCCCCTTGGGTCCCCATAAGGGGGAAAGAGTGAAAAACTTTGAAAATTTTCTCCTCTGAATCTGCAAGAGATATACCTTGGTTATTTCATTAATAACATCCTTAGGTCATCTTTTTTCAGATTTGCACAAATGGTAGCCATGGGGTTCAAAATGGGGAAACTGAAGTCACTGAGTCGGGAAGTTGCTAAAAATTATATATTTGTCACAATATCTTGAAAACTATTAACTTTTTGTATAGGCATATATATCAGAATATTGTAGATATTGACATGACGATCATTTTGATATATGGATCAAGGTCATATGTTGAAAGGTCAAGGTCACAGCTGCAAAAAAGTCTTCAATTGCTAATTATCTTGAAAAACTATTAACTTTTCGTATAGGCATGTATATTAGAATATTGTAGATATTGACATGACGATCATTTTGATATATGGATCAAGGTCATATGTTGAAAGGTCAAGGTCACAGCTGCAAAAAAAGACTTAAATTGCTAATTATCTTGAAAACTATTAACTTTTTGTTTAGGCATGTATATTAGAATATTGTAAATATTGACATGACGATCATTTTGATATATGGATCAAGGTCAAATGTTGAAATGTCAAGGTCACAGCTGCAAAAAAAGACCTAAATTGCTAATTATCTTGAAAACTATTAACTTTTTGTATAGGCATGTATATTAGAGAATTGTAGGTATTGCAACAACGATCATTTTGTTATTTAGTTCAAGGTCATATATTGAAAGGTCAAGGTCACAGCTGAAAAAGAAGACTTAAATTGCTAATTATCTTGAAAACTATTAACTTTTTGTATAGGCAAGTATATTAGAAAATTATAGGTATTGACATGCCAGATAATGAACAATTAGCAATCTACATTTTTAATGCTAATGTGAATATATCGCCTATAACTACAGTGCTCACCAATATATAGCATAGATATTTGTACCAAAAAGAACATATATTCTATAAAAAAGTAGGGAACTAATATTTCCTGTGACAAATAATTGTGTTTCCAGTTATGTTCGAAAAGAAATAATGATCAACGGTTTCAGACTTATAATACTGAATTCAGAGGTATAATAGTTTTGGTTTCTAGATAATTATGACAGAATGATTTGAAAGAGAACAAATATGTAGAATTAACTTTACTTAAGACTAGCTTCGAGGCAATATTGTAAGTACAATCATCTGTAATTGTTATAGAGAGCCTGGTGCATTTATAGAATAGAAATGATTTTGAATTTTTTTTTGTAATTCAAGTAGAAATGTAGATAGAGAAAATCACACGATAATTGAGCTACTCGCAGATATATCTTAACGAAAGCCCAAAGAGATCATGATGAGGTGTAATGTATAGCTATGTTACATAGATTTCTGCGTCAATTGATTTTGCTGAAGCTAAGAATTTTATTACGTAAATTATCTTTTCTCACTTCTGCTTTTAAAATGTAAATTATACTGGTAAGATAAAGAATCAAAAATCTATTTTTGGTAAATAATGACTAATTTACAAATACATGTAGTAATTGTAAATGCATTTTAGCTCGGATGTCATTTTGCCACAAACCAAGACTGTGATTGGCAAAAAGGATATCCCCATGGAATCGACAAAAAGTTTTGGAACAAAAATATTAAACATCAACTCAGATGAAGCGATTTGCAAATTTTAACTGATTGTGGCAATCATTTAGTATCTGATTCATGTCTGTCGTAGCACTAGTTCCTCAAGGTTTAGAAGCGATAACACACATGGTAAAACACAAAAACACATAATCCGGAAGTATATCATCGAAAAACCATTTGGATTAGGAACATCGAACTTTGAATGACTGAGTTTCTCATTCTCGCTCGCCAGGTAATATCATATAATACTGTATAAAATGCCAGAATAGCCTGGTTCTAACAACAGCAATCCTACCTACAGCTGAATGGACTATTCTACCCTGATCCACATGATTATTACAGCGATATACTTACGGAACGAGTATTTGTGTGTTTTACCATATTAAATCCCCGAAAGATTTTGAAACGCTCTGCATTTTATACTCAAGTTGAGATGGCATGTATTTTTGTAGTCAGTAAATTACGACAAAATGCATACATCATAACGGTATGTGACAATATACAAGCTTTTTATCTCTCTTTTAAAACATTAAAAAAAAACAGTGCTACATCCTGATCAGATTCGGTCGGAAAGACTTGGCTTGGATTAATAAAATTATGTTAATGGTACATGACAGACCATGTGTGGGATTGGCAAAACTGACATCAACAAGAGCTCGAATCGACTTATCGTGGAATGGAAAATCAAAACGTACTTGCACCTGACAAGCCTTGTTTTGGAGTGACATAAATGAAATTTGCACACACACACACACACACACACACACACACACACACACACACACACCGATTTACGAGAATAACGGTACGGAGAATTTATGGGAAACCAGGGAATTATAATCAGTTAATTGACGTATGGTAATCATTAATTACAAAATAGAGGCGGTATGATTATTCTTTTGTTCCAAGAAAAAATTTAATAATTTGTAATATGGACTTATTTCAGTACATGGTAGTCCATACTTTACTATTTTCATCACCTTACAATAAGACTTAAGTTGAAGTATCTACATTCTTGGGTTCTAATGGACCACTGCTTTGTAAAATAATAGTTTACTGAAATAAAATACTCAATCAATCCATGAACAATTTCCAAAAGCCAGTTAGATCAATTTTCTAGCTAGACAGAAGGTGCTTATTCTTCCGGAGCAACAAGCCTTACTTCCTTTATTAACGTTCACGTGTGTCACTGAATTGGCCAGTTTTAAAAGTATTTACTTTGCTTATTGAGCTTGTGATTAGGACATGGACTTGTATGGTATATTATTATTATTGAATTTATTTTTATGTTTATCCCATTGAATTTTTTTGTTATTTTGTTTTGATTGTTTTGTCATTTACCTGTGTTATATCATTTTTGTCTGCGTTAACAAATGCTATCTAGATGTTTTTTCTGTTCAATTTTTCTTTTTTGTTTTTAAATTTTAATGTTTGTTTCACCTTCGAAATAATACTTACTGTTGAAGTCACTGTCTTTTTGACAAGGAATTATGAAGAACTTTCATAAAAAAACCATTTAGCTTGAATTAATTCTGTTATTTTTTTTCCACTTAAGTCTATTGTTTATGAAAATCGCTATGCGCACCTGAAATTACCATTGAATATTTGTAAAATTAAAAAAAAAATGCTTCTACAGAGATTTCACGTCAAAAATGGTGATGTTTACACCAAAAATGATGCTTTTGTGACGCATTACGCATATGTACAGAGGAATCTATCATTTGTCAAGTTTTCTATATAAGACAACTTTTAACTGTGCGAAGAAATAGTCTACGGTAGTCGCGGATTTGCAGATAATTTTCTCAGTGAAAAATACCGTCCTTACTTTAAGCTATATGTAGGTTTTATGAAAAGTTGCATAATTCACTGTCACACAGTGGAGAAGCAATGAACATTAATGGTAGTATCATTTATATCTTAATTTTTTAAGAAGTTTTGATGCATGGCTTGTTCCTTCATTTCCCAGTTATTATTTTTTTTAATTTTAAAATGTGGATATTTATGGATTTTTTGTTTCAAAAAAGTGAAATTGTTTGAATTTTAACGGACCAACTTGATGTTAACACCAGTACTCGTCCAAGTCTGGAAATTTATGAAAAGTCATAAAAAGTTGTCCCAATATGTTCTTTTGCTACTGTTTAAGTGTTTTACCGTGACTTTGTTTAAAACAACAACGACGACGATGACAACAACAACAACAACAACAAAAACAATAATAATAATAATAATAATAATAATAATAATAATAATAATAATAATAACTGTAATTTTACTGGTTGCACTTCCTTTAAAACTACCTAGGTATTAACCTTTCGTATCCTTCTTGTTATGGGCTGTTTTGTAATTACAGTGTTTTGTATCGTATCGTTTCTGGCGTTGACTGTTTCATCATTACCTCGTATTGTGTTGTACCCTGGGTTCAGTTGGCTGATTCTTTATTTCCTTGTATTGTGTCGTATCCTTGATTCATTTGGCCGTTTCATCATTACCTCGTATTGTGTCGTATCCTTTTTGGCGTTGACTGTTGTATCATTACCTCGTATTGTATCGTATCTTTGGTGACGTTGGCTGTTCCATCAATTCCTTGTATTGTGTGTTATCTTTGGTGACATTTGCTTTTTCATTACCTCGTATTGTGTCGTATCTTTGGTAGCGTTGGCTGTTTCATCATTACCTCGTATTGTGTCGTATCTTTGGTAGCGTTGGCTGTTTCATCATTACCTCGTATTGTGTTGTATCTTTGGTAGCGTTGACTGTTTTATCATTACCTTGTATTGTGTGGTGTCTTTGGTGGCATTTGCCGATTCATCATTACATTGTATTGTGTCTTATCTTGGTGATGTTGGTCGTATATTCATTACCTTGTATTGTGTAGCATCCTTTCTGACGTTTGCTGTTTCATAATTACCTTGTATTGTGTCCTATCTTTGGTGACGTTGTCTGTTTTATCATTGCCTTGAATTGTAAAATATTCCTTGTTCCGTCTGCGGATTTATCATTACCTTGTATTGAGTGGTTACCATGGTTGCGTTGGCTGTTTCATAATTGGCTGTATTGTATTCTTGGTTCCGTCTGTGGATGTATCATTTCCTTGTATTGAGTGGTAACCATGGTTGCGTTGGCTGTTTCATCATTGGCTGTATTGTATTGCATATTGTATTGTATTCTTGGTTCCGTCTGTGGAAGTATCATTACCTTGTATTGAGTGGTTACCATGGTTGCGTTGGCTGTTTCAACATTGGCTGTATTGTATTCAATATTGTATTGTATTCTTGGTTCCGTCTTTGGTTGTGGTTGTATCATTACTTGTATTGAGTTGTAACCATGGTTGCATTGGCTGTTTCAACATTGGCTGCATTGTATTCAATATTGTAATTACCTTGTATTGTGTCCTATATTTGGTGACGTTGTCTGTTTTATCATTGCCTTGAATTGTAAAATATTCCTTGTTCCGTCTGCGGATTTATCATTACCTTGTATTGAGTGGTTACCATGGTTGCGTTGGCTGTTTCATAATTGGCTGTATTGTATTCTTGGTTCCGTCTGTGGAAGTAACATAACCTTGTATTGAGTGGTTACCATGGTTGCGTTGGCTGTTTCATCATTGGCTGTATTGTATTCAATAATGTATTGTATTCTTGGTTCCGTCTGTGGTTGTATCATTACTTGTACTGAGTTGTAACCATGGTTGCATTGGCTGTTTCAACATTGGCTGCATTGTATTCAATATTGTATTTTATTCTTGGTTCCGTCTATGGCTGTATTGTATTGCATATTGTATTGTATTCTTGGTTCCGTCTGTGGATGTATCATTACCTTGTATTGAGTGGTTACCATGGTTGCATTGACTGTTTCATCATTGGCTGTATTGTATTGCATATTGTTATTGTATTCTTGGTTCCTTCTGTGGATGTATCATTACCTTGTACGTGTTCATATTTTATATGGCGACATTAGCATATACAATTTGTAAATGTTGACAATGGAACAAATATTACTTTTTATATATCAAAAATTAATAATAATAAAATTAGGGATAATAAATAACTGTAAAAATCTGCACGTTTGTATTAACGGTGGTATCAGTGTGCTGTTTTCGTTTCTAATTGGCTGCGGGGATTAAAGAGATGGATTACAACATCACCTTTTTCGTATTCCATTCAGAATAAGATCCATGGTTATTGAAATTTGTCAGGTCGCTTGCCGAAGGTCGATGGTTTTCTAATATCATATTTTTGTTTTGCCATTCTTGAATTGGTCATCTGAATGTAAGTGAAAAGAATCTTAACCCCGTTGTAAAACTCCACAAGTACATTTCGCTTCTCGCCTTGTCTTTGTTTCTTTCTTTCTTTTTATATTACTTTCGAACATAAAATTTATTGATTGCATTAGCAGTTAGCCTTGAGTTTATAACCGTAACCCTATCAACATTTTAAAATTATATTCGAGTTAAAATGGCCCTGATATGCGGTAAGCGATTTAAGATACATAAAAATTTAACAGGTATTTGTGTTATATGTTTAGTACCCCTGAGAGGGTACCGCTGTTGGTGGAGTAAAACTCCCGAGGGTATCCATAACTCAGTAGACAGTACTTTTTGCTGTTAGAAAAGATACCATTTAGCAAAATTTTCAGCCGTTTTATTTTTGAAATTTATTTAAAACTAAGATCTGTTCCCTCATGCAAAGCATTCCTTAGCTGGATTTGGATTTATATAATGTTGAAACTTCAGTTATTTTCAACTGTTTGGCTTATGTTTTTATCCATTTAACTTTTCCTTTTAACGGTTCCTAGTGCCACTCATGAGGAATGATTTTCCGAAATGTGCCCATATGGCACATCAAAATTTAACAGGTATTTTTGTTATATATATATACATCAAAACAAATTTTAATTTCACTTTTTTATTTTTGGCGCAACATTTGTCATATGGCTTCATCATTCAAACATACAAAAGCATTCTACACTTCTCGATCGTTCAGCAGATATTCAAACAAATTTTCAATGTATATATATTTTACATAAATTTAACAGTGTTAATTGTAACCATAGTAACAAAGATAAATATAACAAATTCTCAAAATCACAGATTTCTAACAAATTTGGCTAAAATTAAAACGCATAATAAAAAAAATATAATTGATCAATTATTCTCTTCATAATCATTCATTTCACATCATTGTAATATTACTGTTAAAACCAATCTGATACTACTGCGCAATTTCCTCACATCAAACACACAACTTTGAATAATGTTTAAGTACTGAATCTGTTTTCTTTGTAATTCAACATAACCGTTTATCATTAAAAAAGAATTAAAAGTTACTGCTTTGCTGCAAGGTAAAAAAAATCGCTTTATGACATGATATTTTGTCAAACGTAACGAAAACATTTCTGAGCAGGCAATAATAACAGAAATTCAAGCTATCATATGTAGGCAAGTGTGTTGTTGTCATAAAGAAAAAATGCTTTAAAATTTGTCAGAGGTAATGAAAATATAACTGTTTTTGAAAGGTTACTTTATCTCATTCTATTTTCAATTTAATGTTTTTTTTTTTTAAATAATAAAATAAAAGAAAATAAAGGTTGATCGAACAAACTTTTCTTCCTGTCCTTGACCATTCTAGTTGTTAAGCAACTGTTTTGAAAGCAGTTTGTACCCATCCAGTCGCTTACGAAAAAGACAATTTGTCTGATGAGACAGCTGACAAAATGAATTATTGCTATAGCCACTATTAATCATTGAAATCACTACTGCATACTTATTTTTCTTGTCATTTTCATGTCTGTTATTACGTAATAACAAAATTTCAGTTTTTCGAGAACTTATTTAGTATCATTAAACGAGCTGAGATCTCAAATATAGTTATTTTCTGACGACAAGAGAAACAATTTCTTTTCTTTTTTTTTTTTTTTAAAAAACATTACAAAATCAAAATTTCAATTGTTATTAAACAACAGCTGACCTATCATTATCTAAAGCCACAACAGAGTCTGATTGGCTATTGTAGTTGACCAATCACAAATTGGAAAAGATTAGTTGATGTGGAGTCCGATTGGCTACTGTAGCTGAACAATCATCAGCTAAATTAGATAGTCACATTGGAGTTTTTTTTTATCTTTTATGTATTACAAATGAAAACTTAAGACGGGAAAGAAATATAAAAATCATTAATCACATACATAAGAAACAGTAGGTAAAACAATTCTGGTGTGGTAAAAAACGAACAAAAAAAAAACATAATAGTTGTTAACATGATACAACAATATAAACGTGTTCACAATGAAATCCAAATAACATCCGGGTTCTTAAGAAATGTACAAAAAAGGGGATGTTAAAATTCAGGTAAACATCAAACATCTATATATTAATAATAAAATCTTATTGCTACTTTAAATCTAGAGAAAAAACTATATCTAAATTTAAAAAAAACAGCAAAATAATTCTGTGCATATTAACTTCCGGAAGACATAACCTACACGTGCAACAATTACTAAATATAACTCCAAAAAATGTCCGTATCTTGATTTTTTTTATAAGTCATGATCTTACTTCCGCATTACCATATAAGGAAGAAAACAAGTTGCTATATTTGGTACAGACTTAAAAATTTAGACAGCACGCTGTTTAGATTTAATTTTAATTGAATCTTTGAAATATATAAAATACCTGTACAATTTTAATAACGATGACCTGTTTACTTTTCAACGTTAAAGGCCATTGCATGTTTCTGCCATGTGCTAATATTTTGAATTTTTATGGAATAAAGCATTTAAAATTAGCATATGTCATTTCCATCTCAATAAAAAGTTTATGATCTCGTATATTTCATTTCTTCTGTTTTTCTTCATCACCAAGGTAACACAATTTTCCGGGAAAGGTTTATTAAAGCAGCATGTCAATAGAAACATTAAATTAAACACTTTTTATAAACTTTGTAATCTATTAAATACCCAGAGAGTAGTTTAAAACACGTGTATCTAAACTAAATAATCTTCACTTACTTTCAGAGAGAATGAGAGAGAGAGAGAGAGAGAGAGAGAGAGAGAGAGAGAGAGAGAGAGAGAGGTGATATCCCCTACTAAAACAAGTTATCGTCATTGTTGTTAATGATTTTGCCATGCAATATTTTTAATATTCTTAAAGAAATTCGTGTATTAAAAATGACGGCATTAAAACGTGCTACTACGTGTTACACGTGACTCGTTAGCACATGACATTTCTTTTTGAAGATTAAAAAAAGGACAGAAAATTTTGTTAAAATTCAGAATTTTCTGTTAAAATGAGCATTCAAAATTATTGAATATAACATTGACGGTTGGTAAAATTTAGTATAAATTTGTCAAATAATACGTTTGAATTTAAAGCTTTCATAGAAATAATAAAATTCAAAAGCAGAAAATTAAAGACTAATGTTAAACTAGCTTTGCTTAGTCTTCAAACTGGTTAGAGTTACTTCCCCTGAGCCATAGTTTTTTAACGTTACGAAATATTAATAATAAAAAATTAATTCTGGAAAAAAATTATGTATCATGAGAGTTTATATCAGCAGGGAAGGATCAGTCTCAGGAAACAGGAAACCTTATAAAGCCTGGATAAATAACAGAAAAATAACGTTCAATTATAATTTGTAAGAAGTAGAGTAATTAAACTGGCATCAGCCCGCATACACCGAAAACCCGGAGATGAAAACATTGTGCCCAAAGGCTTACGTGAATAAATTTTATTTTGAGAAGGAAAAGTATATATCACACACACACACACACACACACACACACACACACACACACACACAAGGACGTGTACAAATAACCTTCACAGTTATTAAATTGAATGGCACATTTAAATTTTCTTGTCACGTGAAATTATAATTTTAAAAATTTCATCGGAAAAAAGTCTAGAAAATACCTGTAAGGGATTAAACTTGCAGAATTTAAAAGAAAATAATAACACGTTTTTAAACATGACTCATAAAACGTTGCCTTAAAAACAGAAAATTCCTTCTAAAATCTAACTAGAAAAAAAACTCAGCCTCAGCAATTTAATGACAGCCCGATAACATTTAAATTCATTAACTGTAACATACTTTAAAATGCTTTACAAAATAGCTGTTTAACTTATAATAAAATCACTGTAACCGATCGACAAAAATTTAATCACGTGACATATATAGGTGTGTCATCAGATAAGTCTTTCATTTCATCTTTTCGATATTTAATAAATACTTAAAAAAAAAAAATGTTTATTTGAAAATATCTGCAAGTATGCAAGTATATATATATATACCTTTACTTTACATGAATTACTTTTTCCATGTAATTCCCCTGTGGTTTATATTCTTTAGAGAGAGAGAGAGAGAGAGAGAGAGAGAGAGAGAGAGAGAGAGAGAGAGAGAGAGAGTACATGCTGATTATTATTTTGAGCATATTGTTTTGTGTTTTTCATTTTAAATATACGAAATAAACATAAAAAGTCTCTTTGACAAAAAAAGAAAAAAAAAAAAAAAAAAAAAAAAAAAAAAAGGTTTTTATATGAAAAAAAAATGCATTCATTCATACTGAAGCCATGATGGACGCACCACAGACTTGCACATCATTTATAAAATGCAATTACTATGATTTTATATACAAAATGGATGGATTTCATAAATTAAATTTTATATACAGTATACTAAACTATTTAATCATATATATACAAATAACGCTGAAATTTTACCCACTTCAAAATAAAGCTGCTTTACAAGCAAATATCTACATACAAATGCTTAAACACTTAAATAATTTATAAACAGATGTTGCAATGATATGATATATATATATATATATATATATATATATATATATATATATATATATATATATATATATATATATATATATATATATAATTATGTATGTGTATATATATATTTATTTATTTACACACAACGTTACAGTTCAGCTACAAACACGTTTATTGCGACTCTTTTAAAATATCATTATTATGCATGTTTCCAAAAATATAAAAAGTACCGCATTGATTAACATAAGTAATATCAGTTTCATAATGTTTAATTAAAGTCGAGAATTTTAAATATGACTACTCAATAAGCAGAATAACTGCGTTCTATGTTTCCTGTGATTCGGTGCGTTTCGGAATCATCCAATCAGCGTGTTAGATTTACCCGCCATTATATACATTGTATATAACTACACCGAGTAAAAACACGTTTATAAAGGACATCTTTGGGACTTGAAGTTTTGTCCAATAGGGACATAAGATAAATAAATAAATAAATAAATAAATAACTAAATAAATAAATAAATAAATAAATAAATAAATAAATAAATAAATAAATGAATGAATTGTCCTTACAAACAAGTTATAATAATATACCAAGTTTAAACACTGCGATACTATTTATATTTTGTATATAGAATTTGTTCGTTGAGCATTCCCATGCCACAGCAGCAGTATCATATATAAATGTTTATTGTATAGTATGTCATGTTCTTGTAATGTGGTCTCTAAGTTACATATAACCATCAATCTGGCAAGTATTGCATTTCATATCAATGTCACAACTTTTATCGTTCTACTTCCGATGACGTCATTACATTATGTCATATTGAAGTTGTAATATTATTGCAAAAATGGTAAATAAAATCAGTCATATCACGAAATCCTTAACAAACAATAATAACTGAGGGATTACATAATTCTCTGTCTTTCACAGTGGTGACTAAAATCGCTGAATATCGGACAAGGTCAGTTGAAAATACAGATGCATTGATTCCATTATACATTTATTAACAACTTTTCAGATAGAAAATGTATGTAGCGTATATGCCACCTAAAGGTTATATATATATATATATATATATATATATATATATATATATATATATATATATATATATATATATATATATATATATATCATATAAAACCCATTTATTACGTAAAAGCACGGGTTAACCAATGAAGCATTCGTAATAATTTAGTATTAAACATTGCCGAAATTTAAAGATTGGAAAAAAAGCAAAGTGCGAAGAATGGAAAAATACCCCCCCTCTCTCTCCACGTCTTATAGGGAGTATTGTGAGTTCAAGGATGACCGGTCTAATGCACCTGTGTTAAAATAAAGCCGTTTTTATTTAAGTATAAGTTTAATACAATAACAACCGACAATAATGCATATAAAACGTGGATTAAGTGGCGACAGGATTTATCTTCGACTTAATTTAAATGATCCGAAAATTAAAAAAAAAACCTTACCATTCCTCTTATACCTGATCTTAGGAACACTAAATATACCCGTCTTAAATCTGTGTATTTTTAAAATATTTAACTGCCTCAGGGGAAAAATTCTCAGTTCTATTTTCAACAATTCTTAAATAATTTTTTTTTCAGAAAAAATATTCAATAATTTTTTTTTTTTAATTCTTAAATTCTAGCATTTTAATTTCTCACTGGGATAAAGGGGATTAAGTCAAGCATAAAAAAACATAGCCAGGGGAGTTTGTTTTTAATTTTTTTTTAAATTTTATTCATCACACGTGTAACAGAACATTTTGTTATTATTAATTGATAGGTTGATTTAAACAGAAGTTTTTTGTTGTGGCTCTCACACTGTTACTCCTATACTTTTATCAAAATCTGTCCTTAAAAAATTCTGTTTGTCCCTAACCATGTAAAAACACTGGTGTTTTTGTAAAATTTGCCCTTTAAACATTTTGTGTGCCCCTTACCCTATTGAAGTCCCAATGTTTTAACAAAATGTGCTTCTCGAAAACTTTGTGTGGCCCTAATCCGGTTAAGCTACGATGTTTCAGCAAAATATGCTTATCGAAAATTTTGTATTTTGTTGTAACCCTTCCCCTATGAGACTCGAATACACCCCCAAATATTTCGTTTCGCCCTCATCCTGTTGATGTCCCAATTTTAGGAAAATATTTCCCTCGAAAAATTTTTGTAGCCTTAACCCTGTTGAAGTCCTGATTTTTTGGATCCTCAGAACCTGGACGATGCTTATTTGTATAATCTTGACATTCAAGTTATTTACGATTTGTTTCAACATATTATGTGTATTTTTCCGTTACAGACTGTCTGTTTGGTTATGGAGAAATGATCAAATCTGCTAGCTAATAATCTCATTCAAGATTCTTAGAGATTTTCTCAGTCTGGTAACAGAACAATTAACTTGGGGCTAAAACAAAAGAAGGATAAAATCACCATAAACATTCCAACAATCTGTTGGCAAAAAGCCGAATGACTATTCCTGAAACAAAGTATATAATTGTTGTATATTTGTATCAGTATGCCAGTGTTTTGTTGGAAATAGAATTTTTTTAACATATTTTCTGAGTAAGGTCTGAATGGTTCGTCCTGTGGCCAGCGTGAATTTGTTATTTCCGGATATAAGGACATTTTTGAGTGATAACGAAACTAGTCAAATGACATCATTGAACAATTTATCATTTGACGTAACCGTTGGCAACGTCTCTTAGAAATAATATTTTAAAGAATTTTTTTTTAATATTTGGGTTAAATATTAAATAATTAAAAATAAAAATTTCAGATATATTTCTACTGTTTCTGTGTCATTATTTGTAGCGAAAAAGCAAATCGAACATTTGATAACTTAAAAATGCAACTATATAAATATAATAACAATTTTATTTATGTAATAATAGAGTTTAATTTTTTTTATACGAGATTCCGTTTTTTTTTAAATTTTATTTTTGCAAAGAAACCGGATTTTTTGTTCTTTCATGTCATCCGTTTTAATAGCAACCTTATCTTTAAGTTTTAAAGTTCAAGCGTACTGCTTCACTTCAATAAAACTTTGCATTTTATTATTTACTTTTACATTTTCCGTACGTAAAGATGAATATATTTTGTATTTCGTCAGTCACGTGACGTTAATGTTTCCCGACAACACATGGACAAGGGTTAAAAATGTTTTCGCTCTGTCTATCATGTAAATTTGTCGTTTTATTACCATTCTGTTATCATCGTTAAAGATTATAAAATTATAAACGTCATAATTACAATCACACACACACACACACACACACACACACACACACACACACACACACTTAACTTGATATCCCTTAATGTTTTAATCTGAGTGGGCATTGCAGATAAAAACACGGAATTTAAATAAGTTATATATATATATATATATATATATATATATATATATATATATATATATATATATATATATGGTGAAATAAAATTGGAAAACTTGATCGCACAATTTTCTTGATATATGACGGTTTTCGATTTGACCATTTTCAATCAATGCATGTTTTTCTAGTTTTACGACCGTTTTGTCTATTGGATAAAGCAAAGAACCCATAAAAGTTTTAAGAAAAGATGCACCATAAAATCGTTACAGCTATAAATATATGACATGTATGCTGTAATCTCTTCCCTTGCCATATTCGGCTTCTATTAGTTTAAAATATATTAAAAGGTTTTACTTTATATCCATGGAAACAGTTTATTTCTTTAAGAAAATCAAATTTGTAACATATTTTCGAATTTCGTGTTATGTGACAGAGAATTAAATAACCTTTCAGCTGAGCTTTTATCGTCATAGCCAACATTTCGTATAATTTCTTACCATTTTTAATGTTCAATAATTAAGTGACCAAATTAGATAGCCATATAAATAATTATATAATTATGTAAATATCACAGCTAATTATCAAATAATATCAAGGTACCTTCTGTATTATGCATTTTTTTACCCATCCACCTTGAAATGACAAATGTTTGTACATGGGACCATTGTACTTCCGGTAAGCAAAATTCGGTTTCAGGAACAGCACTCCTCAGACACACTATACACACGTACCTAAGTTCTCACATTTTGTTCTGTTTCGAGATCAATTATTCCACACAGACGGCAAGAATCTTAAATTGATGATGTTTGTTTTTATAATAAATATCCCACTAAAACTGTTTTTTATATTCTCGTTTCTCCGGACGGAGCAGATCCATTACCTAGATGCACGATTGTTTGCCCTTGACTGTTATAACGAACTATTGTTTCCGTGGGAGGGCGTAAACTATCCCTGAACGTTGGATCCGGTCCATATTGTTCAACGTAACTTTCCGAACGAATCCGGGTATTAATACCCCTACATCGGAAACACAAGATTTCTTTAAACGGAGTTCTGAAATCTCTATTAAACCGTGCGTAGATTACCGGATTTAGAAATGAATTGAAATAACCTAACCAATTGAAGACGCTTATTATCCACACCGGTATGCTGCAATATTCCTCATTTTGGCCACAAAAAGGTCTAATTACCGCCAAGATAAAAAATGGCAACCAGCAGATAGTAAATCCACCCATGATCACACCTAGTGTTTTTGTAGCTTTTCTTTCCTTAGTTGAAGAAACTTTGTGACTTCTTGTAAGCAGTGACTTAAAGGTAAATCTCCTTGGTCTATTATTTGTCTTATTATTAACCAATGTTTCTAAAGCAGTATCATCCTCTTTCTCAGTATGACCGTTTCGTAATGAGCCATTTGGGACATAATTGTCACTGGCACCTGAACTTCGCGAAGATTTCTTAGAAGGCAAGTAGATTTGGTTCTCACCTTTGTCAATACTACCTAACTTACTTTTATTTTCACCTTTAGCCAGGCGTGAAGACACCCTCCATATCCGGAAATAAACAACGAGCATTACAGTCAATGGAAGATAAAAGGCCCCAATAGTTGCATAGATTTGATATCCAATGTCTTGACTTATATTACATTCCCAGTCATTCCGTTCAGGCTTCCATCCTAGTAATGGCGGGATAGATATCAGTGCTGATGAAATCCAAACACCGGCGATCATGATTCCCATTCGTTTTGGTGTTCGTTTCATTGCATACTTGAACGGTCTCGTAATAACAAAATACCTATCCACACTGATCATGCACAAGTTAAGAATGGAAGCTGTACACAACATAACATCTAATGACGTAAACATGTCACATATGACGTCACCTAGAGCCCAATATCCCAACACCTGTTGTATAGCGACGAACGGTAACACACATACCGCCACCAGTAAATCAGACACTGCTAGTGACAATATGAGTAGGTTTGAAGGTGACTGTAGTCGCTTTACGATAGCAACCGCGATACAGACTAAACAATTACCGATGATAGTTCCAATAATTATCAAAATTAATATAAAACTTATCAAAACTTGTTGCCAGACCTCATAGGGGCTTTCTGGGTGTCCCTTTGGTTCTGTGTCGTTGGAAAAGTTACTATATAAAGGGTTGTCACTGCTTACGGATAAATACGAGGTGTTATCGGGGCTGGAGTCATACGTTAGCGTGTCATTTGTGCTTATCCCATCCATTCCTTAAAAAAACAATCAGTCTTTATAAAGAAACTTACGAGAAACATTGAATGTTTACATGAAAGAAATTCTAAAAATTAAACAGTATGACAACTGACGCATAAAACATTGTTTGAGTTATATCCCGTGATGTTACTGCCTGTCAAACAATTGAATCTGATTGTAATTTTATTAAAAAAAATTAACGGTCAAAGCAATCCATGGAAAAACTGTAATGAAATAATAAATGGTTGATCGGTATTTTTCACTAAAGCAAATCGTGTCCGCATTGAGACAGCGTTTTTCCTCCAAAATGAACTGTATTTCATTAAATCATAAAAAAATCAAATTTGTGGAAGATGTTACATCTTGATCCCCAAGATTTCAGTATTCCCCGAGGAAATAGTTTATTACCGGGTCGATATCTCCTTACCTCATTCACAACGGTACGGCGGCGGGAGAGCACGGGTTTCTTAATATTGATCCGTATTGAGACAAATTTAATCAGACGCTTCTTGTGTATGCCCGCACACAAAGCACTATAGAATAAGTAATTTCAATGGAAATTCCTTATGTGATGTGTATAACATCCCGCAACGTCTACTACACAAAATTAAGTACTTTCTCCTTTTTCCAATGAATAATTAAACATTACTAATCACAGTTAATTTAATTACTTCCAATGACGATTATTACTGGAAAATTAAAAAATATTTCAACACTTCCACAAAATGTCAATCATAGAAAAATTGAATTATTACTGCACTATCACCACAAGTAGTCCATGTGTTTCATTTATCACAAAACAAATCACTTGACTTCAAATATTAAACACCATTTAAATCTCAAATAATTAACGAACTTCACACCGCAAATTTATCAAATTTCTTCTAGAATTCTGCATTTAGAAGATTTAGTTGTTAGCTTTCATAACAGTAATGTTGGCTAGTTGGCTGACTGGTAGAAAATTATATTTTTAAACTGCTTATAATTTTTAATCCTTGTTTGTTATTGAGCGACATTTAGTAAGAAATGGCCAATAATTCTAAATCTCTTTTTTACTGGTGTGGTATATAATATTTAATCTTTTAAATATAATGATATATTTCTCCGTCGATCGGTCGGTCGGTAAGCTTCGTTCCGCTCAAAGAATCATTGGTTTATCACAGGTCGTATACACCATATACAAGTTAACAAGTAGATTTCAGCTGGTTGTATTATAACTTAGATATAATAAAGTCACATTCAAGCATAAATTTATCTATATGAACGTAATCTACGTTTATTTGTTACAAATGTTTAATATTCCATCAACGGACTTTTTAAACATTTATAACTTCTCTATACAAGTCTTTTTGTCCATTTGAAATCCAATGTAAAAAGATATATTCTCATTCTTTAACTTCATCAGATATTCATACACATGTAAAGTCCTGTAAAAAAGAAAACAGAGAAATATTGATATTTTATATTAATGAAAGTCAAGATCATGGTTTAAAAAATACACACACGCACACACACTTAATTATATATATATATATATATATATATATATATATATATATATATATATCACACACACACACACACACACACACACACACACACACACGATATAAAACTGAAATCGGAGCATTCTGTAAAGCTAGACAGACATTTTTGCAGCATAAAAACTAACTTACCGTCAACTAAAATTATAGAAACGAACAACAAAATAATAAGACTGATACAAAAAACAAAGGCATTACAATCAAAATGTATATTTTAAGTCTTCAATAAACTGTTTCTATTTATAGCACAATATATAATCACTAATGAACGACTTGAATTAAATTTTAAAGAAGCTATTTTAAATCAAAGATTTGATATTATGTACGCCCATTGAAGACAAATGTAAGATCCAATGCATTACACAACAATAAATATTATGTGAATACCTCCCGAATGAAGTACTTTGTAAGAATGCTAATACCTTTGTTAACCAACCAATTCAAAAAGATTGAATTTAAATTGTATCTGATTTTAAATACTAAAAAAAACCATATGCTTACTGCTATTCATTGTACTTTTAACGCCTGTATTACAACTTTTGACCTTTTTTTAAAAATAAAAAAAATAATAAATTTCCTCATTTCCCGGCACACTTATCACCGGATATGAAGATAGGTGTTTTAATCGTTATTAAATATAATTGGTTGTTAAAAACTTCCGCTGTTCCTCTTACACCCTGTTACATGAAACTGAGGAGAAGGAATCCGAACTATTTGATGACATAAAACACAAAACGAAAACAATCCTAAAACATCCTTAAAAGTATCCGGAAATATACATGATGTTCTTTCGCATGGACTTCCCAAAATAATATCTTCTAAATAAAAATTTAGTTTTATCAGAAAGTGATTTTTTAGCAGTAACCATGGAAATACAATCACGAAATATTAAAATCTTCATGATTTATTCTTCTTCAATATCGTTATATCACTTTACAAATACATATATATGATAAACTTTCCTTTAACGAATGTTATCAAAGGTACAAGCAATATTAATAAGCAGCATCTTTGTGCATAATTAATCCATTTATTTAATAAAGCATGTATTAAGTATAAATATCACATAAGTCGAAATCAAATCTACACAAACAGCAGAATTACCAGCAGTACTGACGAATCGTACCTTATTTGAGCTTGTTTATGCTTGGCATTCAATTCCAGGATTCGCCCGTTTGTTATATCAGCCAAATGCTGACGATCAGAGACATACGTCAAATAATCAATAAGTATTAAAGAGAAAGTTTTCAGTGTTCAGATTGTCAGTCAGTCAGCTGAAATAAAGCGGTGTTCAAAAACACAGAAAAACGACACGTGGATTTGATTCAAATATTTACAGAAAAAGTTTAAATTGATGACGTCATATTTACGTAACAGATACACCGTCTACTTATGTAAAAAAAAAAGCGGTTAACAGATTTAATTAAGAATTCTTGTAAATGTAATAATATAGGGGATGATTAGATTTAAAAAATACGAAGCTTCAGTATAAAGCAATTGACATTACATGACCTAGGTAAAAAGTGTAACGAATGACACGACATGACCTAGATAAAAAATGTAGCAACTGACATTACATGACCTAAGAAAAACGTGTAACAAATGACACGACATGACATAGATAAAAAGTGTAGTAAATGACACGATATGACAAAGATAAAAGGTGTAGTAAGCGACACGGCATGACCTAGGTAAAAAAGTGAAGCAAATGACACGAAATGACCTAGGTAAAAAGTGTAGCAAATGACAAGACATGATCTAGGTAAAATGTGTAACAAATGACACGACATGACCTGGGTAAAAAGAGTAGCAAATGACATATGACCTAGGAAAAAGTGTAGCAAAAATATAACGAATATAACATGCACTGGTTTTTGTAATATATCGCATTTAGATTTGAATTTGCTGATCGAGTGTTACATGATTGGTTCTCGAAATACATCTATATATATATATATATATATATATATATATATATATATATATATATATATATATATATATATATATTGTATTATCATGTCGGTCATGTGATCCATGATTCGAACACTCAATATGATGAATGTTTACTCGGTTTTTGCCCAGAATTTTTAGAAGGAGATGAAATTTACTTTTTACATGCCCTTTTACGTCGGTTATAGACAATACCATATCGCAAAATAACTTCGTTTAATATCTGCTTTTGGTTCATAAAAATGTGACAAGATAACGCTATTCCGTAGTCAAGGGACCAATGATGGCGAAATAACTGTGATTGTAAGTTAATAACAGTAGGTTTCCCCAATGGAACCTTTTGTGTCATAACACCTGGTGCCCGTCTATATCCGGAAGGTTTATTGTAAGTGGTGCCGTCAGTTTATTACAGTTTAACTGTTTATTGTGTCGTTCAGTTTCGAAGATGTTCTGTCAGGTACAAATTTTATATGCAGATTTATATAGCTACATGTTTCGTTGTGTCAAACAATTTTGTTCCACTCTATGGAATTGTCAAAATTTCTAAATATCGATGTCTCTGGTCATTCTTTGTTTGTTTTCAGAAATCATGATTCAGTTAGAAACTTGCTCTTTTTACAATATAAACACAAACTAATATATATATATATATATATATATATATATATATATATATATATATATATATATATATATATTGTAACTCGATTAGAGACCTAGTAATCATCTTTTAACACTTGTTACTATATCTTATTGCAGCAGATGGTCTCGTTAAATCTCGTTAAGACGTTACTGAGCGTTAACACTTAATCTATAATTCATAAAATACAACTTAGTCTATATATCATTCTCTGATTTGTTTGTTTGTTATGATTGTCAAGATCATTCGTGCGCTTTATTTGAAGCCGAAAATACGACTCATTGTTATTGCTTAAAACCCTTATTTTTGACGGATTTTTGCAATTTAAATAAAATTAAGTACAAATTTGAAGTAGAAATTGAATTAAAACTACATTTTTTTCCATTAAAAAATAAAATAAAATAAAATAAATAAATTATAAATAAAAAAAAAAAAAATAATAATAATAATAATAAATGGAAATTTTTACTCTTATTTTGTAAGACGTCATTATGACACAGTTTTATAGTTGGAGTTAAGGCTTGGGATACAATATTATTCTTCAATTTATTTTTACAAGCAACGTTTTATTTCCTTAGTAACTACATAAAGCATGAAAGAGTTTAACAACGAATCATTCACGTTTGATTTGCAATTTGCAATAGCCAGAGCAACCAAGATCTCGAAGACTTTCATTGATTATATCATTTGGCACGTGACGATATATACAACCAGTGTAAATTGATCTTACGCCGAGAACAGGTTAAAAGCGATGTCATATGAAAGGTTTGTATCCAGCATGTAGCATTAGTAACAAAACATTTAATTGTGTTCCCTTTTTAGACAACACCCTTTTGTAGCCCACAAATTTAGAAAGAAAAACTTTCTCAAATGTAATCAAAACACAGAATCTTTGCCATCTTGCTTATTGCAAAGGTAGTTTGAAGTTTTTACAGTCCAATTTTCTAGAGCTTACCTTCGGAAGACTCTCTTGATTAATCGCAAAAAGCCATTATAAAAAAAAAAAAAAAAAAAAAAAAAAAAAAAAAAAAAAAAAAAAAAAAACCTGAACAAATAGAAACAATGAATGGATGTTTTACTGTATATTAATTACGTGAGTATTACGGTCAATGTAATCGACACATTCCCTCAATCCCAAGCCTAACAATTAACCGACATGTTATGGTCATTTATTATTTAGCGGGTATATAACATCATTGTCGTCTGCTGAATCAGTAACGAAAACCGTGTATCTAAGACGACCTCACCTCACCAACATGCAACAGTCCAAATGGTTCGGACTGAAATTGATGTGCGAAATCCCACGTGTAAAAGGTCAAAGTCCGGTTCAAAATTTGACCACGGTCCAGTTACACGTCTCACGTGTAAACTAAGCTACGTCTGACATGTTCTATTTCTTCTTAATTAAATCCAAAAAAATATGACATATTTCTAAATTTAGATACTTATTTGCATACTTACATGTTATTTTTGATGTTTAACTTCTGTATAATTTAAATTTAAAAATTTCCAATTTATAAATTTTAAGATCCCACTTTGAAACAAGAACTTGTGGTCCGTCTGCTTATTCTAATCTACAGCGTTATGTGTTAATCTATCCAAATAATGATTTATCAGTTACGGTTTTGAATAGTTCTTCCTTTGATATTCTGATATCATTGTTTCATACAGAAATAAAATATATATATAAATTAAACGGTAACACAATCTTTATATGTCAAGAACCGTTTTATGTTACCATTGTCGTAATAACGACATCTAGATATAACATGGAGTTGGTAGTCTGAATTAAACCTATATATAATACTTATATAAATATAATTGACCACAGGACAATCGCTTGACCATTTGTGAACAGCGAAAATAGAAATTCCATAAAAATTGAATTAAAGGTTATAAAAATATTTATATTCAAATTTATTAATGATCGATTATACGTGATCATGTAAAAAATCGCTAGGTCATAAACATATATGCATTTTAAAACATGGCTTTCTTGAAACAGTTTAAAACACCGTGTAATGAGGTGTAAA
This sequence comes from Tegillarca granosa, assembly GCA_029721355.1. Taxonomy (NCBI): domain Eukaryota; kingdom Metazoa; phylum Mollusca; class Bivalvia; order Arcoida; family Arcidae; genus Tegillarca; species Tegillarca granosa. The sequence goes on from CM056605.1 coordinate 37,116,920, forward strand.
TTTATTGAAGTAAATAAATAAATAAATGAATAAATAAATAAATAGACTAATTAAATCCGAAAATTAATGAAAAAAATATACATAGTAAATAAATAAACAAACAAACAAACAAACAAAAACAAACAAATAAATAAATAAATAAATAAATTGATTCCAAAAAATAAATCATTATGAATAAATAAATAAATAAATAAATAAATAAATAAATAAATAAATAAAATAAATAAACAAACAAACAAACAAACAAATAAATAAATAAACTGTATATTCCAAAAAAAGTTAAAAATAAATAAATAAATAAATAAATAAATAAATAAATAAATAAATAAATAAATTTCTGAAAGTTATTATGCGTTTGGTAAGTTATAGGATAGCAAAACGCGCGTTAACCGTTACTACACTACTACAAAGGACATATATAGTTATGAATAAGTTTGTTCATAACAATGACATAAATTAATGATGTGAATTATGTCTCAATGGCCAGGTATTGTTTCATGTAAATGGTTACATGTCAATGGTCAATGGTAACAGCTTTTGTTTGGAAGGATTTCAGGAACTACCGTGAAGTACTTGTCTCTGAAGTACATTTTACTGTAAAAATCGACAATCACATGTAAATGTATATATACACATGTATATATATTTGTATATATGCATATCGTACGTAGACCATTGAATAGAGTTGAAAAGAGCGAGAACTTGAATAGACCGGTCTGTGATCTTTTTTGTGTATGTGAAAAGAAAATCAATTCATATACACGATTTTAATAAGACGATTTTCATTCTTTTCTAAGATCTAAAAAGGCCCTCACTATCTTCACACCTTCATATGTGTGCCGTAACAAACAAGTTGTAACTTCTTTAACAAAGACTAATGAATAAGTTGCGGTGTGCATAGTAGATGCAATGGAGTGACTAATTGCTAGTCTTTTAAGCCTTGCTGTATAATGCTCATTTATCATACAAATGGACCGCCGGGTTTAATCCTTGTCCGGGTCACTCGGAGGGATTCATTCAGGTCCCCCTCTTGTTACACTATCGTTTTTTCCACAGGACTCACGTTAAGTGAAATATAATACTGAAATATTTGAATCCACACTACTCTCGATTCTTTTTAAAAAAAAACCCTCATATATTCATCTTGATATAAGTGATGTAGAAATACAACTAAATATTACAATAACATCTGAGGACCCTTTAACACCTTTATAAAATAAGTACTACTTAATACATCACCCGCCATCACCAACTGTCATATATACAAAACTATATAAATATATACTTACTTTTATACCGGTCTCCGTGAAACATGGTTATTCAAATATGTTCTGATTATACTTTATACAAAACATTTTTAAAATATACTCAAACACAGATCAGCTAATAAATATAAAATTTCTAATAACTCCCAACGTCAAACCAACTAAAATACCAGCTAAGGGCTATCTTATATAAAGCCGTGAACGATAGTGCAATAAGAATATAACTGCTTTAATATATGATGTTAGCAACAGCAGTAGCAAGTCACAGTACAGCCATTTTGTGAATTAAAACAATATTATAGATGGACAGATTTTTTAGATGACAAACATCTGTGTGTATATACTAAATCATAGCCCTCTTTGCTCGCTTCACTCGTCGTATTAAACGGTGTTTTACATATATACCATACTATCTGCCGTACATTTGTCCATGCGTCGTGTAGTTATCACAAAAATAAACTTAAAACAAATAAATTAACTTATGTGATGTTGTGTTCAAACGTTCACCCAACCTTACTTCAAACGTCAAACGACAAAACGACAAACTCGTATATATATATATATATATATATATATATATATATATATATATATATATATATATATATATATAATATCACAGATGCTACTTTTAAACATTATCATAATTAAGATTTTAATACAAAACTTTATGCTATATAGAAAACGTTCATTTATCCATGGTTAAACGACGGAGATCCTTAAGTTTGTGTTCTTGCGCCCTGTGGTTAAATATCTACTTAAGGTCAGTGACAAGACTTAGGTATGCTCTTTACTACTGAAACACGGGTGAAAAGTAAAAATTACAGCTCTCTTACTACTGAATTGTGATAACTATCTGCATAAATAACCCGGATGTTTTTTGAGGTTACAATAAGTGTTTGTATTAGGAATTATCAATGTTACTTTAGAAACTACGGTGGCCGATTGGTGGCGTCAATTTTTGTTGATGTCTCAAAAGGTGAGTTTGACTAGAAATCAAAGCATTATGTACTAATGAAGCCGGTTAGTTACTGTGACTAAAGATCAAAGCATTTGGCACTACGAAAGCCGGTTAGAGACACCAATGTTAATAGATATCTAAACGAATAAATTGTTACTAAGGGTCATACGGCAGCTGGTTGGTTGCACTAATATTTGTAGATCTCTCAACGAGTGAATTCGACTATAGACCAAAGCATTTGGTACTACGGGAGCCCGGTTGGTGACAACCATATTTATAGATCTATCGACGAGTTAATTTGACTACTAAAAATAAAAGCATATAGTACTACAGAAGCCAGTTAGAGACACCAACATTTGTAGATCTATCCATGAGTGAATATATATATATATGTGTGTGTGTGTGTGTGTGTCCTGAATAGGAAATACTTTTGCAAAACCCCACAAAACCCCTGATATTGTGTTAAAAATATTCTTTTAGCAAAATTAGAAGAAGTTATATTGTCAAAAAGATAAAACAAACTGCTGATGCGACGTCAAACAACATGTTACAAATTTACAAGTGTCACGCGCCTAACTATTTAAAGATTAACATATTCATTTGTAATGATAGAAACTACAAGCACTCCTACAAAAGATGCAAAATAGGTGACCTTGACCTTGGCCGAGGTCAATATATACTTACCGACAGTTATTTAATATCTGGTAATTTATAGTTATCATTGAACGCGATCTACCCCAACATTAAACATATGTAGGTTTTAAACGCTTAGGCTAAATGGCATTTTAAATAGCCAGAATAATCCAGAAATACAGAAAACGCCAAATAGAGCGACAAGGTTAAACTTAATCATCTTAATATATATATATATATATATATATATATATATATATATATATATATATATATATATATATATATATATATATATATATATGTATATATGTATACTATTCAAATTAAAATATTTTCGTTTTAAAAATTTAATTTTATACTGCCTCGGTCGGGATCTTTAGGATTAAAAGTTGCGAACTCCACAAATAAACCCAACAAAAACGACAATTATACTGCAATATATCATCCAAGAAATTTTTATCAAAAATAGCAATTATTATTTTTAAAAATGCATGTTTCATTATTTTTTTTAATATACAACACTTTGGAGGATTAAATTGTCCGTAAGAGAAAGTTGGTGTACGGATGTTGTACAGATGTTCTACGGTTTATATACAATTGCACTTGTTTTTTTTTTAAATCAAGTTAACATTTTTTTGTTTCTAATAAAATATTGTTTGAACTACTTTGATGGGTTGTAAGTTTATTATTTAGAAAAATACGGCTTATATTTGATTTTTTAAAATCTGAGGGCTTTTTTACCATTGGTTGTAAAATATGTTGGATGGTAGTGGGCCCCACAATAGTACTATAACCACGAAAACAGGACATTTACTTTAGCGACTGTCCAAAGTGACGTTCGGTAGTTTTATCGCTGATTTGTGTTGTGTCGTGTCTTTGGTTTCATTGCCTGTTTCATCATTGACTTGTGTCGTGTCGTGATCGTTGCCTGTTTTATCATTGACTTGTGTCGTGTCGTGATCGTTGCCTGTTTTATCATTGACTTGTGTGGTGTCGTGATCGTTCCTGTTTTATCATTGACTTGTGTCGTGTCGTGATCGTTGCCTGTTTTATCATTGACTTGTGTCGTGTCGTGATCGTTCCTGTTTTATCATTGACTTGTGTCGTGTCGTGATCGTTGCCTGTTTTATCATTGACTTGTGTGGTGTCGTGATCGTTGTCTGTTTTATCATTGACTTGTGTGGTGTCGTAATCGTTGCCTGTTTTATCATTGACTTGTGTGGTGTCGTAATCGTTACCTGTTTCATCATTGACTTGTGTCGTGTCGTGATCGTTGCCAGTTTCATCATTGACTTGTGTCGTGTCGTGATCGTTGCCTGTTTTATCATTCACTTGTGTGGTGTCGTGATCGTTGCCTGTTTCATCATTGACTTGTGTCGTGTCGTGATCGTTGCCTGATTTATCATTGACTTGTGTCGTGTCGTGATCGTTGCCTGTTTCATCATTGACTTGTGTGGTGTCGTGATCGTTCCTGTTTTATCATTGACTTGTGTGGTGTCGTGATCGTTGCCTGTTTTATCATTGACTTGTGTGGTGTCGTGATCGTTGCCTGTTCTATCATTGACTTGTGTGGTGTCGTGATCGTTGCCTGTTCTATCACTGACTTGTGTGGTGTCTTGATCGTTGCCTGTTTTATCATTGACTTGTGTGGTGTCGTGATCGTTCCTGTTTTATCATTGACTTGTGTGGTGTCGTGATCGTTGCCTGTTTTATCATTGACTTGTGTGGTGTCGTGATCGTTGCCTGTTTTATCATTGACCATGTTCTTGGTTGCATTGTCTGTATTAATATTGACTTGTGTTGTGTTCTTGGTTGCGATGGCTTTTTTATTATTGACTTGTATTGTGTCGTGTTCTTGGTTGCGTTGGCTTATTTATCATTGACTTGTATTGTGTTGTGTTTCCAGTTGCGTTGGCTTTTTATCTTTTGACTTGTATTGTGTTGTGTTCTCGCTTGATTTGTCTGTCTCTTTTTTACGATTAATGCATTTGTCTTTTCTCATTTGGTATTTTTCATTTTTATCGTTTAGTGAATTTGGTTGTTGGTTGTTTTTTAGTTACATTTTTTTTTGTATTTTAATCGTAAATGTTCAACTTCTCTGTGATAACTTAATTGAACATTACCCTTAGACAGTTAAAGTAATTAATCACTGCTTAATGAACTAGATTTATGAATAGATTGGTTAATTAGTCGTTCCTAATTGAAATTCAATAAATCATTTGGACTGATAGACATCGATGTGATTTGATGGAAAATAAAACCAAGAATTTATGGAAAAAGTAATGGTGTTCAATTAGGTGTATATATTTTATATAAACGAAATTTTCCTCATATGTGAGATTATTAGGGAAATAAGAATATTATCAAAATATAAAAAGAGAGAGAAAAAAATTTTCAATATTTAAATTTTGATTTAATTTAGTCTTTAACGGAAACTTCACTTAAAGAAGGCTGTTTTTAAGTCATGGTATGGATATGGATCTAAATACTTTATTAATTTTTCTTTGTATTCGAAAATACGGTTTAAAAATGTAGGCTGGTTTTAGTAATTAAAATATATATTACTTCTATATCATGTCAAGTGAGACTCTTAAACTGTAAAAAAAAATATTCAATTTAATGTCCTTTTGATGTCTAAATTGTCAATGTAATTCGATTATTTGAAACCCAGAGGTAGAGAGAGAGAGACATTTATGAAGTCTTAATAAATAATCTGTAATGTTTAAATTAGGTATAGTAAAAAGATTCAACTGTTCTCTATCTATTGTTATGATAAATACAATCGTCATAGCTCAAAACTTCAAGCGGCAAATTCAAAATAAATGAAGTACATCTAAATATGGATGTCACAAAGCATTTTTTTAAAAAAAATTTTACCGTTAAATACATTCAAAAAATGCTTTATTACATGACATGGTTCAAGGGACAGTCCAAAAAAAATCTGTGAAAGTATTCATTCTCATTTAATGACGTGAGATGGAATTAATCAACTTATATGGACCTAGATATGTCTTTTTAAAGGTTAGGGAAATCGGTGACTAAATTGTTAGAAGTGGTTATTTCTGTATAGGTGATTTGGGAAACAAAATTTAAAATTTAAATTAAATTTCAATTGAGTAAATTTTAGATCTTAAAAATAAATTAGCAAGCTGCTTTATGCTATTTTTATTTAATACGTAATTGAAAAATATTTAAAAAAAAATTGGGAGGCATTCAATTCAATAAATACATTATTATTATTATTATTTTATGATTAATATTATTATTAAATAATTAATTTATTTATCTATAATCAATTAATTTTATTAATTTTTGCAATAAATAAGTTTATCATTTATTTATTTATTCATGTTTATTTTAAGTAAAATAAATGCCATTTAAAGCATTATTAGGGAAAGTATATTCAAATTTATATTTGATTTATTTGAATTTACAAAAATATAGGTTTTGAACACTTAGACTGAGACCCATGGTCAGCTCTAAACGAAGCAGATGTACAATCTTGACAATCTTGTTATGTGAGTTCTCTCTCGTTTGGAAATCGCTTTTTTAATTTTAGTTATCCGCATTTGAATTTGATACCTTGAATGTAAGAAGGAATTCAGGATGTGAGATGGGAATTAAACAGAATGGCAAAGACCTAGATTTGTTTTTTTTTAAAACTCAGACATTCCAAGCAACAGTTAGAGAGAAATAGTCAAAAGTTAGTGAAAACATGAGAGTCAGTTCACATAAGCGGTGTAATGAAAAACATCGTAATTTCACAGAATTGTAAGGTTTTCCGGGATATAAGTTGAGCTAAGTAATGGTGCTTAACGTCCCAGTCAAGAATATTTCACTTATATCGAGACGTCGCCAGCTGTAGGCGAAAGTGCTGAAATTTTGCCTGTGCGTCGCGCTGATGACATTATACAGCAGGGTTCTTTATCATGCCATAACACGGGACCTCGTTTATTTTAAGTTCCCACCCGAAAGAACCGTGGCTTTCGTTTCGAAATGCCGAGTGCTTGGCGAAAGAACAGTCACTACCCACTTTCAAGTCTTGGGTCAGACCCGGCCGGGGTTTGAACTCACACCTTTCGCTTACGGAGCGAGCATTCTACCAACTGAGCTACCGTAGTCTTCCGGGATATGAAGGAAGACACCAATGTCTCTTCAAAATCGAGACAGGAGATTGCACAACATTATTAAAGAACATGTGTAATCATTCTCAAGAAAAAGCGAGCCAAATAATGCAGGTTTTCTTCCAAAATACGTTATACCGGCGCATCGACGAATTTATATACCATAATTTCCCTTAATAACCAAATTCAACTCGAATTTTGAATACAAAATTCGTTTAAATCAACGCGCATATAAATTTTAGATTTGTGTAGCTGCAATTGTTTATTTGTTGTAAAAATTGGGACCTAATAGTCTATTTAAAGTTCAGGTTTTAATCGAAGATTTTTAATTAGAATCTAATCGCATGTTCTCATGTTCTGAATATCAGGAGACGGATATTTAAAGATCCGTTTAAGTGAAATGTACCCTGTGTATGTAATACCAAAAATATTAATTAGAAAAGTAGAGAATGCATTGTATCAGACTGATACATATTACAACTAAAAAACATGGACATGTTTTCCAATAAAGAATAAAAATACCTAGACGAAAATCAGGAAAAACACAAACAAATACCAACTGATTCCTTCCCGGAACACGTATTCGAAATTTCTTTGTATTTATAATGTGTTATATTGGATATATATTTGACGTCTCATTTTTTCATTTATCTTTCTTCTCAAACTTGCACATTGCGGGTGTAGCTAGTGTCATGTGACAAATTTTTAATTTTTACAAAAAGAAAATATTCAAAATTTTGCACATTTTTCTATAAAGAATTAAATTTTTGCTCATGTGTTAGCTAGACAGGGGGTGTTCACCCTTCCGGCGCTTCCGCTCTCACTTCCTTGATGAAATTTCACGTGTGTAAGTGAATTAGCCAGCTTCAAAGTTTTAACCGTTTGCCTTTTTGGATTGTAACTTGGACATGGACTGGAATGTTTGTTTTATTGCCGTTATTTTGTATTATATAACGTTTTTTAAATTTTGATTTTTATTGAAAAAAACATAAATGTTTTTTTATCTACTGTATAGATAAGTTGTTTGTTTGTTTTGTTTTCTTTTTAGAGGGCGGGGGAATTGTGATTTAGACATGGACTGGTATGTTTGTGTTTTATTTATTTTAAAGCACATTTTGTGGATCAGGAATATGTTATCTTTACCTACAGGTACCAACTTAAAATATCAAGGTAATGACATTTTTAAAAAAAATAAAGCTTTTATTAACATTTCTCCATGAATGCATCCGGGATAGATATTTATCATTTTAAGATGAAATCCTTACGCTTCGTATTATTTTCGAGGAGGGTTGGTTAGCGCTAATGAGGAGAAAAATATTGTTTGTTTGTTAGATCGGGATGGGTTAGTGCCCTAACTGACAATATATAATAGGTGAAAGAATCATCTGAAGATGTCTGACCGAGATGATTTGTTATGACTATCCCATTATTTGACATAGGCTACCTTCTAACGAAGGCAAGATAGGATAGTTGGAATGTGGGCAGATGGAATAAGAGAAAATAGGATAGTGTCACTGATGATGAATGATTTTCCGAAATGTTCACGTATGGAACATTCAAATTCAATAGGTATTTGTGTTATACATTTATTGCCCCTGAGCGGGTACCGCTGCTGGTGGAGTAAATCTCCCATAACTCAGTAGGCAGTACTTTGGTGATGTCAGAAAATATAGCATTTACCGAAATTTTCAACCGACTTAATTTTTTAAATTCATTAAAAATTAAGGTCTGTTCCTTCGTGCAAAGCATTCCTAGCTGGATTTGGATTCATATAGTGTTGAAACTTTCGATTTTTTTTCAACTATTTTATTTGTTTTATGGGCGTCATTACAGTATTGTTAATATACTGGATATATTTAACGTTCCATAGTTACATGTTCCTTTCATTCTCAAATTTAATTTTGCAAATGACGGGTGGAACTAGCTTGAAAAAAGGAGCACCCGGCTTCGCATTTTTGATAAAATCTACGAGTTTTACTACATAAGCCAGTTTTTTGTCAGTTTTTACTTTGTTTTTGGGATTCTAATTTGGACATAGACAGGCATGACGTGCTTTAGTGCAGTAATATTGTATTATACAACGTTTTTTTTTTGTCTAAAAAAAGTCTTTGAAACTACTCCTTGAACAAGCTCTGATTTAACAAAAATATTGCCACTGTAACAAAAACAACGTCTTTATTATTTGTTTAGTTTTTAGTAAGGGAGTCGTGGTTCGAATACGGCATGGAATATCATGGTTTTGTACCAACAAAAAAAAACTAATCTTATAAACACAAAAAAGAAAAAAGCACGGAATAGATTTTCAAAACAATTTTTAAAATTTCAAGTTAAAATTTTTCAGGAAGGTTTTTGAATTGAAAACTCGGTAAGGAAGATATGGCCCTTTCACGGCATGGGATATCATAGTTGAGTACCAAATAACCTATTTTATAAAGCTAATAGATAAAAAATAAATAAATAAATAAATAAATAAATAAATAAATAAATAAATAAATAACAAAAAATAATAATATTAATAAAAACAAGGAAATAGCTTTTGAGAATTACTTATTCAAAAAGTCTTATTAGGAAGGGTTTTTAACACTGAAAACTCGGTTTCGTTTTGGTAGGAAGACATGATTCATTTACGGATTGGAATATCATAGTTTAGTGCCAAAAAACCTAATAGAAAAAAAAACCCACGGAAATAGCTTTTCTGAATAGTTTATTTTATCAGGAAGGTTTTTTGCACTGAAAACTCAAGTCCCCTGTCCGGTATTTGGTTATACCTAACACATAGAAATGTCAGAAACCCATTCATACTTGTTCATCCATACTATGACAGGTGCTTAGAGGTTTTGTGCAATTCTTATGCAAAATGCGCAGACTTTCCTTTACCCACAAAATATAAATATGAATAATATCAGGGTGAAAGTAAGTGTACTGGTCTGCCATACTTCGGTGTAACCAGTACCCTACACAAGGTCAACTAAGCCACATTCATAGCGCCTCGTCAGTTATATACATTTCTCACGCTTAATTTATCCTGACTCTTTGAAGAGGAAACTCTTTAGTAAATTTTAAATATACTTATATTAATAACGACATTCATTCCTAGCTTTTTACATAAGGATTATATCTGGGTATATCATATATTTATTGAAAATATCAAGTTTAAACACTTAGGGTCTACCGAATACACAAACAGCCCACATATATACCACCAACTACAGTTCAACTCCGCCTTTTTATAAACAACGTTTATTATATTGTAAAGTAGATTTAGTCTGTAGTCCATAAATATATCTTTATTTCTGATTAAGTTTGTCCTAAAGCAGGTGTGAAAAACGGAGACTTTTTTATAAGTACCTGTGCCAAATCTTAGTTAGGATTAATGTGAATAAACAGATTTAAAGTAAAACACACTCCTTTAACACGGGAGGTGTAGAGTGAAAAATGTCCCCGGAAAAAAAAAACACATTCTGAAATCACTCCCAAACGGGAGGTGTAGGGGTGAAAATATTCCCGAAAAAAAAAAAAAAACATTCTGAAATCACTCCTAAACGGGAGGTGTAGAGGTGAAAATGTTTCCGAAAAAAACACACATATTCTGAAATTACTCCTATAACTGGAGGTGTAAGGTGAAAATATAACGGGAAGTGTAGGGTGGAAATGAAAAAAAAAAAAAAAAAAAAAAAAAAAAAAAAAAAAAAAAAAAAAAAAAAAAAGAAAGAAAAAAGAAAGAAAAAAACCCACATTCTTGAAAATAACGAAAGCAGTAAAGGCCATATGACAACAAAAAAATCAAACACAAGAAATGGACACAAACACCAAAACGCAATTTAACAGTTGTTTGGTACAAAAAAGCGTTTCATAAACAATTCATGTCCTACATATCAAGGAAAGGCAATACAAAATGTCATTTTTAGCATAATACTAACGGTGATGCAAATACAAGTACAAATGCAGATGTCGTTTACATGAAATGTTTAATTTTAAGGACGTATGACGTCATTTAAAGCGTTTTATAATAACTTCGGTTGTTCTTGTACCCCATATCCGATCGCGTGACGAGATTTATGAAACGTATAGCGCTAGCAACAGGATATACACAAAAACAAACATTTAAAAAAGATGTAGCCAAAAGGCCTGACAATCATCACAATAAACATTTAGAATCCGTTCATCCTAAGCAACAGAAAAACACTACACGAAACAATAACAAATTAATAATAATTACAATCATAATACTAATAATAACAACAACAACAACAACAGCAGCAACAACAACAACAATTACTACTACCACTACTTAAATAATAAAAATAAAAATAATGATGATGATAATAATAATAATAACAACAACAACAACAACAACAACAACAATAGTAATAATAAGAAGAAGAAGAAAAAGAAGAAGAAAAAGGGGTGAAGAATGCATTTGCATGTTTAAAAAAGTTATTATTTCAGCACAAAAAGGTCACCTATATATTGACATTTTATGACAGGTTTATCATGATCAACTAAGTACAGGTATTTTAACGTCAAATAAAACATATTTTCTACTTCATTAAGAAAACATAGAAGAAAATGACAATATTATCATAAGATGTTATTGTGTTTTAAATATATTTTGTTTACAATGGATACGTTTGAAAAACTTAATCAAATCGATTTTGAAATACATGTGTCCTTATTGCGCCCATTAATACTAAACAATTTCCATATCGCTTAAACTTATAACGTTTTTTATTTTAAAAAATTATACTTTAATCTAGGTGAAATCAATATTATTAATAGTTTTAACATTAAACTGACCATTGTGTGGCCCTTTTAAAACCGCATGTTGTAACAAAATTTACATTTAGTCTCGAAATTTAATTTTGGAAATGTAAATCGTGAATATATTTGGAATACAATAACATCAGAAAAATGCTTTCTTAACGTGTAAAATATTTCATAATTTATTGTTTTAACAATTGTACAGATGTCCAGACATACAACATATTGAATATACAAATGTCGAAATAAAAATGTTCGTTTAGAAAAATGTTTGATAAAAGGTTTCATACAATTATAAAAAATGTGACCGCCCTTGTTTGACTACAGATGTTAGTCTACTTGATTACTTAAACGTTTTCAACTTACATTCTAACAAGATATTACTTTATCCTTGAATAATTTAACAAACTTGGTGCATATAGGTGAGTTAACAATTCTACATACCAAATCAAAGCAAAAAGAAAAAGTGTTATTTTTAATATACTAGCAAGGGTTATGCAAAAAGAAAGTGAAAAAATCATCATCATCATCATCATCATCATCATCATCAACAACAACAACAACAACAACAACAAAGACATATAATTTGCCATAAGCGTGCATTTATCCGACCACTCGGCTTTGGTTCAGATGAATTTTATAAGTACATAACTATAAGAAATGATTAGGACCTGGTGTTATGGTGGAATTACTGAGATATTATTTAAATGCAAAAAGTACCCTTTAAATTATGTAAAACAAAGACAATATCTTTTCCTCCCTAATGAATCTCATATGATAAAATTTCGAGATATATGTTTAAAAAATCAAACTTTAGTATTTTCTTTTTAGAATATCAATTTAAAGATTTCTAATTTAGCCCCTAAAGCGAAGTTTTGTACAACCTGTTACATCAGAGAATGCATGTAGACACTGTTTCTATTCGCAATGTACAATGTCTATGTTAAGTCACAGGATGAAAGATGTGTGAATGTGTGATATCAACGCAATTATTGGAGCAAATTTAAAATGAAAACCTTGTCATCATCCTTAATTACGTCATCACGTGATTTGAAACAGTAATTTTCATCCTTATTTTTCCTCTGACAACATCAAATAGATAGAATATTGTTAGTGTAAACCTGACAGAAACAAAGAGCAACAATTTCTGCTTGTTTAGTCAATAAAAACGTGATGTGTTACATTACTGTCCAATAGATTTATTGATTTCTATTACGTCCGGTCCTGTAATTAATGTCGACATCATTTCCGCTTTTAATTAAATGAACTGGGATAATGGTAGAAAAATCCGAGTAATTCAATCAATATAGGGTAATTTTGTACTTGTTCTTTGTAGTTATCTTCCTTTAATTAAGTCACTTTACATGAATTTAAAAACAGTAGGAACGTTTGAATTATACGGTAGCTGTGAATAGTTACCGATCACACGTTTATTATTAAATATTGATTTTACAAATGAACATAATCATTATAACGATTTAAAACGTTAATCTGATTGGTATTAATTTTTTGTACTTCGATTCATGAGTTCGTTTGCAGTAGGTGTGATATAAAGTACACTCCTGAGTAGATTATTACAATTAAAATCAATAAAGAGTGTATAAGCATCGTGGAAACAAAAAGTTCATTAAGTTTATTCGGGGATGGTCAGTTTTTAATAGACCTAAACTTAATGAGTTGATCCTTACGATTTTGTTATAAATTGACCATTTTACAATTGTGATACACCTATAAGCACCAACTTGTAAACATTTCGTTTATGTCAGACCTAAGCCTATGCTGACCATTTGATTAAAATTTGACCATTGTGACACAACTAAGCATCAAGTTGTAGGCATTGTTTAAGTCATTTGCTTTGCTTAAAGTCTATACTTCGAATTCCCTTTCACCGTCAAACATTTTTTAATTAAAATGGCTATTTAGAAAACTCATTGATTCAAAATCATATGTCTAGCATAATTTGCAATGAAACCAGTATTAGTGAAGCAAACAATAACAAAAAAGGTCCACATTCAAATCACTACCCAAAACTTGGGAAATGACAACAAGTGCTTCGGAAGGGTAAGTGCTTTCTAACAAGCTTCATTCGCCATTTGTTAAATAAAGATTGTGAATGAAAGGAACATGGAACGCCAAATATATCCAAGATTTTTATGAATACAGCGACATAATACTTAAGAAAATAGTGTAGCCGGTCATAAAACTTTTTAAGGGCCTTGATAAGCCTAAACTTGCAATATCACTCATTCAACATAGCTGGTTTCGTTTGTGTCAATATTTTCGTAAAAATACACCATAGGAAGGAAAAACAAGTCCATTGTTTTATAGACATTTCACAATAGAAAAATTGAAGTCATCACAATAATCACAGAGGATCAAATGAAACCTTTAGTGGAATATACAAATGTAAAGCAGAACGTGAAGAATCAGTCGTATCATTTTTTCAAAACTTACTAGAATAGATTACATATATTTTCATCTATATTTCTGTATATGGAGGTGAATGATTTGACAAAGTCTTCAATCCAGATTTAACAAGATTCTGCATAAATTCTGCTTTATATAAATAACTCAACAGATAATAATAAAGCAATGGTGCACAGGATGTGCCCATTAGTGTATCGATTGTATGTTGAAAAACAAAAGTACTCATTGAAGAGTATGGGTTAACTTATCATTGGTCATCTTTCATAAGCCAAAGAAAGTGTCCGATGGGAAATGTTTAAGTAAGTTGTGATCGATATGCATAAAAATTTGTCATTGAAGATTCAAACTCCAGTGGGCGGGTCAGAAGCCCAATTCTGTTTCTCTCTTATTTAATGTAATAAGAAAGACCTATTCTTTCATGTTATAATTAATACCTAACTATTAATTGGATAAATAGCTATTTGAGTTTATGGTTTATATTGATAAATATACATGTACTTACAAAAACAATCTAGTTGTTATCACTGTCACTCAAGCTTCATTAGATAACTGAGGTTAAAACGTGTCCTAATTATTACATTTTAACCCGATAACTAGGTCATAAACTGTACGTTTTGTAAACCGTCCCGAAAGAAAAACGAAACTTTTTCTCTTGAATGGGTAATAAATCTTAATATAGTACATTTTTCTTCGATTTGTAATTAACAAGATGGAATAAAAATATGTCCACCAAAATAAAATAAAAATGCCTACAGGCATATACATTAGTTCAACATCACTTACTAAATTTTAACACATTTCTATGAAGAAAGAATGATTTTTGCAAATGCTGTTTCTACGGAAGCCTATTAGTGTCAAACCAAAAGACAGAACATCAACTCGACGTATCAGTTGTCTTAATATCTTAATGTAATGTTTTCTTTTAATTACATAGGTAGAGATTGAACTTTTATTTGCCTCGGGATGTAGGGAAAACATTTTGCTATTCACGATAATAAAATGTAAAACGGAAGTACAGTTATTCTTACGTCGGAAACATGGCATTGACCGTCATTACAATTTGTATGGTTGAATCTTTAATAAGTTTATAACAAGTACAAAGTGAAATATTTAAAACAAGCTAATAATATTTAAAACGTGCTAATAAGACAATTTACAATTCGTTGATTTAGTACATTAAAGTTTTTTTTAGCTTGTACGTCTTAATTTAGCTATAAATTCCGAAATCCATACAATAAGCATATTTGATTATATGTAATGTTTGATTGATTTATTGATTGATAAAATGATTGATCGGTTAAATCAATATATATAAATGAATAAATAAATTTATTTATCCATAAATTTATTTATTTATAAATTTATTTGTTTATTTGTTTTATATCATTATGGTTTCATTTAAGTATGTTTTTAAAGTAAAAAATCTTTGTTAACTTAAAAGGAAAAACCTTATTTCAACGTTTATGCTCACTACAGGCTTCGGTACCCCGGTATATAGACATTTTCTTTGTGCGTCAATAACACTTTATGATGAAGTTTAGGCTAGTGGCTAACAATAATTTTTTTTACACAAATGAATTTGCCGAAGATTCTAAATCTTTATTAGTTTCATCTCATCATATTTCTTTTTTGACTTCATAAAAAATGTACGTGTGTATCGACTAAAACGGCAATATCGGGCTTCCATACATGTTTTAAATTAAACATACAAATCATACCTTAGATTTATTTATCTATATTCTATATCAAAATATATAATATAACTCTACATATATGTATTTTAGTTAAATGAGGCGTTTCTAATGACAGAACCTCTCTCCTTTAAACGATTCATCAATGTAACAACTTAAAATTTAATTTGAGTAAAAACATATACTTAGTAATGTTCACATAAAAAAACCATCAGTCAAACGATAAAAAGAGAGAACCGGACACGTAATGATCACAAAATCAGGAATCCGTGAAGACAACTAGAGACTAGGCCCTATTTTCACAATCATTCAATTAATTGAGTGTACACGTAACTCAAAAATTAACAATTTTTTCTAATCAATATTTAAAATTTTTTTAAGTTTTATGAGACAATGTTTTGTTCAACAAAACTACACTTAATAACTAAGATATAACATAAGATATTAAATTTTAACTGTTTAATGTCTTAAAAATTGACATTGAAATATTCCTTAATTTGAGTTAAGTGTACAGTCAATTTGAGGGAATGATTGTGAAACTGGGACATGATTTGTTACCATGGAGAAAAAATTAACAAAATACAGTGAAGCCTCGTTTTGATGTCCCTACATATTTTTTCACCTGTCGTATGACCATTGCATTTTGAAGTCTTAATTTTTTCTTCATATTTTCATGAACCCAATTAAAACGCCAAAATTTAAATTAATAAATGTTGAAATCAACGCCTTTTGGCGCCAAGATGTTATAAAACATGCCATTGTTCGACAAGTTTGTTTACTTTATAGGCCGTGCGTATTCGGTTAAGTACTAACCTTTGTTTCTGTCAAATCTTTTGTTTTGTATTCAACTTCGTTCCAATATACTATTATTCTGCAAGAAAAAAAAAACCAATTCAGACGTAAGAGCTAGAATAAAGAATGATAAAAAAAATTCATAAAAAAGTCTAGAAGACTCGTCACGTGACCAGCTCAAATGTGCAATTTCCAGTTACAAGAACAAAGAACAATCTCCGTTGACTTAGCCGATGGTAACGACAACGGTTAAATATTTATTACACAAACACTGGTTAAATTTTAAAGTGCAAGATGTGCACATTTCGGAAATTCATTCCTCATCAGTGACACTAAGCCCTAAAAGTTTGATAGATAAAAAAACATAAGCCAAACAGTTAAAATAATGAATCAAAAAGTTCCAAACTAAAAAAATCCAAGTCCAGCTAAGGAATGCTTTATGAGGGAACAAACTTTAGTTTTTAAAAAATTTCAAATTTTAGACGGCGGAAAATTTGCTAATTTGTACATTTTCTGACAGCACAAAGTGCTGCCTACTGAGTTATGGATACCCTCGGGGAGTTTAACTCCGACAGCAGCGGTACCCGCTCAGGGGTAGTAAATATATAACACAAAAACCAGTTAAATTTCAAAGTGTTAGATGTGCACATTTCGGAAATTCATTCTTCATCAGTGACACTAAGAACTAAAAGTTTGATACATAAAAAACATAAGCCAAACAGTTGAAAATATTGTATAATGTATTTTTCCATTCGTAAACTTTCTTTCTCGATCTATATAAACAATTGCTTATATGTTGCCCCCCCCCCCTCTCTCTCTCTCTCTCTCTCTCTCTCTCTCTCTCTCTGTATATATATATATATATATATATATATATATATATATATATATATATATATATATATATATATGAAAATTAAATTATCCATGTTTACTTGAGGATAACACAACGAGATTTAACAATGTGATAATTGTTTGCGTTACATCAATTTGACTTGAGGTAAAAAGGAATTTTGTATTTTATAACTCATCGAGTTTTTTACTTCCGGAGTGTATTCATCGATCACTGAACCCGATGCAGTTGATGATAAACACAGAAAGGTGTGTAATAATAACAATAAAACAAATGAGTCGAGACGACCACCCCCTTGTAAACGTAAACAACATTGTATCCTTGATGTCGTACAATCTATACAAGAAGACCACCCTTGTATCTTGATACAAAATGATATCCTTGAACAAGAAAACTTAGACCACCCATGTACCCGGATACAACATCGTATCCTTGAAGACGTATTATTTAACAAGAAGACTAGCCCTATATCCTGATACAACATTGTATCCTTGAAGATGTTTACAAGAAGACCACCTCTACTACCGGTATACAACACTGTTTCCTTGAAGACGTATAATTTACACAAGGAGACCACTCCTGTATCCAAATACAACAATATATCCTTAAAGACGTAAAATTTATACAATAAAGACCATCCCCTGTATCCCGATACAACACTAGTAATGTACCCTTAAAGACGTACAGTTTACACCAAAAGGACACCCCTGTATTCTGATACAACATTGTATCCTTTAATACGTTTTAATGAAATAAGGAAACCAACCTCCGTATCTCTGTTCAACATTTTATCTTTGAAGGCGTACACTTTACACCCCTGTATACCGATAGCACTGGTTATCCTCGAAGACATAATTTATACAAGAACACAACTTCCTGTATCATGATACAACATTGTGTCCTTGAAAACGTATAGTTTACACAGAAAGACCACCCCTGTATACGATACAACACTGTAACAGTAAAAACAAGCACATAACACAAACAGGCAATAAATGAATTAATAATTAATTATAGAAATAAATTCAGCATTCGCTGCAGTACGAGCAGAAACACGATAATAAAACACACGCTTTAATGATTTATCTATTTAAGATTCCTTCGCGTCATTGAGAAATAACCTGAATGGACGCTGTGCACACTGGGTAATTCGCGAAAAGTGTGCACAACGTCCATTCGGGTTTTTTCCAAATGACCCGAATGAAAATCAGATTCAATGCTTATAACTAAATTTTAAACACAATTTGATCAAAAAAATTTATGCATTTTTTGCTTTTTATAACTTCAAAACAAGGTGAAATGAAGCGCATGGAAAATAGTTCGTACTAAATTACGTCACCGTCAAACTCTTCGGCACGTGAGTGGGCGTGGCTAATTTACGTTTCGAGTCAATGAGAAAATGACCTGAATGTATTTTTACTTTCTAACCTATGAAATTATTAGAAATTTTTCCAATTTAATTATTACATAATAACACGTTATTTATGCAATATTTATGCTTTATGCTACTTTTTAATTATTATTTTTTATTTCTTTTTTGCTACTGATCATAAAAAGACATTCAATGAGATGCATATGTTTTACAAACTTGTCAATGTTAGCTCTAAGTACTGGATATTTAAGTCGACCTTAGCTTGGTATATCTCGTATTTAACGCGTCACAAGAGACAGATGTAGTCATCAATCGAGATAGTAAATAAAGATGTATACTGTGATAATCTATTGGTTGTAAAACAAGTAGACGGTAGCTACAATTTAATTAATGACAATCTTTTATACTCGATAAGTAGTGATGAATCAAATTACTGTCTGTATTCATTATTCATATATATATAGACTCAACACAACTCATAAAACACAATATTACGCTCCATGCGTTGGAAGTAATTTTTTACAGACCAGTATATAAAGACAAAATAGAAGATAAACAGAGCATGTACTACGTGAAATATGTCCGGAATTGCAAATTATTTGAAAGATGTCATATCATTCTGTATATAAAGGGCCTCGATAGCCAAGTGGTCTAAAACCTGCGATTACAGATCACAATGCCTCTAACCGTCTAGGTCCAAATTTTGATTGAACAGATCTTAGTTCGACAAAAATTGTTAGAACGGTTGCCGAATTTCAATGGTTTTCCCCTGGCCCTCCGATTTTCTCCACTGAACTAAGCGCCTCGATAAAAATGAACCAATATCGACATACGCGTTAATTATTATTAATCAACTCATGCTACATATTTAACCTTCAAGATTTTTCAAACTGCAAACCAAGCCATGACGTAAATACAATATCCTAAGTGGAACACTTCATCTTATTATAAATTGAGATATCACGCGTTTACCATATATGGTATTTGGTCACTTCCGGTGTACCTAAGCTATTTCTGGTGTACCTAATATACGATCAATTTCGATAAAATTGACATTGTTTTTTTAATGTTTCATTAGACCAGTACAAGAAATTCGCTCTAAAAAATCTATTGCGTCCTTTTAATCATGAAGTCACACATCTCGGCAATATTGAATGCATACAAACAAGTGTAAATTGATAAACAACGTTCCTGTCTAAATCTGAGTGTTTCCCGTGATATTTTGTCGGTAAATTTTATTATGATTAGTTTTGATTGTATTTATGTTTGTCTGGCTCCAACACAAGCTGTAAGATTTAGAGAAACTCAGTAAATCTATTTACAGCCCTAACATATCCCAAATGTAATAAAACAGGCTTGGTATTACCAGGATTTTAACTTGAAACCCTTTAACTTACTATATTAATCCCAGGGCCCCGTAGAATTTTGGTGTTTTATTGAGAACATGACTGTTGTATCTGATTTGTAATAACATTACCAATCACTGAAAACAGAAATTAACTATTTCTAAATTCACTTAAATCGCCACAAAAGACAATTTCATACACTAGTCTGTCTTATTCACGTTCAGCCAATATGGTATATTAAAACAAAATATCGAACCTAACAGCAAAACAGAAGATTATGAATCCTAATACCTATTTATTACCTAAAGCCATACATCATTTGTATTTCTGTTTTAAAAAAACAGTACGAAGATTTTTGATATCAAAGATTTAGTTTGATTCAATATATTTTTACGTCCCAGCCAAGTATATTTTATTCATATCCAGACGTCACTAGTTATAGGTGAAGTAGCAGAACATTTTAACCTTTGCAGTGCGCTTAGGTCAATATACAGCGTGACACGCTTGTCAAGACACGGATTATCGGTTTTAAAGGTCTTCTTTGAAGGACCCCGTGACTTTCATTTCTAAATGCCTAACACTTTTACGAAAGAACAGTCGGTATCTATATTCAAGTCTTGGTTAGACCCGACCGGGATTCGAACCCCCTTCTGCCACATACAAATGATTTTTAAAAAAGTGTATTTGCGATTTAATGCATACAACAATTGATGACAAACATGACATACAAAATTGATGGCCTATGTTCACAATCATTTACTCAACAGAGCGTACTCATCGCTCGCAAATATTCTCATTTTTTTCTATCAGTATTTGAACATTATTATGTTTTATTTGACAGTGCTTTGTTTTGTTCAACAAACCTACACTAAACAATTTTATTATGTCTTAAATATTCAGTTTTAATTGTGTAATGTTTTAAAAATGTGTAAACTTAATTGAGTGAAAATTGAGCCAGAACTGTTAAGGAATTACTTGTGTTTTAAACAATTAAATTATGTCATAAAGTGAAAAATGGTGTGAAAACTTCATAACGCGCTACAATTTGATTTTAAAGACTTCAACCAAAACATTAAACGATGTTTTGTTTACTTTTTCTTTTCCTTCCTTTTTTTTTTCTTTTTTTTTCTTTTTTTTCTTTTCTTTTTTTTTTTTTTTGAATTGAAATAAACTTTCCATCGCCTTCTTGGAACTATTAAAAACAAATACTTTTAGCCAATGAAAAGGAATGAGATATAGGCAAAGCCCTTCGCGTTTAGTTTGATTGGAGATGTTTATCTAGCTGGTTACTGTGAGACCATTAATACACCTGAGAGCGTCCCAAAACCAGCAACTAGGCTTTACTTTAAATTGCAAGTTCAGTCGTTAAAAATTTCAATTAAGAACATTTATAGTTAGGGGTTAGTTTTAATTCTAGTCCATCGCGATTGATACGTTTTATACTCGAGTGTTCGTTAAGAAATTACTGAAATCTAATTTTGCCCGAGACTTCAAGGCTTCCGTAGTTTGACCAAATGGTTAGCGAAGAATTTGAATTGTTTCAAAATCGAATGATGATACAACAAATGGAAGTGGAATTGAACAAAAAATAAATAAATAAGAACAGAGGATGTAATCAAGAAAATGTTGAAACATAAGTTATTGAATAAACGACCAAACATGACAAGATATGTTCACAGAAAATAAAAAAGAATATTAGGGTCATTTATAATAAAACTCCTGACTTTGGAGTGACACTGGAGTAAATGTCCAGTGGTGTGGTTTAAAGTACTATCAGAATGTCCCTAACCATTCTACTTATTTAACGATCACTGTTTCACATTAACGCGAATTTAAAAATAAAAAATAAGTCTTAGAAAAAAGTTTTATTGAAGACAAAATGAATCATTGGTAAATTGCTTATTTCTTAAACTATATATAAAAAGTAGAATTTAAAAAAAAATGTCAAGAAAAATTTATAAATTATGTAATTTATAAATTTATACACAACATATAAGTTTTTACTTACTAATTGGATACATCTACACTAACAGAGATCTGAATAACCAGACATAGTTTGTAATAATTTTGTCTTCCCCTAGAGCAAAAAGATGGAAATCTTTCAGATTTAATTTTTGTTCTCGCAGCATCTTGATGATTAATTTTATATAATTTTTTTTCTTTAAGAGTCCGAAAGTAATTTTTTTATCAGGCAGAAATCTGATATTTCTATGAAATTCCATTTACTGAAATAACATATGTTTTTTTTTTGTTTTTTAGGTATTTGTAATACAACGATATACATTCGCCCAAATGACTAAAACAGTTTTAGTAGATCTCCAAAGATCTAACGGTTACACTCTAAAACTTAGTCATAATTTGTTTTAGCCAAGATGAATATCTTTAAGACATAATTATTGTTCATAACAGCATCTTATTTATTTTTCCTTTAAGCTTAAGTTCAAAAATAAGTTTTTTTATTTATTTAGCAAGAAATTTAATTTTTCTACGATATATTTTGAATTATAAAATTAAACATGACGTTTATTTGTATATGTGTAATAAAAGTCATATTTAACTGGCCATATACATTTCATTCAATAAGAACTTAATAATGGAACAAGTGAAAACTTTTACTAGTTGAGAAGATTTGACTTGAGTTAATGGGGTTTTACGTCCCAGTCAAGAATATTTAACTTATATCGAGACGTTATCAGCTAAAGGTGAAATGCCAGAAATTTCGACCTTTACAGTGCGCTTAGGACATTGTGCAGGGAAAGTTCTTTACCGTGCCACGCCTGCCGTGACACGGGACATCGGTTTTTAAGGTCTCATCTAAAGGAACTATGACTTTCATTTCTATATGCCGAGTGCTTGGCAAAAGAACAGTTACTACCAATTTTCAAGTCTTTGTCAGAGCCAACCGGGGTTCGAATCCCCAATCTCTCACTTACCAAGCGAGCAATCTACCAATTGAGCTACCCTAGTGGTGTTGGTTGAGAAGAGATGAGCTGAGTAATGGTATTTTACGCCCCAGTCAAGTTCATTTAATCTAGATGGAAAGTTCTGGTATGGTGAAGGAAACCGGAGGGCCCTTAGTTCGCCACTTACCCTCAACAAGCGAACAGACAAACTTTCTCACACTAGGATATTCTAAAATGGGATTCGAACCTAGGCCGTCAAAGGAACTCTGATCCGTAAGCGAGAATTTTAGACCACTTTCATCGAGACTAGTTCAGAGGTGCTAATTTTAAATCAGACATCAAAAGCATTTTTATATACTTTTATAAATCTTCTTTTGTTTATCGAACTTGAATTAATTATGAACTGGTCGATGCATTGACTACATCAGATAAAGTAATGTAGAGACAACCATCAGGAAGTTTAATTGTGCAATCTTTGTTACGTTCCTGAAAGAAACTCAAGCTTGGTTCAACTGGGTCGAAAAATTCAGAAAAAAATATTAGTTTATGTATTGATGCAAACTGCTGTCGGATGTGGTAGTAATTGCAAAAAGCAGGAAATTTTACATTTATCACTATTTTTGTGGCTCCGACGACAACGACGACTGCGAGGACGACGACGATGGTGATAATGATTATAATGATGATGGGGAGGAGAAGGAGAAGTATTTGTTTATACAGTATTTAACCCAGTCGTCAAAAATATAACTGAAAGAAAAAAGAATTTTGATCGCTGATTTTTCATACAAATGAAAAAAACAACATGATAGACTAAATAAAATTGGTAAATGTTTAAAATAACAAAAATAAATAAATAAATAAATAAATAAATAAATAAATAAATAATAAATATCAAAAATGTATATTATTGTATGTAAACCATGCGAAAAAGCGTAGATAATGATAATATCTGTATATATACAATTCACCAATTTGTAAAATAGATATAATTAAGTAACTTGAAATCTAAAATTATTAAAACTCACCTCTTTAGTTGATGTGAGTGTGTAAAATTTACCTTGATACAGACATGTAGCTGTCATCTACATAATTATATGTGTATTAACATACCTATTGCCTGTTTTATTAAGGAGCTTTTTTTATTAATGGCCAATTGGTCATATTGGCTTAGAGAAAAAAATTATATAAATGTTTTTGTAAAAGGTTTATATAGTCATAATCTTAAAGCTATTTATAAAGACGGATAATATCAATACACACAACACAAGAAACCGGTTATACAGCCGTCACGGGGTCAGTGCACTCAAAGATTATTACAACTTAATCCATATCCAGGTATTGTCGTCGTAAGATTAAAAAAAGACCCGATATTGGTGTATTAACACAAGTAGACATGTGGCCAGTCGTGCCAGAATTTATAAGAAGGCTTACAGTACCAAAATAGTACAGTATAGAATTCTGATAGTTGTTAAAGCTTTAAAACACGTTTTAAAAAAATAGTAAACGTGATGCAAAAAAGATTTTTTTGGTCAAACATTAAAATGCAGAAATAAATAAATAAATAAATAAATAAATAAATAAATAAATAAATAAATAAATGATCGAACGAACGAACGAACGAAAGAAAGAACGAACCAACGAACTAACGAATGAATGAATGAATGGATGAATGAAAAGATGGATCAATGAATTAAGATTTATCCGTTTTTAACATCTCATGAAATTGTATGCTTCGACAGCAAACCCGTTGAACTTGTGTATATATAAAATCCGATACTTCCAGAAAGCGCTAGATTTTATATATTTTTTTAAATTTTAATACTTCATGATATCAGCTAAGTAGTTTTACAATCAATATTTTAAGATATTACATAAAAGGTTTATGTGGGACTCAATTAAACGGCTGAAACATTTCTCAGCTTATGTGTTAGCGAGTATGACTTAGGGTTAGTGATGCATGCATTTTGCAAATTTATTTATTCAACTCGCAAGTCCATAATTAAAACAACAAATATTCCATACATTTGTTATTGAAAATCGAAGCCGATGTTATACTAATACCACAGTTAGATAAACAAAAAATAAATTTAATTTATTATCTAAAAGCATTTGTTAATTAAAAGTGAATATCTCATAACGATCAAAGCGTTGTCTTTTTAATGATGATAAATGTGTTGTCTTTATAATGTTGATAAATGTGTTGTTCAATTAAAAATCAAGGACATTGTTGACGCGGCATAAGCGAAAACTACTGTACTTGTGATAGTAAATTATGCAACATTTTCATAGAAAATGCAATAAACTTGAATTTATTTTTTACTTTCTTGAGTCTTAGTCGTACCCGAAAATCGCTATGCGCATCCCCGAAAATCGCTATGCGCATCCGCGATTACCATAAAATATTTCTGTGGAAGGGAAATTGTTGCTGCTATGGGGATTTTACATGTTCAAATAGAAGGCAAATGGTGGATTTTTGCGCATACGACGTAAAGCGTCATCAAAAACATTATTTTCGGTGTAAAAAATGAACATATTTTACATGTAAAATCCACTAGCAATAGTTTTCTCTCTACAGAAATATTCTATAGTAACAGGCATTTCCTGTTACGACTTGACTCAAGTAAGCGTATGATACCAAACTTGATTCAAGTTAATTGCATTTTCTATAAATATTTCGTATAATTCACTTTCACAAACACAGTGACACAAACAGTCAGTAATCTGGCTGTGCTAAAACGTCATGATGACGTCACAATGTAAAATAGGTTTAGTTAGACGATGCAAAATAAACTTATGATGAAGTTTTGATTCCAGTTTGTCGAAAAAAGAGGTAAATATCTGTCAAAAAATGTGACATCAATCACTGTTCTAAACTTATCACAGGAT